>ML777101.1:822436-837723 GCA_009831015.1 Picea engelmannii
AATGAAATCATGCTAGCTCTTGTGAACTATTGAATTGGAATCATGCACCCAATGGGTACGTCAAGGAAAGTGATGAGCATGGATAATAAAACTACCATGTGGATACAAATTCACAAACTACACAGATAAGTGCTGTGCTAGAATATGAAATTTTTCCTTTTTGAATTTTGAACAACAGCAAGATGTTTTCGCACAAAATTATGGTTAATATGCTTGTGTCCAAGAATTCTTGAAGGCAGATGACGAAGACTCAGATCCCAAAAAAGGACATGACCGAGGATGAAGGTCAATACTTCTGAAGTGGATGAATGAGAAAGACGTGACAAGTGTTTTTGAGAAAGAACACCGAGGATAGTGTTCCTTTAAGGGGGAGGGAATTGTAACACCTTGTTTCCCCCAATTTGTAATTAATCATAAAGTAGGAATTACCATGCTAATGCATGAGGAAAATGTAAATATATTATTGTTTGAGTTGCCAATAACTGACTGTGGGGGTGAAGCCTTGAAAGTACTGGCCATGATATCATTAGAGGAAGAATGTGAAAACTATAAGAGAGGGTTCATGTATCAAATAACCCCAAATCTCCTTTGATAAGGATGACAAACCTCCTTCAAATCTCAAGGAAAGAAAATCAATCAATGAAGAAAGGACCGGTGGTTGAATCACCAACCACCCCCATGAATGGAAACATGGGCTATTAGTCCGAAGTACCACAGGGACTTGCAGACCTGAGCTTCCTTCTGACAGAAGGAATGGGATAGGTCGGAAAAAACCTTCCCAAGTAAGAGGGACACACACACGGGAAAGAGAGGCACCAAAACAAGGGTGGAAGCTCACAAGGGAGAGGCGCGAAGCTCTCCAACGAATCACAAACAAAAGGCCGCGAGCTTGATGATGAAGAGCATGTGAGAAACCTCTCCGAGGCCACAATCGAGTGAGAAAGCTCTGAGTTGCAGAAAACAGGACCCAAACAGAAGCTGAAACAGAGAGAGAACCCTTGAGAACTATGAGAATTCCCTGGTGATATCATTTCTTGGCACGGGGGTGGCTAGAGTGCTAAGAATGAATGCCTTTGGGCCTATGGTCATGTGGAAGGATGATCACCCATAGTTAGTTGGTTGGCGACAACCTGTAATAGATAAGTGATTTCCTACCCTGTGTAATTTAACTGTGACTGTGTATGAATTGGTTATATTGTGCATGCTTTCAAGAATGTGAATGAATGCTTAATGGATATACTGTATCCTTTCTATTTTTGCTTGGTTGTATAATTAGGCAAGTAAGGAATTTTATGGGTCGAACATGACTTGTTCTCATAAATTCTAGAGTTCTGTAGCATCTTAAGCTAGAGCCATGAACTATGAGCTCGTTGACCTTAGGTGTAGTTGCATGTATGATGGTTTACTCACCTAGCCGTTCTGAGTCCCTTGGAGGACGGAGTTTGTTAAGCTCATAAGAGGTACTTCCGATATGCACAGGCCCTCTTCTATCAAATAGAACCCCAGAACCCCTTGATGAATAGTTGTACTGAAGACTCTTTTGAGAGTCAAGTTCAGTAGACCGAACGCAAAGCGCTCAAGTCTTTCATAGCTGACGAAGATCAGGAAGGATAGTGAGTTTCAAATACTGAAGGAGAGTACCCTTTTGTTTGTTAGATGAACGGACAAGATCCTTTCAGGGGATCTGAGGTCTGTCATGACCGTTAGATTGGAGGAAGGAACGTAGGTGTTAATGCCTCGACCCCTTTCAGCCTTCGCAAGTAGTGAAAGAATCGAGACCGTAGATCCAAGGATCTGACGGAGCCCTATTGACCATCGATCTTAGCCTTTGTACAGGCAGGAGAGTAGCATTTCGCTGACTCGCGACTTGGAGTGGTCAAGGGTAGGACTGCATGAACTCACGATTCGCAAGATCATGACATGATTGTGACCGTTGGATCCAGGCCATGGGAGGACCGTGGGATCAGAAATTTCGTGGTTATCGCCTATCGAGGGTTTGGAACTTGAGAGAGTTTCTTTCCGATTGTAGAAGTCACGAAGTACCGAGCGCCGAGGGCTCATGCAAACACATGACCCATCCTTAGGTGGGGATCATGTAGTTGACGGGTGGTGTGACAACAAGCATCTAGAGAAAGGTGGGAACGGGTGACAGGTGATGGACACATGTCGCCTGGGAAGGTGTCAACCCATTTTTGACTTATCATATCTTGGGAACTTGTGAAGGAAGAGCATGAGGGCTCAACACTCCAATTCGTGAAGTCATGAGATGCAAGTAGCGCTAGTATTTAGCTTAGGAAGCGGGTGACCCATTGTTGACTTATTGTGTCTCGGGGTTTCACAGGATGTAGAAGTTGCACCTTGATCGCTAAGGCTGTGAAACGCCGATAGCTGAGGTCTCGTGTGATGGGCGACAGTGACACATCTCGTGAGTAGAGTATAGCAGGGTTTACAAGTGGCATGTGCACGTTCCTTTGGCAGAGTCCACGCATCATTGACCTCTCGCATCTTGGGGATTTGCGAAGGAGGAGCACGAGAGCTCAACACCTCAACTGCCAAGGTTGCCAGTGGTGCTAGTGTTTGGCCTAGTGTACGGTTACATGTAGCAGGCGCTAGTGAGGAGGGAGCCATACCCGTATAGTATCTCGAGTATCGGTGTTTGGAGAAAGGGGAGTCGAGAGTCTTGATTCCCGACTCGCAAGTTACGAAAGGCACTTGTGCTAAGGCTAGCTTGTGGTCGTTTGGAGGAGGATAAGGGAAGAGAGGGTCTGAGCTAGGGCCCATAGAAGTCTCAAGGATTCTGTTCCTCGAAGAAAAGGATGAAAAATCGAAGTTGTTGTAGTGGGTGTGTTACATTGTTCCATACTTGAGTAGAGCACCTAGGAGTGGTATTTTGAGAGCATAATAGAGGAAAAGGGATTTTGTAGCAGCCATGCAGGCCATAGTGACAAAGGAAATTCCACGGAGAGTGTCTCTTTATTTGTACTTGGATTTGAAGAAAAGAGAGTAGGATGAGCTCGCCTTCTAGCTGAGTTTTCTCTCATATTGGGTTTCCCAAGTTATATCTTATGTTTATTTTTGGATGGTGTGTGAGTATTTATTTTTGTTTTCTATTTTTAGCATTTTAGCTTTGTACATTTAAAAAAAAACACTATTAGTTAAAGAACCCGGGATCTAAAAAAAATTCACTTTCACAATAAAGATTTCAATATTTTATTAGATTTGTTATGACAAACTATCCAATGAAATGTCCATGACAATTTATAGATCAATAATTAAATGATATAAATTAATAAATGAAATTACCACCAAAGTGTTTGAGAGTAGATAATATAATTATTAACATAACTCACAATAAGGTGTCTAAGACCCTTCAAACATAAGCTCTAACTGCATGCTACAAGAGTTTGTTATCACTACCCAAGAGTTGGAACTTGCAAGCTATACTTTAATTATATTAAAAATTAGAATTCAAAGTTTTGGGTGTGATCATTATATATTTTTATATATTTATAATAAATGTTTAGTTGTTTGATATAAATAGTGTTGTTTAATTCCATGTTTTTTGATGTAGAAATGGATTCAACATTTTAAAAAAATCTCGGAGCACTCAGATTATACAAATTTAACCATTCAAATATGCAGATCCAACAATTTCTAGCAGAATAGGGAAAATTAAACAAAAATTATCCCCGGAAAAGAGCAAAAAACATAGAAGAGTTAGACTACGACTTATATAAAGTCTATGATTTTATTAGAGGTAGTTTCAATAATGGTTATAAAGGATCAATTTTTTTCAAATATTATTTAGGTTGAAATTATTTTTTTATCCTAGAAGACTTAAAATTGTTTTTCATTGGTTAAAAATTATTTTTTCTCATAGGTAAGGAACAACCAACCAGGTAGAGGCATGTGACCGAGGTGAAATTATGCCCTCTTATAAACCACAAAATTATTTTAGGTGATATGATTTTCCTTAAATAACATCATGAATCAACCTAGAATCATGAATAAAAACTAATAACAATTAAATTATATAAGTTTTATCACCTTTTAAAAAAAATAAAATTATTTCATACAAATAAACTAAATCCCAAACTCAAATAGATTTAATTATTTATTAATTGTTATAAAGCAAGTATAATGGATTAGTTGGTGTAAGGCATTGTAATACTTCTAAATCATAAAATACACACTTATACATCACATCTATTATCATCCAAATGACACAAAAATAACATTGTCCAAACTCCATTGGATGGACATTCAAAGGTGGCTACTTTCTAGCAAGGTGGGGACATGGATTCTACCCACTCTCTTATATGTGCATGGTAAGTAATCTCCTACCAATTACAATCCTTAAAATTGCAACATGCATATTAAGTCTAGAAACACATCCATTTACATATTCCAAGTTTTCTTGGAATACTTACTTAACCTAATATCTTTTCTCTTAATTGTATTCTCCATTTAGTATTATGTAGTTCCTTGAGCATGCAAATATTGGTCTTGGTTTTAGGTGATCTAAGGATATATTACTAAATGAACTATAATAATTTCAAACGATGGCCTATATGTGTGAACTCTAATTTACTATCATATTATTACATATGTTTTTTCTCTACATTTCGAGAAGTGTTTGGTGTTGATTTTCTTTAAATTTTAGATTTTTTTATTTTTTTTTAAATTGAAACTGATAAATATTATATTAAAAAAAGTTGTAGCATAACTAAACAACAAGTATATGAAAAATATTGAGATGAAATCTCATACAAAATTGACAGTTTTTACAAAGTATAAAAGAAAGCTTTAAATGGTTTCAATTATTACATCTCATCTATCCTTAAAGGTATGTTGTTTAAAAAAAACATCCAATATTTTAATTACTTTGAAAAACATAGAAATTAACGTGAAATATGATGGCTAATAACTTCCTCTTGACCTACATTAAAAGGAGGATAATTAAGTTGTCAAATGTCCATATCATCTTTCAGTTGGTGCACTATCTCTTCTTCCTTAAAACATGCTTGAATTGAGTTAATTGACATTCTATGGTTTGAAGTTGTGGAATGTGAATCTTTACTAAGGTTGATGACCATGTTCCGTAACATGTTACATTCTACTTCAAAATCGATATGTCATCAAAATCGAGCAGAAGCTCAAACAAAAGACGTGACAATTAGGGCCTGAGAACCCCTCATAGCAAAAGCCGGGAAGGGGTAGCCCCAACCCACAGAACAAAGGACAAAGAAAAAATGGACAGTATTAGGACAACCAGTCCAAGCCGCAAACACAAAAGGACACCAAAAAGACAAACAAAGATACCAGGAAGTGGTGCAACTTCCATAAGAGCCCTTGGCATAACACTGTTGACTGTCGCTTAAAGCAGTCGTTGGTGGCCAAAGTGAAAGCCTCTGAATCAGATGCGGGTTCTGACTCTGAGTCAGAACCAGAAAGGGGAAGATGAATCATTGACGCGGAACCTAGTGCCACCGTTGCTACCACCAAGCTCCATCCTAGTGAACCAGATGAGCCAGAAGAAGGAGAGTGCCTCTTCCATTCACAGATGTGGGTAAAAGGCACCTCGATACACTTCATCGTTGATAGCAGTAGCCAGTAAAAAATCATCTCAGTAGAGGTCATCAAGCAGCTGGCCCTGCTGACAATGCCACACCCACAACCCTACACCATTGGATGGCTTCGCCAAGGAAGCGATTTCCATGTCATCCAACAGTGTCGACTGTCGTACGACATCAATCCCTTCAAAGATGAGGTATTGTGTGATGTTGCTCCTCTTGAAGTTTGTAATGTTCTTTTGGGCCAACCTTATTTATGAAAACGTCATGTTGTATATGAGTCTAAGCCTCATAGTGTTATTATTACTTTGAACAGGAAATTGTATAGGATACCCGAGGCAATCCCTCCTATTGTTATTTCCTTGATCTCTACCAAGTAATGCAGGAAGGTCATCTCTCAGATCGAGAAATTTTTCTTCTTTGTGATTCTCTCTCAGAGTGAGCGAAAGTTCACAGCCACATCTAGGGCCTCCGCGACCGATCTCTCCACACAACAAAAGAAAGTGGATAAGGTCGTGGAAGAATACTCAAATATATTCTCCTCTCCTACCGGGGTACCTCTGTACTGTCAGTTCAAGCATCCCATCAATTTGACCCCAGGTGCACCACTACCCAATGGGTCAGTCTACTATCGCTCTCTGTTAGAAAACGAGGAGATCAAGAGGCAGATCCAAGAACTACTCCACAAGGGGCACATACGTCCCATCTCATTACCTTGTGGGAGCCCAATCATGCTGGTGCAAAAGAAATATGGGACCTGGTGACTCTGCATTGATTACTGGGCCTTGAATATAATAACAGTATGAAATCGGTACCTGATTCCCCGAATCGACGACCTCCTTGATCATCTCATGGGGGCCAAATACTTCAGTAAGATTGATCTGAAGTCTAGCTACCACCAGGTCCCAATAGAACAAACAGATGTATGGAAGACCGCCTTCAAGTCAAAAGAAGGTATTTTTTAATGGTTGGTCATGCCCTTTGGTTTGAAAAATGCTCCAACAACTTTTATGAGGATGATGGATGATATCCTATGATCTTTCACTAATAATTTTGTAGTGGTGTATCTAGATGACATCCTCATCTACAACAAGACTTGGGCGGAACACTTGCAGCATATTCAACAGGTTTTGCACACCCTACAACAACAAAAAATATATGCAAACTTGGAAAAATGCTCCTTCAACATGGATAGGATCCATTACTTAGGCTACATCGTTGATCGACATGGTGTGCATGTGGATCCAACCAAGATCCAGGTCATCCATGAATGGCCAGCCCCAATCACTCTCACTGAACTTCGGAGCTTCTCGGGTGTAACATCCCCAACCACCCACAGGCCAGGGTATGCTACCTACAAGCCCACCCTTGGATTATTTCTCTTATCGATACCTTTTTGAAATATAAGGATGCATAAAAGAAAATATTTAACAACATACACAACAATATCTAACAAGCACGCATAATCTAAGATTTAGTTAGATGATAATTGAAATACATAGAGGAATACATTCATACAAAGATAATAATATCACAACAAAGAGCACTTATATATATGAAAAGGAGACACCAACTGGATGCAGACCAAGGACATTCCACCCAATTGTAGACACCACTGCTCCAAATCTCAATAGTAGTGTCACCCTCGAACCAGGGCTATGAATCCACAAGGACGGTTCTAGAGTGTACTTGTCTTCCCAAACCAGTCAGCACTCAAGCTCTCATAGGCTTCCCAACACCCACAACAATCCAAGTACCTAGCTCTCTTCTACCCAGCTTGCACCACCCAAGAGAACGAAGCTCCACCCTTCTCTGCCACGTAGTCCCTTAGGCAACCCTTCTCCTTATTCGGGCCTCCAGAGAAACTGGTCCAGAATCTCAATGCTGGAACTCTCAAGACTAGCATCGGTGAGCAACGCGGGACACAGGCCAATGCATCCCAGACATGCAAGTCTCAAGACATGACTGGATCACACTAGTGACGATTACAACCAACTATCCTATGGCTAATATTCAACAGTTCCTTTTCCCTTTACCAAGCCAAGACGCAGGTGAGGATGGGTCGATGAATGGGTAGGTGAGTACATGAGAGTGCATGAGGGAAAGAATGGGATAACATAGAGGTGACGAAGCAAACGAGACAATGACCAACCCCAAAATCAGACCAGGGATGGGTTTAAGTATTTTCGTTGGGAAATCAAGAACCTCCTGGCCTTCCCCAAGAAGTTCACGTAATCGATCCCCTCCCTTAGGAAAAAAGGTAATTAACATAGGAATAAACATTTAGCCCCTCAAGCCCCCTCTCTTGTGGAATCATAGCCCCCTATAATTCTAGTTGTTGTCTGTCTAGCAGCTAACGATGTGTTTATTATTAATAATGATCAAAACATTACATTTCTTGGGTATACTGGCCCTTTAATAATTGTTTGGGCACTTAGGTTTCTCAACATTGTAACAAGACATTATTTAAAATGGGCGTTTGAAACCTGGGGTGTTACATTCAGCCTCGCCAATTTCTATCGTAGGTTCATGTTGGGATTCTCTCATATCACATGGGTCCTCAGCCAAGTAACCAGGGGTGGCGGTAAGTAAAAATTTGTGTGGGGCTTGTCCCAACAACAAGCCTTCGATGACTTGAAGTAGCGTTTTTGCTCATCCCCAGTACTTTCATTACCAGACCTGCAACATCCCTTTGAGATCGAGACAGATGCTTCAGACTATGATGTGGGCATCGTTCTCACTCAACACAGCCATCCCATGGCATATCATAGTGAGACACCATCATATGTTGTCCGTAAGTACCCTACTTACGACAAAGAAATGTACTCCATTGTGCAATCCTACCACTAGTGGAGACATTACATTCTCGGGAAGGAAACAATCATCTACATTGATCACAAGCCACTACAGTTCATGCAAACCCAAATAAAATTGCAAAATGACCGCCATCAAAAGTGGTCCACATACTTACAATAGTTCCACCTCAACATCACGTATAAAATAGGAAGTACCAACCAAGTTGTTGATTGCCTCAGTCGACCTCCAATCGCAACACTCACCATGGTGCTAGACTCTTGCGGCCACGAGACCTCTAGATGGCCCCACCTCTATGAGACAAACCCTGACTTCTCCACCACCTACCAAATGTTGGGTGCCAACTCAGTAGTTGCTAATTTATTCTTTAATATGGGTTGTTGTGTCATCTGGGCCATATTTGCATTCCATCAAGTGAGCGCATGAAGCTGATTTGGGAAGCTCACTATAGTCAAGTGGCAAGACAATTTGGCATAGAAAAGATAGTGGAAGTGCTGCAGAAACATTTCTACTAGTCGAAACTTCGATAGGATGTCGAAAAGTATATCAAGTCCTACACCACTGCACTATTGCCAAACCGATCACTAAGAAACATGACCTGTACAACCCTATGCCTACTCCTAATAGGCAATGGGAATCCATCTCAATGGACTACATGTCAGGCCTTCCCTCCACCAAGAGGGGAAATCACTATGTTTTTGTGGTTGTTGATCGCTTTTCCAAGATGGCGATTCTAGCCGCCTGCAAGAAGAACATCACAACAGAAGCTGCTACCAAGCTCTTCTTTGAACGAGTATGGGTACATTTTGGGATTCCACAAACTATTATCTCAGACCGTGACAGTTGGTTCCTCAACACATTTTGGTCGAGCCTCTGGTCACTACTGGACACCAAGCTCACCAAACCCACTGCCTTCCACCCCCAGACAGATGACCAAACTTAGGTCATTAATCGGATGATCGTACATATCCTATGCATGTACAATTCAAAACACCCCCACACATGGGATAAGAGTATTCCCTATGTCCAACATAGCTACAACCGAGCCCTGCATAGCTCAAATGGTCACAACCCCTTTCAGTTGGGGTTGAGATTCCAATCATTGGGCCCTGTTGTTCCTGAGTTTATGTTTTAAGGCTATAAAACATACCGTCAAGGCATCCAAAAAAGATTTTTATAATTAGACTTTAAAATAAAGAAACAAAGAAAGACTAGATCAGATTCAGTTTCTCAACTGTCTCTTTCTTACTTCCCGTTGCTCTTGGATGCTAATGTCATGTTCAATAGCAGCCCACGATCTTTCTAACTCAGCCCTATTGGTTGTTGTTTGTAGAATAGTGTTAAATAAGTTTAGGGCAATGCTGGTTTGATCCTGAAGACCAGGTTCTACGTTAGGTTGTCTGCCATTAGGAACTGTCATGGGTGATAGAGTTTTAAAGGTTTGTAAATGGGTTTTTATCGATTGGTTACTTCAGATTTTTAGAGATGATATTAATGAAACAACTTTAAAATCGAAAACAGTAATGTAAAAACACAATCAAGGCCGTTTCCTGGTTTTGTAACAATTTTGAAATTTTAAACAATGGAACACAATACAGAGAAATATAAGGCTTTTATCTAGAAAGAATCTTATATTTCAATTAACAATGATGAAAGAAAAACAATATTTCTAACAGAATTAAATATTAAGGGACATAAGGTTTACAGGTCTTAAAATCACTAAAGTAATTTCAGAGGAAAGACTGTAAAACATTCAACATCCAAACCAATCTGAAACAATAAACAACAATGTATATAACTTCAAATTGATTTACTTGTTAGAAACACACATTAAGAGGAAGATTTAACAAAGCATGATAAACAGGGGAAGAAACATAGTCACAAAATTGCAGGATCCAGAATCTTGTTTGCGGTTTATATTCCGATGAACTTTAAAGCTGATATTACAAAAATTGGCCTTCTCCAAAATTTCTGAAGCCTTGTTTCAGCCTTTTGAAACTATATTTATACCTTTCTATCAAAGTTTTTCGTTGGTAACTAACCAACTTCCTAATATTACAGTTACATAGACTAATGTCAATCGTTTACAATTTCTTTCAAAATTCTAAAAAGTAAAATATTTACAAAGTTTTAAATTTGCGTTGATAAACTTTCTTTATCTGTTTCAACGCATTGAACATATTTCCTTAAAAATTTTACCAAGATCTTAGGAGCCTCAGGTACTTCATTTGCTTCAAAAGAAAAAAAACTTCTTTGTAAGCCTGGCAACTGGCTTGCTATTGTTTTCTCTGTGAATTTAACCTTTTCCAACTTTGAACTTGAAGCTATTATCCACTTATCTATTTTTGCAATGTTGACAATTTTAATATTTGAGATTTCTGCTTTCTTTTCTTCGAGTTCTTCTTTTGATTTCAGCTGATACCTGGTAATGTTGACTTCACCTAATAACTCAGAAAAACCACCTGTCCCGATATTTACTGAATCTTTTTCGATAAGATTGAAGATCCTTTGACAATCTTCATTGATTCCTCTTGTAATTCTTTTATATTCTGCCAATTTTGTTTCCCAAACTTTTATCATTATATCTACTTTTAACTGCTCCGAAATGGATAATTTCTGTGTTTTTCCAGTTTCTTCTTTTTGTAAAGAAGTTATTACCTTTTGAAAAGAATTCCTTGCTGATTTAGCTTCTCTTTTTTTCTGCACTACCTTTTCCATAGACCTATTAGATTCTTGAAAATAGTCCTAGATGATTTCCAGATTATAGAATATTTTTTGTTGTTCTTCCTCAATGTTTGCATATATCTCTGACGCTTGCGTTCTAAAATGTTCAATCTCAATTACTTGATTAGTAATTGAAATATTCTTATCTTGCAGAGATTTATTTTCATCGCCTAGCTTTTGAACTTGTTCTTGAGTAGCCTGTATCATGTGTTTTGCTTCACCCAAGTTTTCATTCAACTTTTGGATTTCTTGTATGTCTTTGAGTCTAGCTTGTTCTAGACCCTTTTGTATCCCCCAGCCAATAATTCTTTCATTTTCTTTTAATTTGTCCTGCAATTGCATTATTTCTTGATCCTTTTTCTCTAGCATAGTTGTTAGATTCCCTACAGAATACATGTTGGCTGATGCTATAGCACCCATGGTTCTTGCTAACTCTGTAGCGAATTCTCCTTCATTGAGTTTCTTCCTATCAATGATAATTTTATGTTTTTTTATCATTCTTTCTCCTACAGGATGAATTTCCTGTTTCAAGACAACTCTTCGTTTTTTACTGAAAAAATAATCAGATGAAGGGATTTCATCTCTGGTGATTGGCTCTAAGTCACTTACATATAAAAATTCTTCATGAGGGGTTCCGAAAGTTGACTGTAGTGGAGTCAATACTGTAATAGGACTGCCAAGTTCCTTTGAAGCTGTTCCTCCAACATTTTCTGGAATATCATCGAGGACTATTGGACTTATTTCTATTCCTTTTCCCTTTTCTGTCTCTGGTTCTTTGGTCTGAGAACCCTCTGTATTCTAAGGAGGTATTTCAGGATTTTTCAACTTATCTTTGTCACTTGACTTATCCTGAATAATGGTTTCAAACCCTGGAGGAATTGTTTCTTGCTCTGGCGATGAAGTTGACATTTCACCTTGTAAGATCTTTGGCAGACAGCATCATCTATTTCTTTGAAAATATGCAAACCCCACCTGTGCATCAGGTGACAAGGTTTGCACTCTGCTCTGAACTTCTTCATAATATTTAACATTTTTGAAAACATCATCATAAACTGAAAATTCATGTTCATATGCTTTTAAATTACATTGTGTGAAATGCTGACTGATTATTTGGTAAGGGTCGTGTTTCCTGTGTTCTATGCTTGCTAATTTCACTTCGCCCATCGACTCGGCTTCTGCCTTAGAATGGCCTATGTTTAATAAAACGAATTTTTCGATATAAACAGGAAAAGATGGCCATGCTTTTTTTTCTGCTGAGTTTTTAATTCTAGCCCAATACCACCATTGACTAGATGATAAGCCACTTCTCTGCATATCAACCTGTCTGGTAAAATTTTTGGGAGTGCATGAGGCGGAATAGAACAACCATAAACCCTAACATAGGAAAAATTTTCCTCAATGAACCAGTTAGCAACTAACTTGAGGTTTTCTATGATGGCATTAGAAATGTGAGGAGGTTCACATCCAAAGAATATTTTGTGCAGAGGGATAATTACATAATGACAAATCTCATAAAAAACACTTTTTGCATTTTCTTCCCAGAGAGCTGAGTGGTACTTATGAATAGGCTCTGGGCAAGAAACATTCCAACTCCAATTCATTAATGGGAAAGGAGTCATAAAACAAATGGCATCCATGATATAAGCTGACATATAAAAAGACACTGGCTGTCCTTTTGACCTAGCTGCTTTGTAATTCATAACCTCTGATGTAAGGTTATCTAACAAAATTTTGTGCCAATTAAAACTGCGTCCCTCTGAAACTTCCTCTAGGAAAGGTGTCCAATCTGCATGAAAATGACAAGGATCCTTTCTCCCAAAAAGTCTACATAACATCATTGCTACATACACCATATATTCGTTTAAGGAAGCTGTGTCATAAATTCCATGTAAATCGGCCCTAAACTTGTTTTCATCTCTGGCCCATCCTCTTATCATGTCAGGGTATGTTTGGCCACCTTCAATGCACTCTTTTCTTTGAAATGCAGTTACAAACTCAAAATTAAAAGTGTGTCTATCATTAGGCGAGAGCTTATACATTACTTGAATATGTTCAGGCCTAAATGAGCTGATGACAACTCCTTGCTCGTTCAGAATACTTCTGGTCGGGACATCTACTTTAGCCAGAGCCCAGGCGATCATATCGGTATATGACACGAGTCTCGGACGTGCAGCCACCTTATGAAGCTCAATCTCGGCAATATCTCGGAGGTGATTTTCCGAATTAGTGGCCACATATTTAAGCTCATCCTCTAGTTTTTTCGAAATTCCATTCCATGATTTGATAGAGTGTACCCCATATGCAGTAGTATTGGAAATAATATCACCTTCTGGTTGCTCTTCATTTTTCTTCGAAGCCTTTTTGGGTGCCATAGCTCTGTGTTCACTTGAAAACCTATAACAGAGAGGGATTTAGCTTTGAAATGATTATACAGCCATTTCAAAAATTTACTTCGAATATATCATAAAAACATTGAGATTTGTACCTCTGTTAGGAAATTAAGGCTCTTAAATGCAAAAGATATTTCCAAAGATATGCATTTAATATTTGTACTTATGCTTTCTCAGTGTTTTCAAATATAATAGAAATTTTACTAAATCGGAGAATGACGCTTTAAAGAAATTCAAAGAAAATTTAACTTTAAGCCTTGTTTAAAAAGATGATTAATTAGCATTAACCTTGAATTAAATTTGAAAACCTGCTTTTCGGAGTTTCGACACTTTTGATGTCTAGGAAAAATGTCATCAGAGAACCCCGATGGCCGAAATCGCGATGTATTATTTAAATTAAAACGTTTTTAGTATCTTAATTAATCAAGATTTGACCTTTTCGGGATTTCAATAATCGGAAGATCGGGAATCGAGATTTCGGGAAATCGGGAAATCTGATGACATAAAACATGCTTCTCAGCAAACCGCGAATCTCGATATCGCGATGTAATTAATTAACACTTAATCATTCTTAGCGGTGATTAAATCAATTCAAAATTTTAATTAAGGATTAACTGTATCGGGAAATCAGGAAATTGGGAGACTTGATGACAAGATTATTTGATTTCACAAAACTGCGAATCCCGATTTTGCGATGTGATTAATTAATGTTTAAACCCTTATTAATTTTGAATTAATTAAATTACGTTTTAATTGAGTTTTTAAAGTATCAGGAAATTGGGAATCGGGATTTTGCTATTCAATTTGCATTAACCTTTGTCCATGCAAAACTCCGAATCCCAATATTTCAATTTAAATTAAAATTCCTTAAAATTTAAATTACTGCCTGTTTAAAAGATCGTTTGAAAAAGTGTTGGAAACCTTATGTTCATTTAGATTTTTATCATTTTTTGTCCAAAAATTAACCATAAAAGGCATCACGAATTCATCGGTAATGAAATTTTTACTTTAGGAAATTTGAAAAATACAAAGACTCAAAAATACAAAACTTTTATCTTTAAGAATAAAAAATTCAAGGTCTGTTTCAACATAGGCTCCAACTGGGGAGCTTCTCTCCCTGCGGGATGAGGAGAACATGCAGACTCAGTGCCTTCATTGGGTAATGGGGTCAAGGGTTTATCTCTAATAAACTGATCAAGGAGTAAGAAAAGAGAATACATAAAGTCTTTGAAAACCTTTTCAAAACTTCTCACTTATTTGAAATTCAGTTATAGTCTTCTTCAAAATTCTCCTTCTCATTCCAAAATTGAGTTAGTATTGAGATGATTAGAACAATCTTTAGAAAATCAACAGATTATTGAACATTTCAGCTTGCATCAATCGAAATAAAATTTATAATTTTTAAAAAACTGGGAAGCTCTATTTTGACTGAAGATGAATATCCAGTTTTTTGAAAAATTGATTACTAGAATAGAGTTATAGATAAGTATGACAACCTTATAGATACCTCAGATATTGCTTCACTGCCAGCAGACCTGTTCAGTACCCCGGTGAAGTTATCTGTCCCTTTTTACTGAATTTCCTTCCACCACTTCGAATGCTAATTTTATGTTTAGACATTGCTTCACTGCTAGCAGGCCTGCTCAGTACCCCGGTGAAGTTATCTATTTTTTATTTTTAGACGAGGGCAATCATTTAAATGAATTTCCTTTCATCGTCTGTAGGACTAGATGGGGGCAATCAATTATGAATTTCCTTTCACCATCTGTCTTATAGTTAGCTCATG
>ML777101.1:889323-942356 GCA_009831015.1 Picea engelmannii
TCAACCTTTGAATCAAAGTCAAACTACTTTCTACTTCATCATCAAGATATAACCACTTCTCTAGGATTCCTTTTGGAATTAATGGAAATAACAAAGCTTTAATTTGGAGGTATGAATAAGAAGTTATGATTCCAATCAGATTTTGGTGCCTGACTCTACCCAATACTTTGCACTCCCTATCAAAACTATTTTGAGCCCCTTCATTTTCCAGAGTGAGAAGGTTCACTACAATAATTATGCCATCATTTAAAACCCCTTTGTACTCTTTCCCAAAACTACCCACTCATAACAAGTTGGCATCACTAAATTCCTTTGTTGCAATGATGAGCTCTCCATAGGAAATTCTTTGGTGCCCAACATTTAAGGATGCCCCAACCTCTATAGGAGTATGCCTCTTGCAATTTCATCTCCACTAGAATCCCAAAAACAAACACAATACAACAATTACTACAATGGAAATGATAGGTATTATAACTCTTTTAAGATATGAACCACTTTTATGTTTGTGAGCATAGCATGGTGATAAAATTCCATTAGATTAATCAAAATAATTCCACACTTAGATAAAAACAAATAAGAAAAATGCCTCACTTTGATGTATTTAATCAAAATCATTGTTTGTGTAAGATCCCCTTCTAAATGACAAGATCAGGAGGACTTAGTAGGATAGTTGTTCCCCTTAGTCTACGGTCTCACTAAAAAGGGGACTAAGGGGTCAAGTTATGTCACTAAGGTGAAAGTTGAATTATTAAAGTGACATTGGCTAAAAAGGAAATAAAAGCTAATTGGCTATGATGAAAAAGTAAAGAAATAAACCTTAGAAGTCAATTAAATAATTTAAGTGAAAATTAGAATGTTGGAGAATAAAAGAAGAGGAGGGTGCCTCACTCCTCATTCTTGATAATTTCTATTTGCAATTTGAGCTCTAGTCGCTTAAGGGTTTTGAGGGTTTCGACTAGACAAACCCTAGAGGTTAGAATGGAGGTGGAAGTTCCATCCTTTCCCGATCCAAGCTTGGCCAAGGTGGTGAAAGATTCCACCCTCACCATTCTATTAAGTTCATATCAGTTTTAATCGTGACTTTTGGAGTATGGGCGCATTATTGAGGGTTTTCTATAGGATTGGGGCACACTGTTTAAGAGGAAGAGGTTCGATTTGGCTTAAAGACATTGGATCTGGAGAAGATATTGTTACAAGAGTGTTTGTAATCCCTAGAGTGACTCTTCTCATCATTATTTCGGGGTTTATCACTCCATATTTATTTATTCTCATAGCTGGGCGAGTTTTCCTAAAGGAGGGCGCACCTGGTCATAGATATTTAGAGTTATGGGGTTCATATCTGCAACTACAACCAAGGAAACCCATCATAGGTGATAGTCATCTCATATCATTCAGGGATACACCATTATTTCAGAGTTTGGAGGCCAAATTTAGTGAGGCTGAATTTCCAAGTGGGATTTCCATCCAGAGAGGGGCACAACTCAGCCAGAAGACTCTTGCAGAGAGAAGAAGGGAAGGAAATTGATCTTCTAGATCTTGCATGCAGTTGTTGGAGGTTGAGGGGAGCTTATATCACTCTCTTGTTATTGTATCTTGAAGCTATTCTCAACCACATCCATTATTCTTCCATATCTATTCCAAATATGTTCTTCGCTTGTACTGAGGTCAACTTATATATTAAATAAATACATATCTAAAGTCTGTGGCTATTTTGGTTGTATTTCTATGTAATTTCCTTGTTGTTTAAGTTCAATATCTTTGCAATTTATTTATGCAACAACTAAACAATAAACCAGAAGAGAAAACAAACTCAATAAATTGTGTTTTACAAAACACTTCAACTAGAAACCTTAAAAAATTGAAAAACTACACCTAATCCACATGGGAATCTTATAGTTTGGCCCATGACTTTTAATCCCTACATTCAAACTTTACAAATGAACAAATTTTGTAAAGATATTCTGGTGGGCTAATTTTTGAGACATCTATTGACTTTAAACATTAAACATGGATGCTTTAGAAAACAATGGTTATGTAAATAATGGATAATTTAATTTTAAACAATAGTCAACCAACTATTCTCGTGGTGATCATGCATGTTATAACCTTATCAGATACAATATATGTGATTGATCCAACTATAGTTCATATATGATTTTCTATTCTCAGGGGATCACACACATTATTACCTTATCACATATGATCTATGTGATCGATCTAGTTGATCTGCTATGATTTTTAAGGTTTTGGGGTTTTCGAAGTGACTTTTGAATTCACAAAATAGTTATAAAAACATTCATTCTAACTTTTTCCCACTATTATATTCTAACAACTTCGTGATAGTTAATCATAATTGAGTGGGGCTCATTGATACCTTCCCTTCCACTTGAGGAGTTCAACATATAAATTTCCTTGTGGTCTTTGGATTCTATATTGGTTAGAAGGAGATACATAAAGGATTTTATGTCCCTAATATTTGAATTTGGGTTATTTGCATAGTGATGAAGTCATGATAAGTTGAATTTTATATGTACTAAGATTCAAACCTAAATCATATATATTTAAGGATGTTTAAATCTAGATCATTATTATACCTGTCGAGAGATAGGTATATAGTAATGAGTTTGAGAGACTATACATTAATTTGAGCATTGACCAAAATATTTTCATAATACTTTAAAGTTATGAGATTTTTATTTTATTGTTATTTTAAAATCGATTTATGTCGTGTTTCATTGGTTGATTGATTCAAGGTCTTATTGCAAAGAGGTCGGCGCAATACTCATTGTTTTCCATAGGGAGTGATGCTTCTTTAAGGACCTCATGTGTGAGGCAAACATGGATTAAACTTGAATAGAAAAGTGGGAGTCGACATGACATGACATTAAATGCTCCCACCCTCGAGCAACATGTTCACGTGATGTTGTGCATGGCCGAGAAAAAAATGCAATAAAAATATTTCAGAGTGGTCAAATTTAGACAAATGTTTATGAGCTAAGTGGATGGCAAATTTGGGTGAGCATGCCAAGTTTGTTTAGCAATGATTGCCAATATTGTCTGCTAACACGTGGTAGGTTTCCTAGATGGCGTAGTAGCATCTTGAGATGCAGAGTCATGCTCATCACCGCTCTCACCACTTTTTTCAGTTGCGAAATTTGGTTTACATGAATTCTTCGCCTTCCATATTTTCTAGACATGAGCTCTAAGAATTTCATATTTTATATACATGAGATGTGGCTATGATGTTATATAGAGTAATGGATATTTGTGGGTTCTCCTTCTCGTCCGTTGGAGGATTTGGTCTATGCAGTGTTTCCATCTAATAATGAAGATGAAGAGTATTTTCCTGTAGCGGACGCATATTCTTGTGACGAGTTCAAAATGTACAAGTTCAAGGTGCAGTAAGTACGCCGCTTTAGAATATATATATATATATATATATATATATATATATATATATATATATATATATATATGTTGAAATGTGTTGGCCTACAGAGACCTGTCATTTAATGTTACAGATTTAATTATGTTCGATCACAACATGCAAGTTTTAACAGTGAAGTGCCCGAGACTTAAAAATTTCAGGCATTTCAGTCGAGTTAAGGACTTGAGAGTGAATGGGGTGTTGTTTCATGAGCTTTCCCTGACTATTCGAGTGCTGGCAATGCATATTGAAAATAATTTGGTTTCCTTGTCATTGCAATCAACTGTCCGTGAAGGAGAATACAATTTTTCCACAAACAGATTTCTTGAGATAGTGGGAAGCTTGAAATCATTGAAGGTGCTTGACATCCACTTTCAGTCTCTATTTGGATGGCGAGGGTGATAAATTGTGAAGCAAGAAATGCAGAGAGAAAGAATAGAGCATAAATAGTATTCAATATATTGATAATGTAAGGAGAAAGTACAATGAGAAGAGTTAATGAAGTGATAATGTGTAAAGGGAAATAGCTGAGCTAAATAGGCTCAAGCAAATCAAGAAAAGAAAATACAGCTGGCCAGGACAGCTGGCAGTGTACAGTCAGCCTGTTGAGGTTACATTATATTTAACACTCGCTCTTAAACTCAACAGTTACAAACATCAGCACTGATTATGCCCAAGTGTTGTCTCTGAAAATCAAAAACAGATTTTCCCAGTGGCTTTGTGAAGATATCTGCGAGCTGATCTCGAGAACCACAGAATTGGAGTGCAATGTCACCATTATTGACGAGCTCGTGGATGAAGTGAAAGCAAGTGTCAATGTGTTTGCTTTTCTTGTGAAACACATGATTTTTGGATAGAGAAATTTCTGAGGTATTGTCACAGAAAATAGGAGTTGGATCCTTTTCTGTATGTGACATATCTTTCAATATTCTTCTTAGCCACACAGCTTGACAAGAAGCTGAGGTAGCAGCGGCATACTTTGCCTCTGCAGAAGATATTGATGCAATTGGTTGTTTCTTTGATGCCCATGAGATTAGGTTCGTGCCCAGGTGAAAAGCATGTCCTGAGGTGCTTTTCTTGTCATCTAAGTTGCCTGCAAAATCATTGTCTGTGTAACCAGATAGTTGATTACTATCAGATTTAGTGTACCATAAGCCAAAATTGAGAGTTCCTGCAATATATCTCAAAATCCGTTTCATCGTTTTCCAGTGAGAATCTTTGGGGGATTCCATGAATCTGGAAACAAGGCTAGCTACATACATAATATCAGGCCTAGTTGTTGTAAGATACAACAAACTGCCTACTAAACTTTTTTACAGGGTAGGGTCCATTGTAGGGACTTCATCTTTCTTGCTAAATTTTGTGCCTAGAGGTATAGGGGTTTCTGTTGGATTGCATTCTTCCATGCGAAATATTTTGATGATGTCTACTGCATACTTTTTCTGATAGACAAAAATGCCTTTGGTTGATTGATCAACCTCAATCCCCAAAAAATATTTCATGATGCCAAGATCTGTCATCTCAAACTTAGATTGCATGGCATGTTTAAAATTGGTTAATTCAAGATTTCCAGTATATATCATGTCATCAACATATAAACATACAATCAAAATTTTATCGTGTTGATCAGTTTTGGTGTAGAGAGTTGGCTCATTTTGACTTTTGTTGAAACCACTTTTGATCAGACAAGTGTCAATTCTGCTGTACCAAGCTCTTGGAGCTTGCTTTAAGCCATACAAGGCTTTCTTCAACTGATATACTTTGGCTGGCTGCTCTTGGACTTCAAATCCAGGTGGCTGATCGACATAAACTTCTTCTTCTAAGAAATCATTTAGAAAGGTTGATTTGACATCCATCTGGTATACTTGCCATTTACGTTGGGCTGCTATGGCCAATAGAGTTCTGACAGTGTCTAACCTTGCTACTGGAGCAAAATTTTCACCATAGTCAGTACCAGGTTGTTGTGAGAATCCTTTGGCAACAAGTCTTGCCTTGTGTTTTTCGATCTACTCTTTTTCATTGAGTTTAGTTTTGTAAACCCACTTGACACCAATACTTTTCTTGTGACTTAGCAAATAAACAAGATCCCATGTCTTATTCTTCTCAATGGAGTCAATTTCTTGGTTCATGGCTTGAACCCAATGTGGCTCCTTAACTACTTCTTTAAAGGATGTAGGTTGACATGACATTAATACAAAAAGATTGTGCTATTCAAAATCATCCAACTGCTGATGGATTTCTCTCAAACTTCGAGTTCTCTGATTTTGAATTTTAGAGGATGAGTCTCTACTTGAAGTTGAGTTATCCTGAGCATGTTTAGATCATCCTTGTACCTGCAATCTTGGAAGAACAGGTAGAGGTATTTGCTGTCTTGAATTTTTTGTGTTTTCAGAACTTGTCAGCAATGGATTTTGACTGTCTAGTTGCTGATTTTCTGATTCATTCCAGAATTGATTTTCCAGAAATTTTACATCTCTGCTGAGAATTAGTTTCTTGGATATTGGGTTGTAAAGCCTGTAGGCTTTAGATGTTTCACTATATCCAGTAAAGATACATTTCTCACTTCTATCGTCCAGTTTCTTCCTTAATTCAGAAGGTATGTGAGCGTATGCTATGCATCCGAATGTCCTTAGATGTGCAACATTTAGCTTTGTCCCACTCCATGCTTCTTGTGGGACTTTCATCTTTAGACTTGTGGTTGGAGATCTATTCAAGAGATAAACTGAGCATGCTACTTCTTCAGCCCAAAAAATATTTGACAAACTTTTCTCTTTGAGAAGTGTTCTTGCCATATTCATTATTATCTGGTTTTTCCTTTCAGCCATTCCATTCTATTGTGGAGTATACCTGGATGCTGTTTGCATGATAATGCCTTGTGATTTGTAGAAATTTGCAAATTCATTGGAGTTGTATTCTCCTCCTCCATCAGACCTGAGTGCTTTTATATATTTGCCACTCTGTTTTTTAGTTTCTACTTTGAATTCCTTGAATTTTGCAAAAGTTTCAGACTTGTGTCTGAGAAAATAGATCCAAATTTTCCTGCTAAAATCATCAATAAACGTTAGAAAGTAAAAGCTACCACCTATTGACTCTATTTGCATTGGTCCACATAGGTCAATGTGAACTAGTTTGAGATGTTGTTTGGCTTGATTGGATGACTATGGAAAACTAGTTCTCTTATGTTTTCCAAGTATGCAAGACTCACATGGGGAATTTTTTTCTTTGAAGAGGGGAAGACCTTTGACCATGGAGTGCTTCTGAAGAAGACTTAGACTCTTAAAGGGTAGATGTCCAAATCTTGTATGCCAAACCATTGTTTCATTCAGGGTGGATGCACTTTGTGCATATGGTTGAATCAGATTTGGAGATCTGAGTGTGAGGGGAAACATCCTATTCTGAGTCATGTGGATTTCAGAAATCAATTTTCTTCTTGGGATTTTGTCATATATCTTGCAAGATGCTCCCTCAAAGAGTACCTTATAACCATGTTCAATGAGGTGTCCTACACTTAGCAGATTATGTTTCAGATCTGGAACATGATAGACATTGTTTATGTCTTTATTTTCATTTTGTTTAGTAAGAATAGGTACAGTTCCTTTGCCTTGAAATTTGACTAAGGAATCATTTCCAAGTGTAATATCAGATGAGATTGAAGAATAAATGCATGAAAGTAAATCTTTGTTACCTGTCATGTGATTGTTACATCCACTGTCCAACAACCATAGATCTTTAGGTTGTTTTTCATACTTGTGACATGAGAGAAACATACCTTTTGAGGTTTCTCCCGTATGATTTGACACATGTGCTCTGCCTGAGAGATGATCTTCTTGCTTCTTCCTGCATTTAGATTCATAGTGCCCATAATTTTTGCAGTAATAGAATTGTATGCTTGATTTGTCATTTGATCTTCTCCCTCAGCCTCTTTGAGGCTGAAAATTATGATTCTAGTGTTGTTTTCTGTGACCTTGGAAATTTTGATGTTGTGTCTGTTGTCTGTTACCTCCATTCGAGTGTTGTTCACTTGTAGTACTCCCTCATCCTTGGTGACCTCTGCCTCTTCCTCTGCCTCTCCCTCTGCTGAAGGAGAATTGAGTTTTGAAGGCATTGGCGATTGACTCATCTGTGAGATGCAGTATGGTCTCATGTGTCACCAGGGAACCAGTCAGTTCCTCTGTTGAAAAATGTGATAGATCCTTGGATTCAAGGATTGCTGTAACAACCATTTCAAATTTCTTTGGTAAACTTTTGAGGACTTTCTCAACAATGCGTTGATCAGTGATGGCTTCACCAGTCAATCTGATCTGGTTCATGATTCCCATGACTCTGGTCATGAACTGATCCACATTTTCAGACTCTGTCATTCTTAAAGTCTCGAATTGTGTCCTCAAGGTCTGTAGTTTGACTGTTTTGACCCTGTCATTGCCTTGGTAGGATGATTTAAGGATGTCCCAGGCCTGTTTTGAAGTACTAGCACCTGTGATTTTTGAGAAAATTGAATCATCCACAGAATTTTGAATCCAGAATTTAGCTTTATTTTCTCTGTTCCTCTGAGTTGCCTGAGCAATTCTCTGTTGGTTTGTCATGGCGGCAAGGTCTGCTAGATCTGGTTCCACATATCCAAGATCCACTAGATCTCATCACTCTTGTGCTTGCAAGAAGGATTTCATTCGAAGAGACTAGAACTCATAGTTCTTTCCAAGAAGAATTGGACCCTGAGTTGGTCCTAAATTGCTATGCATCGCCATATTTAAAGAATTTGACAAAATAGAAAAAAAAATTGGAAAAATTTGTGCTTAACTGTTTCTTCCGCTTAAACCAGATCTACTAATTTCTTGCAGTGACTTTGGAACTCTGCGATTCCAGATTTCGCGAATTTCATCTTCGCAAGTTTTGGCTTCACGATTCTGACTTCGAAACTTCGTTATACGAGTCCTCCGAACTCTTGTCTCTCCAACTTTCGATTGCCGAAGCATCAAAGAGAGCTTAACGACCTTGGATTGGCCCTTAATCTCCGTGCAATGTGACAACACGCCTAAGTGTTAAAGCACTATCGACTTTTCACGATTTGGAGAATAACGATGTCTGTGCCAGTTCTTTGTCACTCAATTTGCTGAAATCCGAAATATCTTGGTGCTTATTGAAATGCCTTTTAGGGATTTCGCGTTTCGGGACTTTCAGTTTCTTGATGTCAAGAGTCCTCGACCCTTTTTCCTTCCACGCACAGGCACTAGGCGCGAGCTTCACCTCCTCCGAGCGACCACAACACTATGACCAAGGGCTTAACCCAAAGTCCTTTTCACAACTCACACCTTTGTGAGTTCATGGGTTGAACTCTCGTGTCGTCCTATTGCGATCTCCTGAGACGTGATAAGTCAACGTCGGGTTGACTCTTCCCTTGATGCATTTCGCTATTTGCAACCTCGCAGGTTGAAACATCGAGCCTTCACGCTCTTATCCCGTGAATCCCCGAGATGTGAGAAATCAATGGAGTGTTGATTCCTTTTTCTAGGCAACGCGTGTCTGCCTATCTATCATGCAAGCCCCACCTTATGGCTCTGCCACATGTTCCCTCGTGCCTCAGCTCTTGGCACTTCGTGACTTCTACAGTCGAAAAGAGATCCCTTCAACCTCCGAACCTCTGAATACGCGATATGCGATGGAGTTCCTGATCCAACGGTCCTCCCGTTCTCTGGATCCAATGATTGTCCTTACTCCTCGCGATTTCGCAACTTCGTGACTTCGTGAGTTGGGACACCCAACTCTTGGGATCTTTCTCTACAAACCTCCGAGTTCATGAAATCCAAAATGCCGAAACTTCCCTTTGGACACTTCAATGGTCCAGATCTTCCTGTGATCTGACGGTCCAGATCCTTTCGGGATTTTGTGAATCGAAATTTCATGTTTCGGGGTATGGAGTGCAGTCTCCTTTGCTTATGAAACTCCCGATTCCTGATTTTGCGATAGAGTCAGATCGACGATTCACAATCTTTCTCAATCCAATGGTCCAGAATGACTTGGGATTTCACGATTCACGAATTCTCATGACAGTCTTCTGACCTTTACACCCTCCGAGTCAGCGAAATGTCGAGATCTCGCCATGTGTCCTCCTTGATGGACGGTCCTAACGATTTCGTGACTTTACAAGTCAAAATTTCTCCTGTACGCTCCAGAGGACTAATCCTCGTGCACTTTCTCAAAAATCCGACCACTGTCGGTCCTCTACGCGAAATCTAACGGCTAAATTTTTTCCGCCTTTTCTGCGCTCTCCTCGTCACTTCTGAACTGGAATTTTTCCTCCGATCTCTTTGCAGGACAGATCTTATGGATGCGATTTCTCGTTCTTGGCTCCTTTGACGTGTTTTTTGCTGCCTTTGCAAGGATTTTCTCCTACAGAAGAAAAATTCGTGAATCTTTCAAAGATTTGAAAGAATTTCACGAGTTCTTTGAATCTTACTGTTCTTTGCTACAATCTTTGACGGAGGAGAGATATTTCCCGAAATTCTTTAAACAATTCTACCTCCTGCAACAATCTTTCACAAATTTGAACAAATTTCTTTGAATTCTTCAAATGTTCCTACCTCCTGCAGCTCTTCTTTGTGAATCTTTGACGAGTATGAAATTGTTCACAATTCTTTAGAGTTTCTCCTTCTGCAGTCTCTGCTTGCTCGATCTTTTGAGCATATAGCACTCTGCTTCCTCATGTGAGCTTCCTACGAGGGTATTTTGAGAGTATTACGAACAACTCTCCAAGCCTTGTGAAAAGTCTGTGTCGCGTGCTCTCGTGATCCATGTAAGCTCTGCGTTGTGAGGATCGTGTTGCTCTCCAACCCGTGTGAAGAGGCTTACTGTTGAAGCTATGATACCATGATAAATTGTGAAGCAAGAAATGCAGAGAGAAAGAATAGAGCAGAAATAGTATTCATTATATTGAGAATGTAAGGAAAAAGTATAATGAGAAGAGTTAATGAAGTGATAATGTGCAAAGGGAAATAGCTGAGCTAAATAGGCTCAAGCAAATCAAGAAAAGAAAGTACAGCTGGCCAGGACAGTTGGCAGTGTACAGTCAGCCTGTTAAGGTTACATTATATTTAACAGAGGGGTGGTTGCTTTTGTTCTCAACCTACTTGGGAGGCTTCATAATATGGAGCATTTTGGTTTGCAGGGACAACTTATTTTGGTACAAAAACAACTCTTTTGCTACCCGAGCTCTTTTTATTATTACTGTTTAATTTTCTTATTATTTTTATCTATATAGGTCCATGACAACCATGAATTTACTAAGCATCAATGCATATGTGTTTAATCATTCTAGTAGACTTCCATTCAAAAAATCTATGTATATTTATTTAAGTTGACATTTTATAGGTTATGCATTCCCACCTTCTCCTTATATAATTGTTTTTATCGATAAATTTTCTTTTGCAATGTAGGAGTACAGAGAAATCCAATGCCATCATATTTAAGTTCTCCAATTACTAATCTTCAGTCAGTATACATACACATTAACAAATGCGATGATATAGAAATTGGCTTATTGAGTTGCCTGCTCCAAAGATCTTCTAAGCTCAAAAGCTTTAAATTCATAGTTTCAAAGGAGCATGAAGGCGAACAGAGAAAATGTTTTTTAGAAAAATGGGCGCATATCAAGAGAGCTCTTGATCAAGGAAACATATTGGAAAATATATGCAAATTTATCTTTTACTTCTAACAGTTATTTTCAGACTGTACATGATCGAAATGAAATAATTGATATACATTATTATATTGTGTTATTAAAATGAAAGAATGGGAAAATGAAAATGGATTTTATTGGACGCTACTAACATATATATGATTTTTTTATTGGACACTACTAACATATATATGATTTTTATTGTTAATATTATAATTTTTTGTGTTAAGAAAATAATGGTTGAAGAGGTAAAAAATGTAGATGCTTTGAGTAAGGAGGCTTACTCTATAAATATTTGTAATTGGTTTTGAAAAGTATCTATAGATACTAACATCATGTCTAATCATTTATTTAGAAAGACCTTGATATTAATGTGGCCAATAATTGTTCAGTTTGATAAGTTTGAACTTTTTTAAGTGAATTTTCAGTTTGGATGATGTGAAGTTTAGTAAATTTTAGTAATAGAATGAAAAATCATTTGACTGCACTAATATTTCAACACTCATCTCATCTGAGTTGCAGTGGTCTGCAGACCAACTTCCCTTTGAAAAGATATTGAAAACTATGGTTTAATTTATTATCTATACTAGTTCTTGTAGTTGTAGGAAGAAATGTCGAAGAAACTGAAATTGTCGTCTTAGATTATGCCTTCTCCTTTTGTTGCTTTTTCCATTCTTCAAATTTTATCCTAGTTCAGAAATAATGCCATCTAATTTATCATGTACCTTCAATACAGATGACATTCTCTTTATTAAATTCCCAATCGTTGTTGTAAATATGTCAGTTTGATGCACATCAAAATAAGATACTCTATTTCTTTCTTATACCATTATTGCTACTTAGTCGTGGAAGGAAATATATAATTTGGAGGTGGGTTTTACTCTATTTTATGAGGTCCTGAATGTTAGAATATGAATAATTACCTCAACAATCAATGAAGTAGGTGAAAGAAGATGCCAACATATTCTAGATACATCATCTCCAAAACATTTGTGAATCTTCTATTTAAATGTTTTTAGAGACGTCATGTCCAAAACTACTTTCGTGATAGTTTTGTGAAGATGTTTCTCAAAGATTTCTTCACCTTTTTGTAGAGAAGAAACTATATATCTACACTTGCTTCATGAATCAATAAAAATAAGCACGTTTTCATAGAGTCGTAACTCATTTGATTTGTTCATCTTATGTGTTTGTACGTTTATATACAACAACATTTGTATGTAATCAATTTCTCTGTCCTTCCTTGAATATAGGATTCACTAAATCTATGATTCTAGAGTAGAAATTTTACAGAATAGATTGTTTTGATATTCTTGTCATCAGTGTCATGTGGAAGACATCTCAAACTACTTGGGCATCAATTTTTACTGAGGAATATTTTTTCAAAATTCCATGTGTTGTAATGTTAAAACCCTATAAGACAATGATGAAATTATAGGTTTACTGAATAATAACATTCTATACTACTGATGTTTGATAAATACTACTATGATTCCGTGTCTTTAATGGGTTATCTTGGCGATGGTTATTATACCTAACAATTAAGAAAATTATGTATTTTAATTATATATATTTCCAATGGTTATTATACCTAACAATTATAAGTTGTTATCATTATAATTATAATTATAATATATATATTTGCAATGGTTACTATAACTTGTTATTATAAAATATACTAAATGGCTAATGATTTCTAGAAATTACATTCATCATAAGGTTTCTGAGCATAGGAGAAGGGAGAAATTGAAGGAGAGATTTGGGGCATTGCGTTCATTCATCCCTCGTGGCACAAGGGTACGTTCCATGAAAATACAGTTTTTTGTAATGAAATGAAATTTTATGGACATCCATTGACATTGGGATTTAATCTCTATAGCTATTAAGAATATATGCAATAGCCAACTGTTCTTCTCTTAAAGTTCAGTTAGAATTAGGTCCAAAAAATGAGTTGTTGTTGTTGATGTATTTGCAGAAAGACAAGGCTTCCATATTGGCCTATACGAGGGAGTATTTAACTAGTCTCAAATCTAGTGTGGAAGAACTTGAAGTGAGGAATAAATAGCTGGAATCAAAATTGAAGAAGCTCCCACATGCTCAAACTCAGGAGGGCCTATCCAACAGCACAACCTGCAACGACAACGCTCCACAAGTACTGAGGGTGGCGACAACGTGGTGACAGTCGAAGTATCAAAGATGGGAGGTAGTTCTACTCCTACTTCTGATGAAATGGGAAATATAGTAGTGGTGGTAGACAGTCATCGCCACTTCGCCATGTGCTGGTAGGTGTTGTGAGTTTGAGTCTCGATGACGGATCTCTGATGTTTTTCCTGACTTTGACATTGGTGGGGAATTTTTCCAACTCTATTAACATTGGTTGGGCATTTTTCCAACTCTGTTAAGTTATTGCATTGTTGTAAGGGGTATTATGGAGGATCAAGTTGATGACAGCGTGGACAATTGGGTTGGATTTCATAAGAAAATATTGTGCAAATGAACAATTTCCTTTAGCGTCCCAGTTTTCAGTGATTACAATGTTTATTGTTTTAATAAATATACAGTCACCATTATTGTGCACAAATCCATACAAGATTACATTGTACAATTATATACAATGACTATGAAAAATATTTCAACGGATATTATGTATGCCTTACCTTATCGTATTAGAGGATTAAAACTTGAGGTTTTGATTCCCATACATCTTTAAAAAAATGTGCTGACCGTTGCTACTGGTTGTGCGTTGTGCATTGGATTAGCTTGCTCCATCACTTAATGATGGCAATCCAAAAGAAGGAACAAGATACGTGAAGTTTAAATTGGCTTAATATTCTATCTCACTAAGTTAATGTTTAAATTATGAAAATTCACAAATCACAAGGTCTGTAAAAAACTATTACATTACACATCATAGTTTTTAAATGTAACACTCCCTCATTGTACAAAACTTAAATGTAAGCGACTACAACAAGTAGCATTTTTTTTCTTTCAAAGTTTAAGAACATATTAAGACAATCAATTACGAACATTACATAAGTATTGCAATATAATATGTATAATAATAGTCAGTAAATGATTTACAATTAATCAAGAATATTAGCCTTACTTAGCGTCAATCTTTACCTTAAGATCAAAATTCAAGTCTAACCACAGTGCTTAGTTAAATTAAATTTTCCCATCAATGCAGGGATCGAGTAATTCCATTGATCCTCGTTCCCTAATTTTCTTTCTCTTCAAAGCTAAATACTTGTCTAAAATCCATAACCTCATTCACACCTATTATAGTAGTTCCATTAATTTTACTAAATAAATGTGAAACTTAATTTCAATAAAAGAAATTAACATTCCAACAACAATGTATTAATCTCATTATTCACCATCATGATTATCTTAAAGACAATAAAATAATTATAATAGTAGAATTAATCCTATTAGATTATAATGTACCCATATTTTATTCAAATCTCTCTATATATGGGTTCCATACAAGAACCAATGTGTACTTCTAGCTAACCATAACGAATACAACAATAATTATAACATTCTATTACCAACACTACAATGTTTAAGGTACGATTCACAATAGTTTTCATTAGTCGTTTTAGTTTTAGTCTAGGCATAAGTGAACAATCCACTAAGAACATCGAGCGAATCCCATGGCTATCCAAGAAGGATGGACTGAAATTTTCCATAAGTAGGATATACCATTTTGTATTCAAATCAAAATAGGAGGTACGTCCATAAATTGAAAAAACGAGAATATAGCTTCGTTCATTCAATGATGATTCTCGTTTTACAATACAGAGGACACACATCCGTGAGAATTAAAATAAAGAAATATATGACATATATTTTCAATTTAGCTCTTCAAAATTCTACTAATTGAATCTTTTAAATTGAAAAATAGATGCGTAAAAATAAATATTTTAGAACCTACAGGTCTTCTTCTTTAAAAGCTTGATGGTCTGCGCAATTTTTCATGAGCAAAGTGAGTTCAAATTCCACGAAGTTGGGGTCCAGTTTGTTTTTTTAAATTTCAAATCTACAGAGATAAGTGATTTCCTAAAGTTTACCCTATTATCTAAACCCAGCTATTAACTCGAATAAGGTGCTCGACTAACAGATAATAGATTGATAATAAAATTAAATTTCAGTACCGCTGATGGTAAAGAAAAAGAAAGCTGCTTAAAATATGTACCAAAATTACTTGCCTGATACAGCAGTCTTATGGAAACGTGGATTTTAATGGATCCAATACTATTGCATATCCAATAATTTCGTGATAATTTTACCAGATCTTTTATAACAATTTGAAACAAATTTTACAATGAGAGATCTGTAACAATTGATAATAACATTAAATACCGTAAAAGTGTGAGTGTTGAATGTACTGTCGAATGCTTGCAACACGCTTGTAGCTTGCTAATCGAACAACTTCAATTTCACCGGTACCTCTCAACCAATACTAGGGGTACTCTTCTTCCCCCTTAGCTTCCCGAGCCGCAAATGGGCCACACAAAAGAAACCAGAAACAATACCACCCCAAAACTTGTCTCGCAAGGAAGAGCTTCCACTCGTTTTAAGCTTTGGAACCCATCTCTCACAAGTAAAACTTAGTCAAGAAAATTTTGGCAGCATAACAATACTAACAAAGATGAGATCCTTTTCCCCTCTAATCCATTTCTTTTATAGAAAAATTCTCAAAGACATTTGTTCTCATGCACAACTAATTCATTTTTAATAATTAAATTAAAGGATTATTCACCCAATACACGTGTCACACTCTCCCAAGGTTGCACATGTAATTTCTCTTTTTATTTTATTTAAAAAGTCTTTTTCCCTCACATTCCCTAATGTGTTCTTATTTTTGCTCTTAGTTGTCCCTTAGTTCCCCAATTTCTCATTTTTTGAGTGTCCCCTAACTAGATCTTAGTTTGAGTTGGATTATGAGTCTTCTTTTAGTTAGGATTAGTGGGAGATTGATTCAAGATGCTACTCTATGTGGACACCCTATTCTCTCATGTTTTAATTTCCATTTATTTATAAATCTCTTTTATTATTTTCATGCACACATGTGCATTTTACTCAACCTTTAATTTTTTTTATTCCCTTTTGTCCTAGAGTTTGATTCTCATTTTTCTTAACTTATTTAATGTTTTATTTAGACTTAGACTTAGACTTAGGCTTAGTCTTAGACTTAGGTTTAGGCTTAGGCTTAGACTTCTTAGTTTAGATTTCTTAGCTTATAATTTAATGATTAATTAACCATTATATTATAACAAGGTCTCAACATTTTTATTTTGTTTTCTAGGCCATCTAGATTTTTGTTGACTCACAATTTTATTATGCGACATGCCCTTCAAGACGCACCTCCGTGCTCTAAGGGTGTCACTCGCCTTTGAATATTTTTGGAAGTTTGTCAGACCTTGGAGTCAACACTCCACTTGGTCGACCTTGTGAGAGACTACGAGATTTTAAGGAATAAGGATTTTTCCTTATTACGCGCCCCTTAGATTTCCTCATGAGAGACTGCCTCAGTCTACCCTCACGACATCGTGGACATATCGAACTAGGTAATTGTTAACCTACAACTTAGGTCACGGTGAGAGTGCTAGTAGGCTGTGACAGGGACATTGCCACACCTCCCCCTCAAATGTCTGGTTTCTGTGCATGACCCCTTTACTTCTTGTGTGAGTTGGATTAGCAAGCGTCGCCAAGCCTGCATCCAGTGACAAGAACATTGTCAATAATCCATATACATAACATCCATACTGAAATCATCATCTAAATCACATGCATGTAAATCAAATACTCAAACCAAATACAAATCCACTCCCTGACTCAATCCGGATTCCAAGGAAGTTCGTTGATGCCACCACCATCATCAACCTATTATGTATCCTACACACTCAGGGAAACTCATCAACAATACATGTCAATACATATATACATCTAGAAATTATATTCACAATGACATCATTACATAACTCATAAGCAAAACATAATCATAATGTATCATAATCGGATCACTTACTCGCAAGTGTCCTCAAAAAATAAGTCAATGTAAATGTGCTCAGTAGAACTGGATGTTACATTAAATTTCATATTACTTACTTTGTTATTTAACTCGACAGATATTTTGTATGTGATGCATACTTGTTATTATAAACAGTAGATCATAATGCCACATTTTTACTTTGTAACTTTAAAACTAAGAATTTTAAAAAGCATATTTACTTTTTTTTTTTTTAAACGTTCAATATTTTTTAAAACACTTCATACATTTTATGAGCATTTGTACGTTTCTTTTTAGATATAAATGTGTGTTTTTTCACTTTAAAAAATACTTAAAACAAAAGTTGCTACTTTTTAATGAGGAAAATGCTACCAAAATACAATACTACTATATAATTGTTTTTGTTTAAAGTTTAATGTTATGTTATTTAATTTGACTTAGGTTTTTTCCCTTTAGGTCTGTATTTAGATCTTAACTTTCATTTTCGAATTTTCAGTTGAATCTAGTTGCAAATATGTGTCATTATATCTTCTAGTAAAATGAATGGTAAGAAGGCAAAAATACTAATGTCTTATAGACGAAACTCGGTTAATGCAATTTCTTCTTTTCCACATAGCCTCAACTAAGAGCATATACATAAAGGTGAAACCTCTTTTTTAGGCCATCCATGTTTCTCAAACTCATCTCTTTATTCATATTTGTGCATGACTAAATTCAAGGAAAGTATAACATTGCGTAAACATGAACAATGAAATAATCACCCTCCACAAAAGGGAAACATTAAATGACATTAAGATGTTTAAGAAGTTGCAAATTAAAACGGCCCATAACATTGTTAATATGACATTCTTAAAAGAGTGTGTTATCACATAAACTTGTCAAAGTCTTGTGAGTTGTGGTTTCTACTTAGGTTTGTAAGTTTTGCCTGTTTTTCCTCCTTTTGCAGACCCAATCGTAATTATTCCTCTCAGTTTGTAGTTTTCTGTTGTTTGTCTTCACCTGTTTGATAGACCTATTTTTCCTTAGCAGCTTGCCTCAGAAATATCGGCCCTAAGCCTTTTTGTTTTCCCTAAAGTTGAGCACTTCTCTCTTTACCTCTGTCATCAATCCTTTTGCTTTCCTGGGCCTTTAGCCAGCCATTCAAGTAATCTACACATGCCACAGTTGCGAGCACCAAGCGCAACACTTGAAGCAGTCTAATATAAAGTCAAATCATTTGAGTGGGCAAGTTCAATTTCCAATGGCGGAGATCCATCAGGCAGATCAGATTGACGACCATCGGGCGATTGGGATCATAGAGTTGCATGAAGCATAGCGTCAGGCAGAGTTCCAAAATCACGAAATGATCTGGGCCATTCATTTCATAAGGACACATGGTGCACGATCACCATTTTGTGGTTTCACTAGTCAAAACAATCAAAGAGCAGAGTCTTTAGAACTCGCGAAGTGCAAAATCGCGAAGAGTTCTCAGTCGTTGATCAAAGAAGAGATCTGGACCGTTGGATCAGCTTCTCGCGAAATGCAAAGTCCCAAAACGATCTAGGTCGTCCATTGTAGAAAGGCACGTGGTGCAAGATCCAAACCACAGAGGAAGTCTTTTCGGGAAGTTGAGGTGAGAAATGTCGATGGCCCCGAGTCTTGAAATGTCGATATCGTGTGGGCCGTCTGATCAAAGGGGATGCGTGGCACCCAATCCAAATGTCATGATTTCGCGACTCAAGGTTTTGAGCACAGAGCACATCATGAGTTCACGAAACGCGAAATCGTGACGTGCTTGAGAGTTGGGCCCGAGGTCACAGCCCACGGTCATATGGGGGCAGAGCCATAAAGAAAGGGAAAGCCCTTGTCAAGCAACAAACGACTGAGATTGTTCGAGCAAATGATCCTGGCCATCAAGTTCAAAGAAAATCCGACCGTCGATCCAGATGGTCCGTTTTCGCGATTTCGATCATCGGAATTTTTGAAATCAAGGGGAGTGAAAACTCCCGAAATTTCATGTGGGATAAGCGCGAGGTCATAGCTTTGAATATATATACTCAGTTTTTATATTTTGATATGGTTGACGGTTGAGCTAAGCTCCTGATTGTAAAGTTTTAGTAAAGCTTCTGGTTCTCTGATTATGTATTGTTCGTGAGACTTCTTGTTTAATGAAAGTCATCTTTCCTTACTACATCTTGTTTGCCTCTGATACTGAAAGAGTTCATGATTGACTGAGTCACATGAATTATTGTGATTGTATTATGATGAATGTTTGATTATAGTGCTGTCATAATTCCTTTCAGTTTCTTTGTCACTTAAACAGAAGAAGATCTTGTGTTTACGTTTTTCCTCTTTGGACTATTGGAAGACCTAATATCCTCAGCAGACCTCTACACTTTCTCACTGAAGTCTTCCTCCTACTCACCCTTACTACAACTTGCTAGCAGAAGTTAAACCAAGACCTCACCTATTCGTGTATACCAATCCAGTTTTCGGATTAAGACGATATCATCTTGAGTCTTTGCCCATTTGACCTCTTTTATAACCAACTTGTGACATAAAAATCTCATGGGTACTGGGCTTACCTCTGCCACAATTCAGAGGTGACTTCTGGTGCTAACATTTCTGGCGTTGTTTTCGGGGATGAATTGAAGATTTTCCCTGGGATTGAACGACAAAGCTTACTAATTTTGAAGGTGCATCAGAACTTAGTACATTAAAGATTGCAACTGTGCACCTGGAAACTCCACTGTCACAACTCCATTGTGCCAGTTGTGGCTTCCAGTGGCAGACACACGAGGTCTACTCACAGTTGCCTTTAGAAACACTTGAAGCTAACCCAGAGAAAATTATCAAAAGACGACAAACCCTTCAGGAAGGCACTTCTGTTGTTGAACCAGGTATTTCTGATGATTTTCACTATTCTCCTATAGCAACTCCAGTAGTTGTTTCTCATTTTCCTATTACACCAGCTGTTGGAGCTTCTAGAATTTTAAATTTTGAGAGTTTTCCTACTGATTTCCCCTCTCCCGGTTTCACTACTCCTCCTCCAATTACAGTTTCATTTTTGACAGAGAGGGAAACCTTTGTTCCCTCAAGACCTATGGATTTTCCTCCAAATTATCTGTTGTTTCCCTTTCCTCCCGGAAGCTCAGTTCCCGTATCCCCTATTCGAACTCCTTCCCCTCCTAGTTCTCCTCCACCTATTATCCCTATGGTAAATGCTAATCCTCCTAGAAATAGAATGGCCAAGATATTGGCTGCTAGATACGCCCCTCTGGTCTTACCTCAGCCTATGAATTCTCTCCCAGCCACAGACTACCCTAAATACATGCTCCAGTTCACAGGGGAGGGATGCGTGACTGCAAAAGAGCACCTTTCATCCTTTTATAGATTTGCGAAGATTCAGGCCATCGAAAATGAAGATGTGTGGATGAGATTTTTTGTACAGAGCTTTGATGGTGATGCCGGGGATTATTTTAAGGACTTGCCTTCTGAGTCTATTGACGAGATTGTTTCTCTGGATGATGCATTCATAAGACACTGGGGAAATAAAAAAGATCTCCTTTATGATATTACAGAATTTGGGGCACTTAAGAGAGAGGAGGGGGAATCTGTTTCAGGATTCTCAAAGAGATTTAATAAAATGTATAAAAATATTCCAGCCGAAGTTAACCCTACAAAAATCTCTGCGAAAATGACTTATTATAATTCTTTCAGCCTTGACTTTTTCCTACTGTTGAGAGAAAGAAGAGCTACTTCTTTGGCTCAAATGCAAGATGCAGCCCTTGAAGTAGAATACAATATATTGGCGGCTGACAAACTTAGGGGTAAAGCCGATAGAGACAGGGGAAAAGGCAGGTCTGAAACCCCAACTTCTAGTTCCTCTGTCACCCTCCCTCAAACAGATGAAATGACCAAGCTGCTAAAATCACTTTCTGCTAGAATGGAAAAGATCGAACTAGAAGGAAAGCAAAACTACAAAAATCCCCAAAATGCTGATAACGGAGGTAACTATAGGAGGCCCAACCATACTCCTTAGATTATCCAAAGAGACTAGAGAAGTAGAGACAAAGATGATCAGAAAATACAAACTCCTCTCCAAAATAATCTTGTTATTGATGAAGAAGAAGGGCATGAAGACCTTGATCCCGAAATCCACTGTCTTGGGGACACCTCCTATGTTCCCCACTTAACTCAGTCTGTGTATGAGGAATATCTCATGGATAGTCAGCTGAATGAGTTGAGCAAAGGGGACAAGGCCAACGACAACCCCAACAGATATAACCTTAGGACCAAGAAGAAAGAATGAAAGCCTAATTTTCCTTAGCAGCCTACCAGAGTAGAGAATCCTGTTGAAGATGTAGCAGACAGAAGCAAAGGTAAGAAAGTTTGAACCCCCTCTCAAGTGGCCATAACTCCTGTCCCAGAAGTGAAAGAAATCCTAAAGCCTACACCCCCTTTTAATTTTGAGCATGAGGTTCATAAGATTAGGATCCCTGTACCCCTTTTAGAGCTAGTCAAGCATGAAGATTTTAAAAGGAGCCTCTCTAAGTTGTTGATGCTTGAACCCACAGTTCATCATACAGACTCAATAAATTTGCAAGATGAAAATCCAACAGTTATCTTAGGCCCTCTGATAGAAGACATAGATGATTCATCCCCTCCCTTCTATACATCACTTAATATACATGATAAGGTGTTGCATAATTGTTTGATGGATTCAGGGGCATCTCATAATCTCATGCCCAAAATTTTCATGGAAGAACTGGGACTGGAAATCACCAAAACTTACCATGACTTGTATTCCTTTGACTCTAGGAAAGTGAAATGTCTTGGGGTTATCAAAGACCTAGCTGTGACCTTGTTTCAGCTGCCCATGAAAAGTGTGGTTATGGACATTGTAGTGGCTGATGTTCCCCCCAATTTTGGCATGTTTTTTTCAAGATCTTGGATAAAAAGACTTGGAGGAACCTTGCAAATGGACCTCACATATGCCACTATTCCTGTGTTTTGGGGGGAGCATAGAAGACTTTACAAGGAAGCCCAACTGGCATATATTATTAGCGATGAAGCAAACCCCACCAATCATCCTATCTTTGCATTCGACACTGATTTAGGGTCTAGTTTGTTACAGTTCACTGATGCTCCTGAAGCTCCTCTCGAAATCAGAAAGCAACCCATTTCTTTTCGCGAAATACCTCCCCCAACTACTTTTGTGTGGAATATGTTCTTCGACGGAGCCTCTTCTAGGGAATGTGATGGAACCGGAGTTGTTTTTGTGTTACCTTGTCAAGAAGCCTTACCCCTGTCCTATAAACTAGAATTTGAAGCTACCAACAATGTGGCAGAGTATGAGGCTCTTGTTTTGGGTTTAAGGGTTGCGAAAGACATGGGGATTGAAGAAATAACATTGTTTGGATATGCTGAACTAATTGTTCATCAAGTCAAAAATGTTTATCAAGCCAAGCACCATAGGCTTAAGACTTACAGGAATGAGGTGTGGGACCTAATTGAAAATTTCTTCTTAGCCTTCAAAATTTATTTTATTCCAAGAGAAGAAAATACCATGGTTGATTCTTTGGCTGTCTCGGCAAGACATTTCAGGATCTCACTGCCACCTAAGCTCAGGTATGATGTTGAGGTAAGATATAGACCCTCTGTATTTGATAATATCAAGCATTGGAAGGTATTCGAGGATGATCTTGAGATCATAAAATTTCTTGAGTCCGTTGATGAGTTCTCTGCATTACACAGTGATCAAGATCATGATTCCGAAGGTGACCCTCACCTTGATGTATTTTTAAATAAAATTGCTAATCACCATATTGTTCAGCTACCTAGCAACCACATTCCAAAGGGACTAGTTCCTTTAGAAAGATTGTTTGATGGGAACGATGTGGCAGTAAAGTTTAAAGGCCCAACTGAGGATGATGATGTAGTTGAGTGCAATATTGGTACAGAGGAAGATCCCAAGTTTGTCAAGTTGTCAAACAACCTGTCAAGGGAGCAGAGAACTGAGTATACTGAGCTATTAAAAGAATTTGTTGATGTGTTAGCCTAGACCTATGAATACCTCAGAACATATGACATAACCTTCATTCAGCATAAGATCCCATTGAAAGAGGAGGCCAAACCATTTAGGCAGAAACTAAGACCAATAAATCCTATGCTGCTGCCTATTATGGAAAGGGATGTAAAGAAGTTGTTGGATGCCCAAATCATTGTCCATTTGAGATATTCTGAATGGGTGGCAAACTTGGTTCCAGTAAGGAAAAAGAACAAAGAAATCAAACTATGTATTGATTTCAGGAACCTGAACAGAAGCTCTAAGAAGGAAAATTACCCTTTTCCAAAGATGGAACACATATTGCAGAGGGTGACAGGCGCATCCAGGATCTCCATGATTGATGGTTTTTCTGGCTACAATCAAATCTTGGTCCTACCTGAAGACAGAGAAAATACGGCTTTCACCACTCCTTAGGGCACATTCATGTTTGACAAAATTCCCTTTGGATTGATGAACGCAGGAGCAACCTTCCAACGAGCCATGGATATTGCCTTCATTGGAGAAAGAGATAAATTTGTGTTCATCTATCTGGATGACATAACTGTCTTCTCCAAATAACATAAAGAACACTGTCAACATATGAGAAAGGTCGTCTTGAAATACAGACAATTTGGTCTCTCCCTAATTCCCAAGAAGTCTTTATTTGCCATGTAGGAGGGAAAATTGTTGGGACACATTGTATCAGCTGAGGGGGTCAGGATTGATTCAAGCAGGGTAGAAGCTATTCAAACCCTATCACTTCCCAGATCCAAAAAGGAGGTTCAGTCCTTCCTGGGAAAAATCAATTTTCTGAGGAGGTTTGTTTCAAATTTTGCTGAATTGGTGAAGCATATCACAACCATGCTCAGGAAGGGGAACGAAGTAAAATGGACTGCTAAATCCAGAGAATCCTTCATCCAAATCAAGAAGGCACTGAATGAAGCACTTGGTCTAATCAATCTTGACTATTCCAAGGATTTTTTGATTTTTTCCTTTACTTCATGTGACACAGTGGCCGTTGTTTTCCTACAAAAAAATGATGCAGGGATGGAGCAACCTATTTATTTTTTTAGCAAAGCACTAAGAGATGCAGAAGTCAGATATGACATTATGGAGAAACAGGCTTATGCCTTAGTGAAATCCCTCAAGGCTTTCAGAGTCTATGTCCTACATTCAAAGATAATCACATATGTTCCTTCAGCTGCTATGAAGGACATCCTCATCCAACCTGACATATATGGGAGGAGGAGTAAGTGGATTTCCAGAATCCTTGAATTTGATTTGGAAATAAAACCCACCAAGCTAGTTAAAGGCCAAGGTTTAGCCAAGATGTTGGTTGAATCTAATTGTAAATTTTTGGAGGTTAACTTCATCAATGCTTTCTTTGAAAATCAGCGGGTTGAAGTATCTGATAAAAATCTTCAAGATATCCCCCCATTGGTAGAATGCGCTTGGTACAAATATATTATATATTTTCTGCAAACATTGTGACCTCCCGATGGAATGGGAAAAAACAAGGCAAGATATTTAAAGCTCAAAGAAATTAAATATTGTCTCATTGATCAAATTTTATATTGGAAAGATCCTTTGGGAGTTCTTTTGAGATGTTTGGACCCATAGGAGGCCCAAAGGATTATGTTTTATTTTCATGACAGCCCATGTGGGGGACATCACTTCTAGAGAACCACAGCCTATAAAATTCTCAGGGCTGGGTACTTCTAGCCTACTCTATTCACTGATGTCTGTACAAAAATTAGGGCTTGCATCAAATGCCATAAATTCTATGGGAAGCAACAACTCAAGTCTCTGCCTTTGAAGCCTGTAGTTGCTTCAGGACCTTTTCAGCAGTGGGGCCTAGACTTTATTGGGAAGATTCATCCTCCTTCGAGTGGTCAGCATAGATGGATCTTGACTGCCACCTATTACTTCACCAAATGGATAGAAGCTATCCCCACAAGGAATGATTCTCACAAGGTGATCATTGGTTTTCTGGAGGATATTATAGTAAGGTTTGGTTGTCCGAGCAGAATCATCACTGATAATGTTGCATCCTTCAAGGTTGAACCATTAATCAAGTTTTGTGAGAAGTTTAGAATTTCATTGATCCACTCTAACCCTTACTATCCCCAAGGCAATGGATTAGTGGAGTACTCTAACAAAACCCTAATAAAGATCATCAAAAGGTTGTTAGAAAAAAACAAGAAGGCATGGGATTCAAAGCTCAAGTTTTCTCTGTGGGCTGACAAGGTAACAACAAAGAGGTCCCTGAGCATCTCCCCTTTCCAACTTGTATATGGAACTGAAGCAGTTTTTCCTTCTCATCTCCCATTGCCAGTGGAAAATTTCTTCCATGACTGCTAGGAAGAGCCTGATGACATGATCAGGAGAATACATCAACTGGTAGAAGTGCAGCAGGCTAGGGAGTAACTCCTGGACAAAGTAGATGAAAGCCAACAGAATATCAAGCAAGATTTTGAAAAAAAGGTGAGAAAAGAGGATTTCCAGCTGGGAGATCTAGTAATCAAATGGGATGCACCCAGACAGGACAAGGGAAATCATGGTAAATTTGAATCCCTTTGGATTGGACCCTTCAAAATTTCTAAGATGCTTTCAAATAATACTTTTAGGTTGTAGAATTTGGAGGGTGATGAATTTTTTGGTAGCCCTGTAAATGGGCGCTTCCTGAATTTTTTTTTTGGTTTAAAGCCACAGTTGGCGTCCCACCATTGTAAATATCGTTCTTGTTTTATGTTTATTTTGTTTTTAATAGGAGACTCCATAACCCAAAGCTAATACACTAGAACTACTTGTTCTTGGCAGCTCACGGGGAGCATGCCATCCCCTGTGGAGCCAAATGTTATCACATAAACTTGTCAAAGTCTTGTGAGTTGTGGTTTCTACCTAGGTCTATAAGTTTTCCTACTTTTCCTCCTTTTGCAGACCCGATCGTAAGTATTCCTCTTGGTTTGTAGGTTTCTATTGTTTGTCTTCACCTGTTTGATATACATGTTTTTCCTTAGCAGCTTGCCTGAGAAATATTGGCCCTAAGCCTTTTTGTTTTCCCTAAAGTCGAGCACTTCTCTCTTTACCTCTGTCATCGAACCTTTTGCTTTCCTAGGCCTTTAGCCAGTCATTCAAGTAATCTACACAGGCCACAGTTGCGAGCACCAAGCGCAGCACTTGAAGCAGTCTGATATAAAGTCAAATCAAGTGAGCGAGCAAGCTCAATTTCCAACGATGGAGATCCATCAGGCAGATCGGATCGATGACCATCAGGCGATCGAGATCATATAGTTGCATGAAGCATAGCGTCAGACAGTGTTTTGAAGTCGTGAAATGATCCAGGTCGTTCATTTCAGAAGGACACGTGATGCACGATCAACATTTCGTGGTTCCGTGAGTCAAAACAGTCAAAGAGCAGAGTCTTTAGAACTCACGAAATGAGAAATCACGAAGAGTTCTCAGCTGTTGATCAAAGAAGAGATCTATACCGTTGGATCAGCTTCTCGCGAAACATGAAGTCCCAAAAATATCTAGGCCGTCCATTGTTGAAAGGCACGTGGCATAGGATTCGAACCATAGAGGAAGTCTTTTCGGGAAGTTGAGGTGAGAAATGTCGATGGCCCCGAGTCCTGAAATGTCGATATCATCTGGGTTGTCTGATCAAAGGGGATGCATGGAACCCAATATGAATGTCGTGATTTCGTGACTCGGGGTTTTGAGCACAGAGCACATCATGAGTTCGCAAAACTTGAAATCGTGATGCGCCTGAGAGTTGGGCCCAAGGTCACAGCCCATGGTCATATGGGGGCAGAGCCATAAATAAAGGGAAAACACCTGTCAAGCAGCAAGCGACTGATATTGTTTGAGCAAATGATCCTGGCCATCAAGTTCAAATAAAATCCGACCGTCGATCCAGATGGTCCATTTTTGTGATTTTGAGCATCGAGATTTTTGAAATCAAGCGGAGTGCAAACTCCTGAAATGCGAGATCCCAAAATTTCATGTGGGATAAGCGCGAGGTCATAGCTCGAGGTCACATGGGGTGATGAAAAGGAGCTATGCAAAAGATCAAATCGCCCGAGTTGGTCACAGAGAAGGATCTGCATGGCCTTGAGGTGCCATAATTGACTTGGAGGAGGCGTGAACGTCTCTTGGATCATTCATGGGTGTTAGGCTCCATTCCGATCCCAATGCAGTTAGTTAATGGAAATAGGGAGAGGTAGTTGAAACCTCGTTTCAACCCATAAATGGAAAGCATGGAAAATTTGGCCGCGGAGTGAAGACTGTCAGCTGAAAGTTCCCTACCATGGATTTTCTTGTGAAGCCCATACCTATCTGATCTTGCGTCTGACAAAATAATGCAAGTGCATGCTGACAGAAGAAGTTGTAGACGACAAGCCTTGAATGCAGTGACCAAAGTGCACTTCTATAGGGAGCAATTTGCTTTGAGTATACATACTGAGTTTTTATATTTTGATATGGTCGATGGTTGAGCTAAGCTCCTGATTGTAAATTTTTAGTAAAGCTTCTGGTTCTTTGATTATGTATTGTTCGTGAGACTTCTTGTTTAATGAAATTCATCTTTCCTTACTACATCTTGTTTGCCTCTGATACTGAAAGAGTTCATGATTGACTGATTCACATGAATTATTGTGACTGTATTATGATGAATGTTTGATTATAGTGTTGTCATAATTCCTTTCAATTTCATTGACACTTAAACACAAGAAGATCTTGTGTTTAAGTTTTTCCTCTTTGGGTTGTTGGAAGACCTGATGTCTTCGGCAGACCTCTACACTTTCTCACTGAAGTCTTCCTCTTACTCACCCTTACTACAACTTACTGACAAAAGTTAAACCAAGACCTCACCTGCTCGTGTATACCAATCCAGTTTTCTGATTAAGACGATATCATCTTGAGTCCGTGCCCATTTGACCTCTTTTATAACCAACTTGTGACATAAAAATATGGTGGGTACTGGGCTTACCTTTGCCACAATCTAGAGGTGACTTCTGGTGCTAACAGAGTGCAAAGATAATGATGACATTTCATCTTTTATTTTTCATTAAAAAACACCTTCATTCTACGGAAAACAAATGCGTATTTGGAGAATTGAGCTTAAATTTGGGTAAATCATCGATCAAACAGATGATAAGAGTGATCAAGGGTCTCCGGTTTGTAGTTTAAACTTCATATACAACTTCTAGGTTATGTATGTAAGGATATATAGATCTGGGAGTGGAATCTTTCTCTACTTGGAGAATGAACAAAACATTGGTCGATACCATGGATAGGAAAAACAAGAAGTTCAAAAATATTTTAAATAAACAAAATCCAAGATCGAACTTTAATAAAATCCACATAAAATCAGCATGATGAATCTTTGAAGAAAAAATTTGGATCATGCCACAGTAAGGGTGCTAGAACGAGGTCTTAATTTTGTTGGTACAATTGGGGTGGTAGGTGTAGGGGGTTGTCCTCAACCTTGATGGAAAATGTGAACTAACCTACGCTTGGGGTTTAGGTGAATTCACAAACAATCAATCATAAGCCTTGGACTTATACCAAGTTTTGAACATCCTCAAATCAAAGGATATTATATCCCTTATAATTATTAGTGTCTCTTTAGTTATTATTCAAAACATGTGAAACTCAATCCCCTTGCATACCACAAGTCTCTCTAGATTAATCTTTAGAATCTAGGGGCTAGTGAGGAGTTTCATCTCTATTGAGTTCTATTGGGTCCTTATATCTCTTAGCATCCAAGTGAACTACATGGAAACTGAAGGATTATGATTGAATCAAGGAAAGTCAACACATATCTTCATTACCAAATGTGTCATCTTTCTACCACTAAATTTCAAGGACCGACCCTTGATTGTGACTCTTTAGATGATTATTCTACTATATATTCGTAGTAACCAAACCATACACCCTTTTTTAGCAAGGACCACTTGATACACCTTTTTTTCAACCAACACTAGATGCTTCACCATTTACATCTCAATTGTATCAACACCCTAGTCATTTTGATTGAATAAATTCATCCATGTATAGAAAATCCTATTGGTATGCTAGCAACTCTTCATACAATTATTTAGAGAAGATGCATAAAAGGAAAAACCTTGGATTGGTACTGACTATGAGGCCTTACTGCAATTGAATAAATGATTGCTCAGGACAAAAGTCTTTCTCAGATGCGTAGAGATATGCAAAACCTCCAAAGGCAAGTAGCATATCTTACAAGCATGTTGGCTAGTCAGAGAATAATACAAAGAGAAGTGTTTGATGAGGAGACAAACCAAGAAAATGTAGATCAACATATAGAACATGAAGAAGAAAAATTAGAGCACATGTCTTTTGAAGAAAGGATGCTTAGGGCTCTAGAAGGGAGAAATGATAGGATCAAGATGGAAGTTTCAGAATATGCAGGGAATATTAAACCAGAGGAGTTAATAGATTGGTTGAATGCCATGGATAAATTTTTTGAATGGAAGCCTATTCCAGAGGAAAATAAGGTGAAATTTTCATGCACCAAGTTGAAGGGTCACACCATGATCTAGTAGGATCATGTGCAGAAAGACAAATCAAGAAAAGGAAAATAAAAAATTAAGACATGGAGTAAGATGGAAAAAAAATTGCGATTTTTTTTTCCCTCTAGACTATGCCCAGACCCTTTTTCATAGATTTTAGAACTTGAAGTGGAACTTGTCCACCATTGAGGAACTCACAAATGATTTTTATCAGTTGTCTATTCACGTGGATCACCAGGAAACTAATGAGCAATTGGTTGCAAGGTATGTGAATTGTTTAAAATTTTCTATTCAAGATGAACTAAGCATGCATAGAGTTCGTAGCGTGGAAGAGGCATATCAATTAGCCTTAAAGGTCAAGGAAAATATAAACCAACAATTTTCTCAAAGGAATAGAGGAGCAAGGAGGGGTACATCGTCTGCCTCACGGGGTGGTTTTAACTATGACATAAGTGAATCATCCCAAAGAGATGAGAAAGAAGAAGATACTCGATAACGTAACCTGAATCAACCACGAGGAAGGGGATTTCAGAGGGGTAGAGGTTATGGTGGTGGCAAAGGAGGACTATATGTGTGTTTCAAGTGTGGTGTAGAGGGTCATCGAGCATTTGAATTCCCAAGCTATAACATACAAGAGTCAAAGCAAGGACACAACCTAGTTTTAACTTGGTCCAAGCTGAGAATGAAGAAGAAGTTGAATTTGAAGTCCCACCTGATATGTGGGAGAGTCTCATGATACAGAGGTCAATGGTGATTCCTGAAAAAGAGCAAATTCAGGGTAGCGACAATGAATATTCTTGGCTTCGAACAAATATTTTTCAAACCAGATACACTTCTAAGGGAAATGTATGTCAAGTTATTATTGATAGTGGTAGTTGTGAGAATATGGTTTCCAAAGAGATGGTAGATAAGTTGAAATTATGTTGTGAAACACATCCCCATCCTTATCGAATTGCATGGTTCAAAAAGGGGAATGAAGTCACCATTAATAAAAGATGTTTGATCAATTTTTCCATTGGTAAGACTTATAAATATGAAGTATGGTGTGATGTCATTCGGATGGATGCATGCCATTTATTATTGGGGAGGCCTTGGCAATATGAAAAAAAATTCATGCATGATGGAGGAAAGAACACCTACACCTTTTGGAAGGATGGATCGAAAGTCGTCTTATTTCCCCTTAAGGATGAGGGAAAAAATGAGACTATGTTGTTAGAAAGAGAGTTTTTTAAGGAAACAAAGGCAACAAGATTCTGCTATGCGTTAATTGTGCAAAAATGAGTCATGGAAGACATACCAATTCCTACTGAAGTGGCCAAGTTACTAGAATAATATTTTGATATTATCCCTAATGAACTACCTGATGGTCTTCCACCAAAGAGGGATATTCAAAATCACATTGATCTCATCTCGGGATCATCTTCTCCTAATCAAGAAACCTATAGGATGAGTCCTACACAACATGTAGAGATCAACCGACAAGTGACAAAACTCATAAATAAAGGTTTGGTAAGAGAAAGCATGAGTCCATGTGCTCTACCAGCATTGTTGACTCCATGTAACGACCTCGCCATTACGACAACCAAGCGACATACAACATGTCAATTTTTTATTTATTTTTAAAGTTGTGTTAGGAAAATTAAAACATCATAACAAATAGTCAATATCATCGACACATCAATCACATAATTTGACGAAATAATAATAATGCATTAATAATCTATTACAACACATTGTCGACACCTCGTCACCATGAACCATGACATGCACATCAATGTATTAGCATATTAATTAACAACAACCCAACATCATTGCATTCTACCATTATTAATGACACATAACAGTACAATTCTTAAACATTCAACGCATCGCATAAGGACGATCATCTGATATCACTAAGAAAATATATGATACCATAACGAATCATAAGGATCACGAGATAATCACAAGAAACACATAATATAATACCCGCCCAACGTACTCTGCAAGGTTAGGATCTCCAGGACACATAAGAAATGCTCAAGCCCAGGTTCCAATTGATTTTAACCATTTAAGGTCTCAAGGCTAGCGACTGTTCTGAGGAACAAGGAGGTGTCTACATCCCACCCGACATAATCAAGTCCAAGCCAACTAAGCTAAATAACTTCATCAACGATCATCAAGGCACAATAGCATTAGAAAAAAACAACACATGTAACATAAAATTCCACGGCACAAGAGAACTTAAATACTAAATTCATCTAGCAACGACATAAGCCGAGGCACAATAATCTACTTATTTAATTTTTAAGGTGCAAACAAAATCTACTTAACTTCCAGGAGAGGGATTAAATCAATCATCAATTACAATAATCAAGCACATAACCAAGGTAAACACATAATCTAATTTTCGGATTTACATAATTCGCATGATGAATCAATGTGTGCAATTAAACATTCACTAGAAATCATACAGTAACATTGTGACAAGCGTGCTAGATAACTAAGGCGTAAACAATTTACGCCTCAGCTTAGTCCAAGGCACAAGCAATCCTAACACTTATTCATCAGCATCATCCAAGCATAAGATAAACAATTCTACACCATCATACATGACATAAAACCCATTGCACAAGAATTCCAAAAATCCTTAACTATCATACATTATATGGAATCAACGAAGCATTCTAATATCAATCAAGATATTCATCGATGCAAGTTAATTACATTCGTTACTTTATAATTGCACAAATGTCTAAGATCTAACCATCGTAAAAATCCATAAGCAAAAGAATTCAAGCCCAAAAACCATCATGTAATACATATAAATTGGTGCGCGAAAATTCTAAACTCAACATGTCATATTTTCCATGATGGAATTGAGCGCTAACATTCTAATCAATAATCAATTAAAACATAATCTTATTTTAATCAACAATGTCTTTTTAATCACTTCATTATCCTAGGTTTTTTTTCCAAGATCCTTTCACTACTAAGTTGTCATTGTGTTTTTCCACTAGCAAGCTCTAATGGGCAATAAAAGTATTATTCATTTATGTGCACCAAAGATACTATATCCCTTTCAACCAGTGATGGTGGAAGTAAAAGTTAGGAGCATATAGTTGATCATTTGTAGGAGAAAGATTTATTTCATAATAATAAGCAAATTAACATGACTTAGTTCTGAGTGTGATATTCCTATAACCATAATATTAACAACAAAATTAGATAAGGAAGAGATGGGTTGTTTAATTCCATTCACTACTTCCAAGCCAATATTACACAAATAAAATAAGGTATGGTTTATAGGTAAAATTTTAATCTAAAAATCATTTTAAAAGGTATTTTTGAACTGAAGTATAATTTTAAACTGGATGAACTTAAAATACAAACGAATTCAAAGTTTGAGGTAAGGCATATATTATTTATGATAAGGTGTTTATTTTTGAATAAAAATACCAGTATGGAAAAATCAAGTAATGGGAAAATTGAAATTTATTGACGAAGACAACTGTCACCAATAGATCGTTTAAAGGGAAGTTACGTTTCCATAACGTCTGGATTAAGTAGCATAAATTAACACCAACATTATTAATATTCCCCATCTCCGTAAATTCAATGTGTCTATTAATCTCATAATATCACAAGACATTTGATTTTTTTTGGATAAATTGAAATGCACATATCTGTGTATCTGTGGGTAAAACACTAGGAAGATAATTAAAAGACTGAAGGTAAAATTGGAAGTCAATGAAGACTGCGCACGAGGTTCTGGGTGCATTTACATCAGTCTGAGCATGGAGAAAAAGGAGGAGGGGCGAGCGTAATTGGAGGAATGTGCTTAATAATCTGCACGCCAATGTAAGTTTGAGTAGGTAAAACACAGAGCAATTAAACTCAATCTCTGAGTTAATGGAGACCGCTAGTTCACTGGCAAAGACGAAAGCTGAGTCCAGGAGGCCACAAATTCACATAGTTAAAGTTAGCAGAGTATAAAAATATCTCCATGGGGCATGTTCATTGTTGAATCTCTATTAAATCCAGAACTTAGAATTCAAATTGCAAAATGGAAGTGTTGTTAGGATCAAAATGAAAGATCTTAGCGCCTTCCAAACATAAGAGTTTAACACTGAGGAGGATTAAAAAGAATACAGAGTGAAATGTTTTTGTGTTGGGCGATTTTTTTAGAACGGAAGGCTGTGTACTGACACCCACCATCACAGAGCATTCATGGTCCATAAGCTGTCAAAGACAGTGAAAACATAGGCCCCAAATCGTGGTGCTTGAGAAAAATAACAACATTAAAAGTGCTGAGCATATCGGTGCTCATCAGGCTAGGCAATGGGAGGAGGTGTGGAGCCCCGGACTGAAGGGAATTGTTGTATAAGCAGAGAATGGTGGGAAGAATCTGAATAGGAAAAGATCTCACCAAAACGGTCCAGCAAAAACACAAAGAGATAATGAAACCAGATCTAAAACTCAGAGGAAGGTACATTCGCCCAAGAAGGTGATATCTTTACATTTTTGTTCCCAACGTTGGATTAAGGTAAAAAATTCCCTAGATAGCATCAAGACAAGTTGATTGGGTTTGAGTTAAGCAGAAAATTCACACGTCCTCCCAATTCACCCAGCTAGAGAGGGAGGGCATTCGTTGACTTAAGAATTCATTTAAACACCTCCGACTTCAAAATTCTAGATTCCAATCTGTATAAGGGTTGGCAGTGATGCCTTTACCCAACTGGATATGGATCAAAAACAATTGAAGAAACTTTAACTTAAGTATTGTTTTTTTTAATTTCCCCTAGGTACCGGATCATTTTCAAAAACCAAAGAATGCGAGGTTCGACCACACTAAAAGGGAAGAGGATTCAAAATGGAATTAATTCTCAAGAAAATACTTGAAGCACATAGACAATATTGAATGCAAATTTAGGCACACCATCCTTCTTCATTTCATATCAACTGTCAAGTAAATTCACCCACTATAGTTCCAGAATCCATTACAAATTCATCAACATATAAATCTATGTGCAAATTCTAGCTAATTTTGCAACTGCAAATTTTAAAGGCGTACCGTAACCGAAGGCGAAGAATCCGAAGTGGCTGTCTTGCGCTTGTGCTTCGTCCAACTCTTGCTTGCTAACCTCTAAGACCTCATCGGTACCTCCTAACCAACGCTATAGGTACTATTCTTCCCCTGAGCCCCTCGAGCTACAAAGATGCCCCGCACACAAACCAGAGAAAGCTAACTCCCAACTCACCTCGCAAGGTTGAGCTACCACTCTCTATTCGAGCTGGGTATCCCAACTCCCACAAGAAAAATCAGTCAAGATAAAAAAATATGGCAGCATAACCTTACGCATATCATTCATGATCCCTTCCTCATCTCCATTTCTTTTATAGAGTTCACTTAGTGTCCTTTTGCCAAAATGCACGTTAAATTATTTTTATTAAATTTTTATTAGGAAAATGTTATGCCCTGTACACTTGTCACCCAATCCCTTAGTTGAACCAGAAATTCATTTAATTAATTAAATTAATTTTCCAATTTCCCTCACCCACCTAAAAGTGTTCCTAAAAACGCTCCTTGTTGTCCCTTTATTCCCTCAATTTCCATTGATGACTGGCGCCTTTCTTAAATCTTAGTTGAGTTTATTTAGGAAAGTTCGCTAGGATAGATTCCTTTCTATGTTCCACATTCCTTTTGCATTTAATTTCTCCTTTTTGTCTAAGTTCCAAATTAGCATGTCTTTGCACATAAACAGTAATTAATTTTTAGGTAAATTAATTCTCTTTTAAATTATTAAATTGATTTTTCTCCATCCCCCCTTTATTAAATTCTTAAGTAAATTTTAGTCCTCATATCCTACTTAGACCTAGGCTTTAATTTCAACTAGGCTTAACACATTTTGTTTTTTAAGGGAAAACTTATAATTAATAACTTTACCCATACATAATTATTTTAAGGATGACCATGTCAAAGTAAGATATTGTTTTCTAGGCACCTACGTTCATTGATTCACAAGTGTTAAAAATCGCGACATGCCCTTAAGGATGCCCTACGTGCTCCAATGGTGCCACTCGCCTTTTTTTCATGTTTCATTTATGCGACGTACCCTTCAAGATGCACTATGTTCTCCAAGGGTGTCACTCGCCTTTTAACTAATTTTGGTAGTTGTCCAACCCTTGGAGTCAATACTCCATCGAGCGACCTTGTGGGAGACTAAGGGCCTTTAAGGAGTAAGGACCCTGCCTTATTGTGCACCCTTTAGCATTTTCGTGAGCGACTGTCTCAATCTTCCCCCACGACATCATGGATCTCTCGAACTAGGTAATCGTTAACCTATAGTTCGAGCCACGATGGGAGTGCTATTAGGATGTGGTCGGGTTGTCGCCACACCTCTCCCTCAATATCTTTGGTTTCTATGCATGGCCCCTTTACTCCTAATGTGAGTCTTATTAGCAAGCAATTGAAAACCTGCAACCATCAATGAAACATGTCAATGATCCATAAAAGTATCATAATATACCCAGTCATATGTCACATATGCAATAACATAAATACTCAAACCATATACAGTCCACTCCTTGAATCAATCCAGAGTCCAAGGAGGTCCATCGATGCCATCGACATCCTCAATTTGTCAAGAGTCATGCACACTTAGGAGAAACTAATCAATAGCACATGTCTATACATAAATAACATAATATAACATCATAATCCACAATATCATCATCAGAATCCATAAGCGAGGCAGAAAATCATATAATGATCTGGATCACTTGCACGCAAGTTTCCTCTAAGAATAAGTCACATCAGGTGCATGCAAGAGCGGGATGTTACATACACCCCCTCTTGTTCTAAACTTCATCCCGAAGTTTCACAGTACATAAGTGCAGAAATAAAGTATCTGACAATATCTAAATGTCTAAATATTAAACAAAAATGGAAACCACAGATGCCTATCATGTGCATACTCCTAGGTAGCTGAGTGTGGACTATAATTGTCCCATTGGACTTTAACCTGATTGACTATTTGACGTCAGAATTGTTGGATGTGATGGTCCAGAATGCGAATTGGCTACGCCATGAGCGCACCCTCGTCCGACATCCGCCAAGAACTCATGTTAATCACATGCGTAGGATCACTAAACTAATGTCGCACATAGATACAAGATAAACATTGTGAAATGCCTCAAAGAATGTTCCACGGCTAGCCGTTAGGCCCTTCATAATTATGGTCATGTGATGCACATCGGCAAAACCCTTATGTCGATCTGTGCTTCTTCCAACCCTTTTTCTTATCGTTTGTATTTTTTCTTCCATTTCTTAGATCGCTTTTAGTCCTACCAGGACCCCATCCTCTAGTCTATCCCAGCTCAAAGGCGTCCGACATGGTCTCTCGTAGAGAAACTCAATGTTGCCATCTTAACGATACCTTGATGGTTTTTGTTGCACGCAAAGTCAGCCAGTGGCATGAACTATTCCTAGCATTTCTGTTGGTCCAACACACACATACACAAGAAAACCTTCCAAATTTGGTTCGTTCCTTCAGTCACCATGTCTATCTCAAGGACATGCTATACTAAATTTCAGTGGTGTGCCTCCTTGCCGTCAGCGACAATTTCCCCAATGAATTCCATCGAAATGACCTCCCATTTCGATTAAGGAATAGTGTGTGGTCGTAGAAATCCTGTCAGATGTCTAAGTTTAGCCTTCACCTTCCAACCATATAGACATCTCACCACGCAGTTGACAATGTCCGCCTTCATCCCTTTCCAGAAGAATAAGGGCTTACGGTCTGTCATCATCTTCGTGACTCCAGGATGAGCCATGTACACAACTCTATCTTCATTTAAGATCAAACTTCTCAATTCGTCGTTGGGTGGTACGTAAATCCTGTTATTATATCTCATTAATCCGTCGTTGTCCATAGTAAATCCCTCAAATTTTGGTACCAACATGGTGTTTTTTCCGATAAACTCCTTAACCTCTTGATACTAGTCATCGTTGCATTGTAAAGTTAGAATCTTTTCACGTAGATTCGTCTAAAGAGGTATCACCGAAAATGTGTGTGGTCTTTGACTCAATGCATCAACCACTCTATTCAATGTTCCTTTTATGTAGGTAATCTCGAAATCGTACTCGCTAAGAATTTCCGACCAGGGATGATTTTAAGGATGGAAATTTATTTTAAAATGTAGAAACCTTGGCGAATCTTACTAATCCTTCATATGTCAACTATAAATGTTTGGTGATATTTTTGTAAAAACATTCAAATTTCTAAGTATTTTATATAGTTTTTATAAAATTTTAACGATTTTTAAAGTAAAATAATTTTATCCTATAGAATTTGGGCGAATCATTTTTAAAACAGCGAGTCTCGTTTTTGGAAAAACCATGGAAAATTAGCCCATGAGCGAAATTTAGCCCCTAAAATCATCCCTGTTTCCGACCAACGCCTTTGCCCCATGTTAAATTCACTTTGCATAAAATGTGTTGCAAACCACAGTGGTCCATTTTTAGTTCAAATTTTCATCCAATCAGGTAGTGTCTCCACACTCTCAGGGCATACAAAATGGCTAATAACTCCAAATCATGCGTTGCATAGTTCTCCTCATGCTTTCTTAACCTTCTCGAGATGTAAGTGATCACTTGACTATCTTGCATAAAGACTCTACCTAAGCCTTCCTTGGATGCGTCGGTGCATACCAAGAAGTCCTTGTTCATGTCAAGGACCTTTAGTATTGGCACTGTCGTCAACAACTCCTTGATCCTTTGAAATTCTTCCACACATTTCTCGGTCCAAACAAACTTATTGTTTTTCTTCTGCAATTCCGTAATCGTATTTTCTATCTTCGAAAAACCCTCAATGAACCGTCGATAATATCCCACTAAACCCATGAAGCTACGTACTTCTGGGACAGCCTGCAACCATCAAAGAAGCATGTCAACGATCCATAAAAACATCATAATATACCCAGTCATATGTCACATATGCAATAACAGAAATACTCAAAAAATATACAACCCACTCCCTGAATCAATCCAGAGTCCAAGGAGGTCCATCGATGCCATCGACATCCTCAATCTGTCAAGATTCCTGCACACTCAGGAGAAGCTAGTCAATAGCACCTGTCTATACATAAATAACATAACATAACATCATAATCCACAATATCATCATCAGAATCCATAAGCGAGGCAAACAATCATATAATGAACTGGATCACTTGCACACAAGTGTCCTCTAAGAATAAGTCACATTAGGTGCATGCAAGAGAGGGATTTTACATACACCCCCTCTTGTTTTAAAATTCGTCCCAAAGTTTCACAATACACAAGTGCAGAAATAAAGTATCTGACTATTAAAAAAAATGTCTAGTTATTAAACAAAAATGGAAACTGTGGATACCTATCATGTGCGTCCTCCCAGGTAGCCGAGTGTGGACTATAATTTTTTGACTGGACTATAACCTGATTGAATTTTTGATGTCGAAATTGTCGGATGCGATGGTCCAGAATGCTGATTGGCTCCACCGTGAGCGCACCCTCGTCCGACATCCGCCAAGAACTCATGTCAATCACATGCATAAAATCAATGATCTAATGTCACACATAGATACAAGATAAACATCACGCACCGCCTCAAATAATGATGCACGGATAGCCGTTAGGACGTTCATAGTTATGGTCACGCGATGCGCATCGACAAAACCCTTATGTCGATATGCGCTTCTTCCAACCCTTTTTCTTATCGTTTGTATTTTTTCTTCCATTTCTTGGATCACTTCTGATCCTACCAGGACCCCATCCTTGATTCTATCCCATCTCAAAGGCGTCTGACACGGTCTCCCATAGAGAAACTCAATGGTGAAATATTAACAGTACCTTGATGGATGTTGTTGCACGCAAACTCGACCAACGACAAGAACTATTCCCAATGTTTATGTTAGTCCAACACACACATACACAACACAACCTTCCAAATTTGGTTCATTCCTTCAGTCACCATGTCTATCTCAGGGACATGTTGTACTAAATTTCAGTGGTGTTCCCAAGGCCTCTTGGGAACTCATCCAAAATTATCTTGCAAACACTGAGTCCCTTATCAGATATGATTCTTTCGGTATGTCTGGAAGTTTTAATATATCGTCGATAAAATATCTAGCTATACCTGGAACCTGATGTGCCATACGCATAGGGACAAAATGTGAACTCTTCGTTAGAGTGTCAACTATCATGAAAATTGAGTCGTGCCTCCTTGCCGTCAGCAGCAATTTCCCCAATGAATTCCATCGAAATGACTTCCCATTTCAATTCTGGAATAGTGTGTGGCCATAACAATCCTGTTGGATGTCTAAGTTCATCCTTCACCTCCAACAAATCCTTCGGTTTCATTTTCAACTCATGTAACTCAGGGATCGACATCCGATAAGGTGTTCTTCCTATCGGCTCAGTCCCAGGGTTTAGGTCGATGGTAAATTCCAATTCCCTCTCAGGCGACAACCCTAGTAACTCCTCTGGAAATACGTCCGCAAATTTTCGTACTGCAGAAAGGTTTTCTAATCCTTCCGCCACACTCTTTTCGTTCAACTCAAGGATCACATATAACTTTCATCCCTTGCACATGTTATTCTATAGTTGTAGGGAAGAGATGAACCTTAGGGAAAATCCCTAGTTTCTTCCTACAATCACACGTTTCTGTCCCTCATCATCGACCAAACTCAACCATTTTGTCTTATAGTTGAGTATCGCCTCATGCGATTCCAACCAATCCATACCGATCACTACGTCATAAGATCCTAAGATCGTGACGTACAGGTTGGCCTTTGTGATAAAATATCCCAGGTTAAGGCTACAACCCGTAACCTTTCCTCCAACCTTCTGCTTGGCTCATGAAGCCATTTCCATGTAGCTAAACTCATCATGTTCGACTACCTTTACCTTAATTTGTTTTAGCACTCCACCAGAAATAAAGATCTTTGTAGCACCTGGATCTATCATAACACTAAAGGTTTGTTCAGGGATGGTACCCGACGTCTCGAGCATAGTAGACTGGTGCTCGGCTCGGCGGGTATTCATTGTTCCGTGAATCCGATGGGTCTTGGCCAAATCTCCTACTGTGGTGGGTCCGACTGATCCGGCTACTCTGGCCCTCTCAACTGGGCAGTCACGCTGGTAATGTGTCTCTCCACATGTCCAACATCCTGTCTTCGGTCCAGTTCTCCTGGCCCCCGAAGTAGAAGCTGATGGACCACCAGCCTATAACCCTGGTTTGTTTTGTTGAAAAGGCCTGAACTGCTATTATTGTCGTCGACGCTGCTGTTGTGGTCGATGTTGTTGCTAGTTCTATGGTCCTCTGTAGGGAGTCCACGATTGAGGCATCGATCACCGTGGTGTAGTGAATGTGGATCCTCTCGAAATGCCTCGATACCCTGGTGGATGTCTAGTTGGTGTCTGATGTTGTTGTGCACTAGATGTCGCCTGTCTCATCGGTCTCGCCGAAGTCCTACTCTGACTCCCTTTGATGAGCTCCTCCTCAACTATGAGGGCCTTCTGGATAACATCGTGCAACATCTAAGGCATTAAAATCCTCACTTTCGCACAAATGCTGACATTAAGGCAAAATATGAACTTGTTGACCTTAAGCTTCTCAGTGTTTAGATTCAGAGCATACTAAAGCAGCTCCATGAAAGAGGCTTCATACTTAGGCACCGTATGATCACCTTGTCGCAAGGTGTTGAACTTATTGAGCTAACGCTCAATGAATTCCTCCGACATATACCGCTCCCGGAATAGCTCCTCGTATAGTTCTCATGACACATCTTCGATGACCATGTTCAGTTGTGGCAGGAGTGTCTTCCACTATAACAGAGCGCTCCCCTTCAGCTAAAATACTACCATGCAGACCTTCATGTTGGAGGTATAGTCGCGAAGTGCAAATAACATCGCCATATTGTCTAACCATGCCTCGGTGGCTTCGCTGTCCGTGGCACCAAAGAACTGAGGAAACTTGACCTTATCGAGTTCTCGGTGAATGCTACTAGTACCGATTGGGGCACACGATGGACCCTCAGGGGGTACCAACACCCTGGCCTCATCTCTATCCAACCGGCTAATTAAGGCCTTTGACATCCTCTGAAAGGACTTCATCAGCCCAACCACATCCCCCACAACTATCTGTTCCTATTCGACGACATGTTCTTCTCATGGGGGTTAGACCCCTCGAGCATGGATTCTACTGGAGGCGTCATGCCTCCTCCCCTAGCACCCCATCGTCTACCTCTGTGACATCCTCTAACCATGATTACCTGCACAAATACAAATCAATTTAATTAGTGATAAATTATAATCATGTGTTTTCACAAGGGAAGGCGTAATGATCCCAAGTCGTGGGTCAAACCTGCTCTGATACCATATGTAACGACCACATCGTTATGACAACCAATCGATGTACAACAGGTCAATTTTTTGTCTTTTCTTTTTAAAGCTGTGTTAGGAAAATTAAAACATCATAACAAATAGTCAACATTGTTGACACATCAATCACATAATTTGACGAAACAAGAATAATACATTAATAATCCAATACGACACATTGCCGACACCTCGTCACCATGAACCATGACACACACATCAATGTATTGGCATATTAATTAACATCAACCCAACATCATTGCATTCTACCACTATTAACAATGCATGACAGTACAATTCTTAAACATTCAGCGCATCACATAAGTACCATCATCCGATATCACTAAGAAAATATATGATACCATAACGAATCATAAGAATTACAAGATAATCACAAGAAACACATAATATACTACTCGCCCAACCTACCCTGCGAGGTTAGGACCTCCGGGACACATAAGCAACACTCAAGCCCAAGTTCCAATTTATTTTAACCATTTAAGGTCTCAAGGCTGGCGACTGTTCTGATAAACAAGGATGTGTCTACATTCCACCCGACACAATCAAGTCCAAGCCAACTAAGCTAAATAACTTCATCAATGATCATCAAGGCACAATACTATTAAAAAAAACGAACACATGTAACATAAAATTCCATGGGGCAAGAGAACTTAAATACTAAATCCATCTAGCAATGACATAAGCCGAGGCACAATAATCTACTTATTTAATTTTTAAGGCGCAAATAAAATCTACTCAACTTCCAGGCATGCGATTAAATCAATCATCAATTACAATAATCAACATCATAATCAAGGTAAGCACATGATCTAATTTCCGGATTTACATAATTCGCATGACGAATCAATGCGCGGAATTAAACATTTACCTGGAATCATACAATAACATTGTGACAAGCATGCTAGATAACTAAGGCGTACACAATTTACGCGTCATCTTAGTCCAAGACGCAAGCAATCCTAACACTTATTCATCAGCATCATCTAAGTGCAAGATAAACAATTCTACACCATCATACATGACATAAAACCCATTGCGTAAGAAGTCCAAAAATCCTTAACTATCATACATTATATGGAATCAATGAAGCATTCTAATATCAATCAAGCTATTCATCGATGTAAGGTAATTACAATTGTTACTTTATAATTTCACAAATGTCTAAGATCTAACCATCGTAAAAATCCATTAGCGCAAGAAGTCAACCGCAAAACCCGTCATGTAATACATATAAATTGGTGCGCGCAAAAGTCTAAACTCAACATGTCCTATTTTCCATGATAGAATTGAGCGCTAACATTATAATCAATAATCAACTAAAACATAATCTTATTCTAATCAACAATGTATTTTTAATCGCTTCATTGTCCTAGGTGTTTTTTCCAAAATCCTATCACTAGTAAGTTGTCACTGTGTTTTTCCACTAGCAAGCTCTAATTGACAATAAAATTATTATTCATTTATGTGCACCAAAGATACTATATCCCAAGTTGTCACTGTGTTTTTCCACTAGCAAGCTCTAATTGGCAATAAAATTATTATTCATTTATTTTCACCAAAGATACTATATCCCTTACTATATCCCTTTTAGCAACTGATGGTGGAAGTAAAAGTTAGGAGCATATAGTTGATCATTCGTAAGAGAAATATTTATTTCATAATAATAAGCATATTAGCATGAATTAGTTCCAAGTGTGATATTCCTATAACCATAATATTAACAATGAAATTAGATAAGGAACAGATGGGTTGTTTAATTCCATTCACTACTTCCAAGCCAATATTACACAACTAAAATAAGGTATGGTTTATAGGTAAAATGTTAATCTAAAAATCATTTTAAAAGGTAATTTTGAACTGAAGTATAATTTTAAACCAGATGAACTTAAAATACAAACGAATTCAAAGTCTGAGGTAAGGCATATATTATTTATGATAAGGTGTTTTTTTTTTTTTTTTTAGATAAGAAGTATAAAATATATTAAAAAACCTGCCAAAGGCAAAAAGAAAGCATCCAGTTACAGTCAATGTCTGGTTAGGCTGATGGGCTGCCCCAACAAAGGGGAAACCAGCCCATTCAACCAATTAGTTCACAGAAGTTTGATATGGTCTACTGAGCATAAAGGTCTGAACTATAATAGAAGTAAGCAAAAAAAGACACATAACCTAGATGGTAGCCACGTAGCTTGGCCAGGTGCCCTGGAGGCTCTCAGACCCTGGAGGCTCCTCTTCAATGATTGCTGTGCCATCGCTCCATTAAACTTCGTCCTTTGGAGTAGCATCGAGGCACTGACTACTTGTCTTCGTGTCCTGTGGCTGAGGCATAGGCACTGTCCCGCTGCTCTAATTTTTCTCCCCTTGCTCGTCTCCGGATTGCTGCATAGAAGCATTACTGCAGGAGGGTGAGCTGTATTCCTTTCCTTTATTCGCTTTGATGCCTCCCATATCAACATTGGCTTCGGGCATGGAGGTCGCTGCTTCCGTGTCTTTATGGATAGTCGCCTGCAGAGAGGTTAGAAGCTGAAGGAACATTCCTATCTGTTCATTGTTTAGTTCTAATCAGAACTGTAAATCCTCCACTCCCCGACGAAGATCGAAAACTAAGCCCTGAAGAATGGCCAGTTTGTCTATGAGTCTCTCACCCTGGATGTCGTCCACCGAGGAGTGTGCCTGGTGTGGTTGGTCGCTCGAAAGAGGAGGGTTCTGTGCGGCAGAGGGACCGGGAGGGGCAGGGGGATTAGGGTGCGAGAGTGCAACCATTGACAAAGATTGAATTTCGCGCAGTGCCGAGCTGAGGGAGTGAGGAACAAGTTCACGATGGAGGGTGGGAGCGTCCTCGGGAGGTTGCGCAGGGGGAAGGGCCAAAGGCCGATGGGGCCTCCAGGGGGAGCCTCGTCAAGGCTTCCCTCTCAGTCTCTTTTTGTGCTTCGGCATGGTGGAGCTGCTTTAACGTGTCAAGAGCCAGAAGTGGGGATGGATAGCCTGGTGTCTGCCTGCTCTAGCCCACGAAATTCTCAGGTGAAGATGTGCCTTCGGCCTCCAATTCAAGCAACACTCTACACAAAGAGCCATAACCAGGAGCCTCTGCATTATCAATGCGACGGACGAAGGAGTCGTAAATGCCCAAGCGTATGACATGAAAGGAAATTAATTCACAGGAGGGTGGCGGGTGAGGGCACGAGCCCTTCACATGGCTCCGTGCCCCGCTGGCACTCTCCGCGTACCTCCTCTTGCCCCGTGTATTCCATTAACACCCCATCCGGGGAGGTATCCACCATTCTGGCTTTGCAGATGCACTGCTGCAGAATGGGGTGATCAGGTTCCAGAGCCTGGTTGCATATGAATTCCGACTCGCACCTATTGATGCCTATATTGGCTAAAGCATCCGCCACTTGATTTGTTGTTCTTCAAACGTGGTTGGGGACGATGGCCAAGTCTGGTCATAAGGAGTCGGTGATGCGCTGTAATCCATGTAGGAGGTGCCAGCTAGGTGAAATCCTTTCTGGGTTGACTCCATTGAGAATTTTGCGCAGCAAACTGATGATGATGTGGGAATCTCCCTCCACTATTAACTTGGAGAAGTTGTTTTTAAAGGCTATCTGTAGTCCCCGAGTGAGGCCCCAGAGCTCTGCTGCATTATTCGTGGAGTGTCCTATGTAACCAGCTCCAATGAGAAGGATTTTTCCAGTATGGTTGCGGAGGACTATTCCATATCCTGCTGGTCCTGGGTTGCCTTTGGAGGCCCCGTCGAAGTTGAGTTTGATGAAATCCTTCGGGGGAGGGTACCAGGAGGTGGGGATGCTTTGGGAGGGTGGCGAATTAGTGGGGGAACTAGTCTGCACGGAAGAGGGAGGCAACCAAAATCGGATGATGGAGATCTCTGCTGGGTATCTGTTGAGGTGATCCTCTGCTCGGAGCTGGGGGGGAATGGATTCCAAGATGTTACGGTAGCACAGTTGCCATCGGTGCTGCCAAGGGAGGGAGAGGCCTTTGAAGATTCTGCTGTTCCGTTCTTTCCAGGTTTGCCAAAGAATAAATCCTAGGAGGAGCTGCCAGATACGATTGAGGAGGGGAGATTGGAAATCTTGATCCCTCCAATTGGCTATGGTATCCATAATGTTGTCTCTGCATCGGTCCGAGGTCCGCATGATGATTTCCGCTTGGTCCCATAATTGAGCAGTGTAGTGGCAGGAATTGAGGATATGCTCCATAGTTTCCTCTGCCTCGCCACACAGCAAGCACATAGAAGGTCCCACAAATCCTCTTTTCGAAAGGTTGTCCCATGTGAGAATGCTGGAGTGAGCGACTAGCCAAAGGAATAAGGTAACTTTAGGCCAATGCTTAAGATTCCAAAGCTTGTCCCATATTTGTTTGTTAGGTGGAGGATCTGTGTGTGCTCTAAGCCGATATGCTTCTTGCGTGCTGAAGGTGCCTGGTGGTTTGTGTCCCCATCTCAGAATGTCCTCTCCGTCTAGTATGGGGATTCTACGCTTCATTAATTCCTCCTGCAGAGGTTCGAGATTCTCGCCTGGTTCCAGATTGAGGCATTCAATATTTACGTGCCACTGGCGCCACGTTTCTTCCTAGGGGTCGACCTTCCAGTAATCAGCCACTCGGATTAGTCCTGATCGGCTGGCTTGATTGCAAATGTTGAGGGCCCATTCCTCCTTTTGCAGGATCGGCCATTGCTTCCAGGAGTCGTGCCAAAACATGGCTGTTTTCCCATTCCGGATATCCCAAAAAGCATGTTCAGTTATCAAGCACCGATTTTGCATGGCTGCAGTCCAAATTAAGGAGCCTTGGGTGTCTTCGTCCCAGTGGATTAGGTTTCTTTCTGCCATATTTGGAGCATATTTTTTCCTCCATAGTCTAGCCCACAGGTCCTTGGGGATTTTAAGCCAGCGCCACCAAATCTTGGTGCTGAGGACCTTATTCATGATGACTGGATCCCTTAGCCCTAGACCGCCTTGCTCCTTGGGTCTACAGAGCTTGTCCCAGCTGACCAGGGCCAATTTCTTCCCTGTGTTGAGTCCCTGCCAGAGGAAGTTCCGTTGAAGGCTTTTGATGGTATTGAGCACAAACTTAGGAGTGGCTAGCGCTGAGAAACAATAAATCGGGAGGCTTTGGAGGACAGCTTTGAGAAGAATAAGACGACTGGGCAGTTTGAGGACCCTGTAGGTCCAAGAGGACAACCGCTTGGTGAAGGCGGAAAGGAGGTGCTCCCAGGAAGAGTTTCGGAGTACATTATCAATCAGTGGGATGCCAAGGTATTTGGATGGAAGGGAGCTTCTGTTGAAACCTAGAATGCCCGAGATGTGGCGCTGAATCTGGGGTGGAGTATTGAAGAAAAAAACCTGGGATTTGTCCCTGTTGCAATCCAGACCGGAGGCTTCAGAGAAAGTTTGGAGGATGCTCAAAATGGAGTTGTCTTCTCGGGCCGTTGGGCTGCCCATCAAAAGGGTGTCGTCAACAAATTGACTATGCGAAACAGGTGGGGAGATGCCGTGGAGGGGTAGCCCTGACAACTGCTTTGAGACAATGGCTGCATGGATAGATCTGCTGAGGCCTTCGGCTAGGATAATGAAAAGGAAAGGGGAAAGGGGATCACCTTGCCTGATCCCTCGTGAGGGGGAGAAGGGCTGTGAGGGGACACCATTAACAAGTATGGAGAAGAAAGAGGTAGAGGTGAGGTTCAGTATCCAATCTACCCAGCCGGAATTGAAACCAAAAGCTAGCAACATTGCACGCATGTATTCCCAGCTGATTTTGTCAAAGGCTTTGGAGAGATCCAATTTGAGAAGCATACCTGGGGTTTTGGTCTTCTGCAACGAGTGGATGACTTCGTGAGTGAGGATAACACTGTCTAGGATCTGTCTTCCCTCCACGTAGCCAGATTGCTCCAGGGAAATGATTGTCGGCAAAATGGTCTTGAGTCTTCTGGCTATCACTTTGGTAAGGAGCTTGTAGATGACATTGCAAAGAGCGATAGGCCTGAACATCTTGGGGTGGTGAGCTTGCCCCTCTTTGGGGACTAAGGTGATGAAGGTTGCATTTAGAGCCCGGACGACCTGTCCCGAAGCTCAGGAGTCTTCTAAAATTTCCCAGACTTCCGTTCTGATCATCGCCCAGCAGTAATGGAAGAAATCGTTGGTGAATCTATCAGGGCCAGGAGCTTTACATTTTGGGGTTTCCTGAAGAGCTTGGTCCACTTCCTCAATGGTTATCGGCCTCAGAAGGCTCACATTCTACTCCCTAGTGACCAGGGAAGGAATATGCTGCGTGATCTTGTGGATGGCTTCTAATCTGTCTACCTACAATTCTGTCAGGAGATTTTGAAAGTGTTTTAGCAGGGCTACCTCCATGTCTGCATGCGAGTGTAAAATGTTCCCTTCGTCTGAGATGAGGTGCGTGATTCTGTTGGTGTGACGCCTTTGAACAACTGTTCTGTGGAAAAATTTGGTGTTGCACTCCCCCTCTTTGAGCCATTGCACCCGCGATTTCTGCCTCCAGAGGATTTCTTCTTGCCTCTTCCTTTCTTCTAGCTATTGGTTTATGCTGGTTTCCTGGGCCTTAAGGTCGCTTGTGAGTCCTTGCATCCTTATTTGATGTTGAATTTCTTCCATTTGTGCCGTGAGCTGTTTCTTGGCATCAAAGATATTGCCGAAAGTGTTCTGATTCCACTGTTTCAGATTGTGCTTGAGGTTCTTTAGTTTCTGTTGAAATTTATACATTGGGGAGCCCCGAGGTACTTCTGCGTTCCTCCACCAAGTTTGAATGTTTTCTTGAAAATCAGGATGGTCTAGCCAAAAGGATTCAAATCTGAAGGGTTTCTTACCAGGATTGGCTGAAATGTCCACCCATAGTTGGAGCGGCCAGTGGTCGGACCCTGGAAAGTTGAGTATGGTGGATTCCATGGCAGTGCCTTCCAGCATGAGTGCTTCCGAGACGAGAAATCTATCTAGTTTGCATGTAATTTGGTGACTCCCTGTTCTTCTATTTGTCCAAGTATGGATGCCATTACTGGTGTTCAGATCGATTAAGTGTAGGGTATCTAGAAGGCTATCGAAATCGCTGGATTCCCTGTCCAGCCGCCGCAAACCTCCTCTTTTTTCTTCCAAGCTGCGGATGAGGTTAAAATCCCCCCCTATGATCCAGTTCTTATGATGGGTATGGCTCGAAGCCTGGCTCAGGCTCCTTAGAAAAGCTGGCTTATCCCTTGGGTTGGCTGGGGCGTAGACATTGATCATGTGTCCGGGCCCATTTGATCCGATGAGCCTGTAATCAGCTTGGATGGTCCATCTAGTGGCCGAGAAGTTCTCCATGATTATTGCGCTGGTATCCCAAAGAATGGTTAAACCTCCTGCTGTGCCTGTGGCATCGATGGATACCACTACCCCCTGCTTCCAGCATTTGGGTAGTAATTTGTCAATGTCCTCTGAGCTGCACTTTGTTTCCTGGAGAAATATGACTTTTGGTCATTCTTCTATGAGCAATTCCCGTAGCCTTTTCTGCTTGCTACGTTCGTTGAGACCTCTAATGTTCCAAGTGAGGATTTTCATGATGATGAGGGGGTGGGGAGGGGAGGGAAACTGTCCGAAATCAGGTTGATTTGGCCAGAGTTCACCATGTAGTTACCTATTTCTTGTATCAGCTTGTTGGTCGATTTTCTGCCCCGTTTCTTTTCATCTTTCTGAATTTTGTTTGGGTTTTTTGATTGACCTCCCTGGATGCCTAGACCTTTGCTAGCTCGCACTGTGGATCCCATAGAGGAATTGAGGAACACCTTGTGAACTTTTCGTAGCTGATCCCTGGGAATAGTGTATAGTTTTTGCTGCCTGTAGGCGTGCTCCAGGTGTTCCAGATCTACTCCTGCGAGGTCCTGTTCCTCTAGTTCCATATCTGCCTCCCCATCCTCTGCTTCCTGTGGGTCTTGTTGGCTTTTGGCCATGTCGGGTGGAATGAGATCGGGGGGCTTGATTAGAGAGGGATGGTCTCCACTTGGGCCAGGGGGCAGGGGTGCAGAGCTCTGAGGTGTGGCCCCCGAGTGGGTTTGGGTGACGGTTTCTTCTGGTTGATCTTGCAGAATGGCAAATTTGTTACTAGTTGAGGGGTCTTTACTTACCTGAGCCGATTGCCGCCTGGCCCCTTGACGCCTTTTCCCCGCTGGTTGTACAAATCCAACCTTGTCCTTGTTGCCCTCCATGTTCCCTTCTTGGTGTCCTTCTTTTTGTGCATTGTTGAGTGGGCATTCCCGGAAGAGGTGACCATGCTCATGGCACTTCCTGCATCGGAACGGGATGTGCTCATAGTCGATGGTCTGAGACCAGTATTCATCATGGTATTCTAGAGTGATGGAACCTGGAAGTGGTTTGGAAATGTTCATGTACACACAGATGCGTGCATAGGAGGTATATCGGCATTGCTTAGTAGCTTCTGAGGATTTGACGTAAACGCCTATGGTATTGCCAATTCCTGCCAAGACCTCTTCTAGCCAAAACTCCTGGGGTAGGGAGTAGAGTCGGATCCAGACCGGTGCGTGGGCAAAGTCCTCCTTCTCAGGGTTGAACTTCTCAGTCCAAAATCTCAGGAAAAGCCCTGCTGAGTTGAAGAAATACGACCCTCCTTCGAAGACCCGATTCCGATCCTCCAGGTTATGAAAGATGATGGTGAAGAACCCTTTAGAGCCCAGCTGCAGGTCATAATGGCCTTTCGGTCTCCACCAATGCTGTATCCACTTGATTAAGTCTCGCTCAGAGGGACAAAGCCCTAGGAATTTGCCTATCAGGGCATAATCCCTCATGTATTGTTTCTGTTCCTCAATACGTGGTGAGCTGATTAAATATTTTGGGGCCTAGGGGGCTTGAGGTATGCATTTACCTGGTAACCAAGGAGGTGACGCCATGGCTTTCTCTTTTAGCGGATCTATTTACATCGCAAGATCTTTGAAGGGGTTCTCCATCAGAAGTTGCTCCCGCAGGTCCGGAGGCGTCTCAAAAGTTGGGCAAATCGGCCCTTCAGCAAGTGTGTCGCCTGCTGTGATGCGGCTATAGGAGGCGCCCTGCGGCGCCCCCTCTTGGCGGTCCATGGCCTCAGAGGCCAAGAGTCATGGTTTCCCAGAACGCGTGTGCAGGGAAGGGTAAAACCCTAGCTCGAGCCGCAGAGCTTCAGAAACGAAGTACTTTTGATAAGGTGTTTATTTTTGAATAAAAATACCAGTGTGATAAAATCAAGTAATGGGAAAATTGAAATTTATTGACGAGGACAACTGTCACCAATAAATTGTTGGCAGTTCGGTTTCCAAAACGTCTGGGTTAAGTAGCATAAATTAACACCGACATCATTAATATTCCCCATCTCCGTAAATTCAATGTGTCTATTAATCTCATAATATCACAAGACATTTGATTTTTTTGGGATAAATTGAAATGCACATATCTGTGGGTAAAACGCTAGCAAGATAATTAAAAGTATGATGTTAAAACTGGAAGTCAATGAAGACTACACACAAGGTTCTGGGCGCATTTATATGGGGAGGGGTGAGCGTAATTGGAGGACTGTGCTTAGTAATCTTCACTCCAATGTAAGTTTGAGTGGGTAAAACGCAGAGCTATTAAACTCAATATATGAGATAATGGATACCGCCAATTCGCTGGCAAGGACAGAAGCTGAGTCCAGGAGGCCACATATTCAGATAGTTAAAGTTAGCAGAGTATAAAAATATCCCTGTGGGGCGTGTTCACTGTTGAATCTCTACTAAATATGAAAGTCAGAATTCAAATAGCAAAAAGGCAATGTTGTTAGGATCAAAATGAAAGCTCTTAGCGCCTTCCAAACAGAAGAGTTTAACACTGAGGAGGATTAAAAAAAATGCAGAGTGAAACGTTTTTGTGCTGGGAGATTTTTTTAGAATGGAAGGCTGTGTACCGACACCCACCATCGCAGAACATTCGTGGTGCATAAACTGTAAAATACAGTGAGAAATCATGCCCCAAATCGTTGTTCTTGAGAAAAATAACAGCATTAAAAGCGCGAAGCAGATAGCTGCTCATCAGGCTAGGCAATGGGACAAGGTGTGGAGCCCCAAGCTAAAGGGGATTGTTGTATAAGCAGAGAATGATGGGCAGAATCTGAATAGGAAAAGATCTCACCAAAATGGTCCAACAAAAATGCAGAGAGATAATGAAACTAGATCTAAAACTCAGTGGAAGGTACATTCACCCAGGAAGGTGATATCTTTGCATTTTTTTTCCCAACGTTGGATTAAGGTAAACAATTCCCCAGATCGAATCAAGACAAGTTGATTGGGTTTGAGTTAAGTAGAAAAATCGAAGGTTCTTCTCCCAATTCGCCCAGCGAGAGAGGGAGGGCATTCGTTGACTTAAGAATTCATTTAAACACCTCTGCCTTCATAATTCTAGATTCCAATCTGTCTAAGGGTTGGCAGTGATGCCTTTACCCAACTGGAGATGGATCAGAAACAATTGAAGAAACTCTAGCTTAAGGATTTTTTTTTTAATTGCCGTTAGGTACGAGATCATTTTCAAAAACCAAAGAATGTGAGGTTCGACCACACAAAAAGAGATAAAATATACGAGCAAAACAACACAGTGAGACTATGCTCACTTCTTATTATTCAATAAAGACGGATTACATCTTTATATAGTAAAAGACTCTCCCGAGTCGGTTACATGCAAACCAAAGACGACTGGACTCTTAACTAAGAACTGACTCTTAACACGCCTACAACTGACTCTCACAACTGATGCTTATAACTGGTGCTTAAAAGTAGCGCTTTCTCCATTATTTCCAAGTCTCCCCCTTAATGGAGAATGGATTGACTTCTACACCTAACATCTCCCTAAACAGTTCAAACTTAATCTTTCCAAGAGGCTTAGTGAAAATATCAACAACATTTTCACTAGTACTACAATAC
>ML777101.1:943363-977009 GCA_009831015.1 Picea engelmannii
ATCAAACAATTTGTATGCTTTAAATTCAGAACAGTACCCAATGAAAATACATTTAGTGGCTTTAGCATCCAATTTCCTCCTATTCTCCTTTGGAATATGTGCAAAAGCCTTACACCCAAATACTTTCAAATTATTAACTGTGGGATTGGAACCATACAAGGCTTTGAAAGGAGTAACACTATCAAGACACCTTGTTGGACTTCTATTCTTTAAATAAACTGCAGTATTTATGGCTTCAACCCAAAATGCATTTGAGAGATTTTTACCTTTCATCATACTACGTGCACACTTGACCAGAGTTCTGTTTTTCCTTTCGGCGACTCCGTTTTGCTGTGGAGTGTGAGGTACTGTAAACTATTGTACTATTCCATTCTCTTTGCAATATTTGTTGAAGTCCCCTAATTTATACTCTCCCCCTTGATCTGAACAGAGGATTTTGATGGATTTTCCTATCTTCTTTTCCACCATGGTTCTGAACTCCTTAAAGTACTCGAAAACATCACTTTTTCGTCTAAGGAAGTAAACCCATGTGTATCTCGTGCAATCATCAATAAATAACAGAAAGTAAAATGCACCTCCTAAAGATCAAGTTTGCATAGGACCACAAACATCAGTATGCACAAGATCTAACACATCTCTCTTTTTCTTATCAGGATTAGAGGGGAATTCATCTCTGTGCATCTTTCCTAATGCACATCCATCACAAGAAACTTTCTCATTCTTTAACATGGGAAGTCCTTCAACCATATTCTTTTTCTGTAATAACAATAAATCAGGATGATTGATGTGTCCATACCTTTGATGCCAAAGAATCTCTCTTGGCATAGTGGTAGAAGTGAGTGCATGATGTGCTTTGCTGGTAACATCAAGTTTGTACAGACCTCCTACTCTGACACCCGTTGCAACAGTTCGGAAGTGGTCCAGCAGATCCTTCACTATGCAATAATTCTTGAAGAATTCAACCTTCAAGTTCTGATATGTAATGGTGGACATAGAGATCAAATTTTTCTTTATTCCTGGCACATACACCACATTGTGAATGTGACAAATAGTAACATTCGGCAATGTCACAGGAATGTCTCCATATCCCTTGATCTCATGAGTGTGGTCATCTCCAAGATATATGCTGGCACCATTCTGTGTTTCTTTGAAATTAGCATACCAATTTTTATTACAAGTCATATGTACTGATGCTCCGGAATCCACAAACCAGGCATCAGAATCATCCGTTTCAGTAGATAAAGTAGCGTTAGACACAAACAACCTAAGATCCTGTGAGTCAAAATTCAGGGGTTCATCAATATCATCACTAGCAATAAATAATCTGTGATCTTGATTTGAAGATTTTTCTGCATAATGACTTGAATGTGTTCTAGGTTTATTCCTAGCCTCATCATTTTTCTTCTTATGACAGTCTTTAACCATATGTTTAGGTCGACCACAATAAAAACAACTCTTTGACTCATTCCTATCAGATTGCATATCTTGATTTGGAGATTGTCTTCTCTGTGATGAACTGCCTCTCTGCCATGAACCGCCTCTCTGCCATGAACTTTCTCCTCTGCCTCTTACTCCTGATCTCCCTCTCGCAGATCTATTATTCGACCACAGTGCCAAATATTTACTCTGAGGCTTCAGATTCCTGCGCCTCTCTTCCTCTTGCAGAAAAATACCTGTCAGCTCATCAAACGTAGGAGGTTTCTCCCTTGCTGCAAGACCTGTTATGAACATATGATAGTCTTCTAGCATACCATTTAAGGTAATAGTCACTAGATCAGTATTGGAAACAGTTTCCCCTATATTTATTAACTTGTCTTTCACCTCTTTAATGCGACCCAAAAATGAACTAACAGATTCATTTCCATCCATCTTAATGCCTAGCAATTTAGTTTTCAGGAACAAAATGCGATTTGTGTTGCTAGTTTCATACAATGATTTAAGGGCTATCCTTGTTTCAGCAGAAGTTGTAGCATCTCTAATATGTGGAATTATGCTATCTTTAACTGACATGCGCAACAATACCTTTGCCTTGTTTTTGTGCTTCTCCCAGTCTTGGATCTGTGCTGATGTCACACCTATAGCCACATCAGGTTTCAGTTCAGTTCCATTCGCAATGTTCCAGACACCATAGCCCTCCATGAGCGTCTAAATATTGAATTTCTAGTTAATGAAGTTCGAGCCATCTAACTTGTTGGCTTCGTTGAGGTAGGTCTCTGCCAGCGGATTCGCCATCGCTTCAATTTAGTCTCTGCAAGAAAATCACCAAGGATATGAAACTTTTTGTCGAGTGCTGAGAAGTTCGTCGCTCTGCCTTTCGAATCCACTGATCCAACTATATTTCTATTGTCAACTTAAAGCATGCATGCATCCACCTTAATGTCCAAAATCTCCACTTTTTTTTTTAAACTTATAACTCCCTCCTTAAAAAAAACTTTTAAAAATTCACTTTAAAATAATAACCTCCAAAATAAACTTCACCTCTCTTATTTAAAAATAAAATAAAATATCCACTTCAAAAATGTCCTCTTTAATAAACTTCAATCCTCCACATACATTCACTTTAACAATGAAGTGAGTAACTCCCTCTTCACTTCATGCTTTAATAAAAAGTATCCTCTTAATAAAACTTATCCACTTTAATATAAAAACTCAAGCAATACTTAACACCACTCACACAAACCTCAACTAAACTCATGCTTCATGAAAAAATGGTGCTTTCCAAAGAATTGACTCAGTACTTGAATGGTGGATCAGCGTTCTGCCAGTCCTCACACTTCAAAACAAAACAACCAGCTTCAACAATGATCTTTAATCTCCAGCAAAAGAAAAATGATCCTTACATGCACCCGGTGCTTGGGACTTTTGACTGTTGGATTGTTTTGTGTCTGATATGACCACTAAAGGTACTTGGCTGCTCAACCACATGGAGTGCCCACAAGCTCACACAAAATTCAAACTCACGCCTTTTCAAACTCACATTTTCTTTTTCAAAGGAACAATCAGCGCTCCTTTAATTCTGCAGGTTCAACGCTAGCCCCTGGTTTCAATGCAAAGGGTAGCGTTGCAACACTGGGATAGATGAGGAGCATGAGTGTTAATGCTCCAGCGCTTTGAGACCTTCACAAAGGGAGCACTCGGCCTCCGATTTCTACAAACGTGTAAGTTTGAGAGAGCTCAACGCTCCTCTCACACTGCATGGGGAGTGATTGACGCTCTTACTCAAATTTAATTTGAGATCTTGCACTCAGAGAGCTGATCTCCTGAATCCTCAACCTCGCTATGATACCAAGATAAAATATACGAGCAAAACAACACGGTGAGACTACGCTCACTTCTTATTATTCAATGAAGACGGATTACATCTTTATATAGGAAAAGACTCTCCCGAGTCGGTTACATGAAAACCAAAGACCACTGGACTTTTAACTAAGAACTGACTCTTAACACACCTACAACTGACTCTCACAACTGATTCTTATAACTGGTGCTTACAACTAGTGCTTTCTCCATTATTTCCAAGTAAAAGGGCAAAGGTTTCAAAATGGAATTAATTCTCAAGAAAATACTTGAAGCGCATAGACAATATTGCATGCAAATTTAGGCACACTAGACTTCTTCATTTCAGATCAACTACCAAGTAAATTCACCCACTATAGTTCCAGAATTCATTACAAACTCATCAACATATAATTCTATCTGCAAATTCTAACTAATTTTACAATTGCAAATTTTAAAGGCATACCATAACCAAAGGTGAAGAGTCTGAAGTGGCTGTCCCGCGGTTGTGCTCCATCCAACTCCTGCTTGCTAACTGCTAAGACCTCACCGACACCTCCCAGTCAATGCTAGGGGTACGCCTCTTCCCCCTGAGCCCCTCGAGTCGTAAAGGGGCCACACACACAAACCCGAGAAAGCTAGTTCCCAGTTCACCTCGCAAGGTCGAGATACCACTCTTTGTTCGAGTTGGGTATCCCAACTCTCATAAGAAAAATCAGTCAAGAGAAAAAATCTGGCAGCGTAGCCTTCCACATACCAGTCGTGATCCCTTCCTCATCTCCATTTATTTTATAGAGTTCACTTAGTGTCCTTTTTCCAAAACGCACATTAAATTCTTTTTATTAAATTTTTATTAGGAAAATATTCTCCCTCGTACACTTGTCACCCAATCCCTTAGTTGCACCAGAAATTCATTTAATTAATTAAATTAATTTTTCAATTTCCCTCACCCACCTAAAAGTGTTCCTAAAAACGCTCCTTGATGTCCCTTTATTCCCTCAATTCCCCTTAATGAATGAAGCCTTTCTTAAAGCTTAGTTGATTTTATTTAGGAAAGTTCTCTAGAATAGATTCCTTTCTATGTTCCACATTCCTTTTGCATTTAATTTCCCCTTTTTGTCTAAGTTAAAAATTAGTATGTCTTTGCACGTAAAAATAATTAATTTTTAGGTAAATTAATTCTCCTTTAAATTCTTAAATTGATTTTTCTCCATCCCCCCTTTATTAAATGCTTAATTAAATTTTAGTCCCCATATCTTACTTAGACCCAGGCTTAGCAATTTGTTTTTAAGGGAAAAATTATAATTAATAACTTTACTCATACATAATTATTTTAAGGATGACCATGTCAAAGTAAGACATTGTTTTCTAGGCACTTGGGTTCATTGACTCACCACTGTTAAAAATCGTGATGTGCTCTTCAGGACACACTATGTGCTCCAAGGGTGCCACCCACCTTTTCTCATGTTTCATTTATGCGACGTGCCCTTCAAGATGCACTATGTGCTCTAAGGGTGCCACTCGTCTTTTAATTACTTTTGGTAGTTGTCCAACCCTTGGATTCAATAATCCATCAGGCGACCTTGTGGGAGACTAAGGGCGTCTAAGGAATAAGGAACCTGCATTATTGCATGCCCCTTAGAATCTTCGTGAGCGACTGTCTCAGTGTTCCCTCATGACATCGTGGTTCTCTCGAACTAGGTAATCGTTAACCTACAGTTCGAGCCACGATGAGAGTGCTAGTAGGCTGTGGCAGGGCTGCTGCCACATCATTTCCTCAATATCTTTCATTGCTATGCATGGCCCCTTTACTCCTAATGTGAGTCTGATTAGCAAACAATCATCAGCCAACAACCATCAATGAAACATGTCAACGATCCCTAAAAACATCATAATATACCCAATCATATGTCACATATGCAATAACAAAAATACTCAAACCATATACAATCCACTCCATGACTCAATCTAGAGTCCAAGTAGGTCCATCCATGCCATCAACATCCTCTATCTGTCAAGAGTCCTGCACACTTAGGAGAAACCATTCGATAGCACCTGTCTATACATAAATAACATAACATAACATCATAATCCACAATCTCATCATTAGAATACATAAGCGAGGTAGACAATAATATAATGAACCGGATCACTTGCACGCAAGTGTCCTCTAAGAATAATTTACATCAGGTGTGCACAAGAGCGGGATGGTACACTCCAAAAAAGGATAATACATGGAGGATGTGCACAGATAAATAATCAATCAATAAAATTACCATTTGAGGCATTAGGATCCTCACCTTCACACAAATGCTGACGTTAAGGATGAACACAAAGTTGTTGACCTTGAGCTTCTTGGTGTTTAGATGTTGAGCATTTTTTGCATTAAGAAAATTTTAAAACATCACAATTAAAGAAACATCATCGACACATCAATCACATATATTAATGAAACAATATTATTACATTAACAATCAATCACGACACAACTACGACACATCATCACCATGAACCATGACAGACATATCGACGTGTTAACACATTGATTTAACAACAACCCAACATCATTGTATTCTATAATTAATAACGATGCATAAACCGTATGAATCATAAACGCTCAATTCATATCATAACAAAAATCATCAGATAACACCAGGATAACATGAGATAACATAACAAATTATAAGGATCATAAAGATAATCACAAGAAACACATAAGATACTACCCGCCCAACCTACTCTGCAAGGTTATGACCTCCAGGACACATAAGCATTGCTCAAGCCCAGGTTCCAATTGATTTAAACCATTTAAGGTCTCAGGGATGGCGACTATTTTGAGGAACAAGGAGGTGTCTACATCTCACTAACACAATCAATCCAAGTATCTAGCTAAACCAACAACATCAACGATCATCCAAATCATCAATCCATCAAGCCTAAACATCAATTAACCATGGCGCAAGGGTAACCATCATTGTTCTTAGTCATACATCGACATTTAAATGTCTGCTCCACGCAAGAGTAAACAATTTTTGAACACTAACAAATCAACTTAAGTAATGGCACAAGATTAATCATCAGTTATATTCATTGTGTGAGGAAATCATTCACATAAATTCAATCACAAATTTTCATTAACTCCAAGGTGCACGTGTGATCCAAGTACTGAATTTAACATAAATCTACATCATTATAATGGGCACAATTTATCTAAGCACTTAGGAAATCCTACATCAACATAGTTACAATGCACACGAGTAATCGAAAGCGTAATCATTGGACATCATCATTTGTCTAAGGTGTAAGTAACTCATTATAAATCATTTGATTTTTATGGCATAGGGGTAACCCACCCACAGGATCGTCCACACATAGCTTTTATATCGTGGTGCAAATAATTATCAATTTAATTTTCAAGGAGCATAAGCAAATAAATACATAATGAAACAAGCATCTGATCTATTCAAACACTCGATGCATTTAACACCTATTAAACATGACACGGAGCCCAATGAGAAGAGAAACCACAAGACACGTTATAGGTCCTTTAAGGATGTGTAATTACAAGGGAGTGTTTCAGTGAGTGTGGAAATAAATTCTTGTAGAACCCAAAAGGATATAAGAAATAGCGAAGGTCCACCACAATAAGACATAAGCCAATTACAGTCTAACTAAAATATTAAAGGAAAGTAAACATTAAGATGCATCGGGGTCTTGTGAAAAACCAAGAGCATAAATTGTAAGCTCTTCGACACTATGAAAGGTTTAAGTCATCCACTTGAAGAAGATCCACCTGATCATAGAGGAAAGCTTGCTTAACTAGTTAATAAATGAAAATAAAATTTTACCATCTAATTAAACTTTATTAGTAACCATGAGAGAACACACGCTGGACAGAAGGTCTTTATGAAAATTGCAGGGTTAGAATCAAAGGGGAATTTGCAGAGATAAAAGACAGATATTGCTCGGGGTTTCCCATGCTAAAATCATAAAACAAGGGAATAAATCGCTGAGGGAGAGAGGTAAAATGTTGGGCATTAGGACAACAAAACGCTTAGCAAAAAAAGGCAAGCAATAATGCAAAGAAAAAACAAGCAATAGCTTAGTATTGTGTGGCCCAAGATCACTAAAATCATTGGCAATGAACACCAAAATCGCTGGGCAAAGGGCACGACTGCTGTTGGGCAAATTTATTGCGAAATTCTCTGGAAATGTTGCACGAAATTCGCTGGGTGACTATGCTCAACGTAGGGTGAAAATATCCAAGTGATTATGCAGGGTAAGAAAAAGTAAAATTTCAGAGGACATAAACTCCATCAATGCCAAGAGAAGAAATAAATTTGTTGGGCATTGACCCCGAAATTCGTTGGGAAAGGGAGTGATGCATAGAGCCTTGTGCTCCCCCAAACCATTGAGAAAAGATGAAAAAAAAACCTTGCACACAGCCAGGAAAACGCTAGGTGAAATAAGAAAAAATTTGTGAAGCTAAAAGGTGTAATTTCGCTGGGTAATAACACCCAAATCCATGAGTAGATATCCAAAATTGTAGATGAATAAAATGCCTTGGAAATCCGGAAGAGACACCCCAAAATCGCTGGGTGGTAGCACGAAATTACAGAGGATAAAAAAAAACGTTTAGGAAAACTGGGGGGGACACCCCGAAGTCGTTAGGTAAATGGAGAGAGGTGGGGGAAACGCCTTGGGTCTCCAACTCTCAGAGAAAAATCCCACAAATATAATAAAAACAAACAACGAAGAGGGAAAGCAAATTACAACAACGCAGAGGCAAGGGATCACCCACAATTATGCTGAGTAATGAAAAGTAAGGTTACTGGCAAGGGTGAAGGCACAGTGCCTTGAATCTCAACCACAGAGAGAGAGATAAATGAGAAGGATGAGATGAGCAATGGAGAGGGCGTAAAGTGACCGGTGTTAGAAGAGATATAAATAAAAATGCTTGCTGAAATACCCACAGGCTGGGCAAGGTTTAAACAAAAACGCAGAGATAAAGCATTGCCATCACAGAATTCTTGAAGAAATCACCAGGGTAATAATAATCGAAACAATGCAGGGCAAGGAAGGACAGGGCACACTGAGCAAGCAACTGGTCAAGGTAAAAAGGTGAGGACTAGCGCTCTTAGCCACTAGAAACTTGTCAAGGCAAGGACCACTGGAAGGGTGCACCAGTCATTGGAGAAATCAAGTTTATGGGAGACTCGTTATAGGAATCTTGCTAACAAGCGGTGGATTTCAAGGTCCAAACAAAATATCAAACATTCCATCCTATCCTTTACTGCAAAATCATCCACCCTAAATTTACATCACTATATAATAGTATTAATTGCATTTAAATTGAAAATTAATAAATTCATCTCAGTTTAGAATTACCGTAACCAAAGGAATTGTTCCGAGCTCACGCTCCCTCCTGTCTCCCGCTTGCTAACTGTGAAGACCTCACCGGTACCTCTCAGCCAAAACTATGGGTGCTATTCTTCCCCCGTAGCCACCCGAGACATAAAGGGGCCACACACAACACAACTAGAGACAAAGCTAGCTCATAGCTAACCTCGCAAGGTCAAGCTACCACTCTCTATTTGAGCTGGGTATCCCAACTCCCACAAGAAAAATCAGTCAAAGAAATTCTGACAGCATAACCTTACACATACCAGTCGTGATCCATTCCTCCACTCTACCATTAATTTTATAGATTTATTCTTAGTGACCACTTGCCATTTCATGTTTAATTCATTTTATTAAAATTTAATTAGGAAATACTCTTCCCCATACACTTGTCCCCCAATCCCTTAGTTGCACTAGAAATTCATTTATTTAATTAAATTAAATGCCAATTTCCCTCACGCATCCTAAAATCACTCCTAAAAATGCTCCTTGTTGTCCCTTAATTCCCTCTATTTCCTTTTAATGACTGAATCATTTCTTAAAACTTAGTTTAGTTTTATTTAGGAAATTTCTCTAGACTAGATTCCTTTCTATGTTTCCACATTCTATTTTGCATTCATTTCCCCTTTTTGTCTAAGTTCCTTACCATGTCTTGCACATAAACAATAATTAATTCTTAGATAAATTATTTCTCTTTAAAATTCTTAACTTGATTTTTCTTCATCCCCCCTTTTATTAATTGATTATTTAGTTTTTAGTTTTCTCACCCCATTTAGACCTAGGCTTAATTTTCAACTAGGCATAGAATGTTTAAGGGAAAAATTATAATTGATAAAATTTACTCATTTAACATTTATTTTAGGGATGATCATGTCAAACAAAATATTTTTTTCTAGGCACCTAGTTTCATTGACTCACCTGTGTTAAAATCATGACGTTCCCTTCAAGACACACTAGGGTGCCATTTGCCTTTGATTGATTTTGGTAGTTTTCCAACCCTTGGAGTCAATACTCCATCATGCGACCTTGTGAGAGACTAAGGGCTTCTAAGGAATACAGACCCTGCCTTATTGCGTGCCCCTTAGAATCTCCATGAGCGACTATCTTAGTCTTCCCTCATGACATCGTGGATCTCTCGAACTAAGTAATCGTTAACCTACAGTTCGATCCACGATGAGAGTGCTAGTATGTTGTGGTAGGGCTGCTGCCACACCTCTCCGTCAATATATATGGTTGTTGTGCATGACCCCTTTACTCCTAATGTGAGTCTGATTAGCAAGCAATCGTCAGCCCGCATCCATCAATGAAACATGTCAATGATCCATAAATAACATCATAATATATCCGGTCATATGTGAAATATGCATAAACTGAAATATCCAAACCATATATAGTCCATTCCCTGACTCGATCCAGAGTCCAAGGAGGTCCACCGATGCCATCGACATCCTCAATCTATCAAGAGTCCTGTACTCTCAGGAGAAACCCGTCAATAACATCTGTCTATACATAAATAACATAACATAACATCATAATCCACAATCTCATCATCATAATCCATAAGCGAAGCAGATAATCATATAATGAACCAGATCACTTGCACGCAAGTGTCCTCAAAGAATAAGTCAAATCATGTGCGCACAAGAGAGGGATGCCACAGGTCCTTTCCTTTCCACAACTTTGAAAGGTCACACAAATCTAGGAGAGAGTGTAGCACCCTTTCCAAACTTGATCGAACTCTTGTGCAGTTTCACCCGCAAGAACACTCAATCGCCAACTTCATAACTATGGTCAACGCGATGCACATTGGCTTAACTCTTCTGTCGATCCTACGCTTCCATAATCATTTGTTTTATCGTTTGAATTTTCTCTTCCATTTCTTGGATCACTTCTAGTCCTACCAGGACCCTATCCTCAAGCCGATCCCAACTCAAACGAGTCTAACATGGTCTGCCATAAAGAAACTCGAATGGATCCATATTAATGGTGTTTTGATAGATGTTGTTGTATGCAAAAACTACCAGTGGCAAGAACTCTTCCCAATGCTTCTGTTGGTCCATCACGTACATATGCAACATATCCTCCAAGATTTGGTTCATTCTTTCTGTCTGTCTGTCTGTCTCCAGGTGATATGCGGTACTAAAGTTAAGTTGGGTTCCCAAGGCCTCTTGGAAACTAGCCCAAAATCGTCCTATAAACACCGATCCTCAATCGGATATGATCCTCTTAGGCACGCCATGTAGTCTCATTATCTCACTGATAAAAACTCTAGCTATGTATGGCACCTGATACGTCATATGCACAGGGATAAAATGTGCACTCTTCATCAAAGTGTCGACTACCACAAAAATCGAGTCATGCCTCCTTGCCGTCAGCAACAATCCAACAATGAATTCCATCGAAATGACCTCCCATTTCCATTCTGAAATAGCGTGTGGCTGTAGTAATCCTGTCAGATGTCTATGTTTAGCCTTCACTTGCTGACATTCTAGACATCTCGCCATGTAGTTGACTATGTCCACCTTCATTCCTTTCCAGAAGAATAAGGGTTTAATGTCTTCCCTCATATTCGTGACTCTTGGATGAGCCATGTACACTTCTCTATGAGCTTTGTTTAAGATCAAACTTCTCAACCCATCGTTGGGTGGTACGTAAATCCGGTTATTATTTTTCATTAATCCATCATTGTCCACAATAAATCCCTCAAATTCTAGTACCAACATGGTGTCTTGTCTGATAAATTCCTTAACCTCTTTATACCAGCCATCGTCGTGTTGTATAGTTAGAATATTTTCACAAAGATTTTTCTGAAGAGGTATCACCAAAAATATGTGTGGCCTATGACTCAATGCATCAATCACTCTGTTCACTATTCCTTTTATGTAGGTAGTCTTAAAATCGTACTCACTAAGCAGTTCCTACCAACGCCTTTGTCACGCATTCAAGTCACTCTTTGTATAAATGTGCTGCAAACTAGAGTGGTATGTTTTTAGTTCAAATTTCCATCCAATCAGGTAGTGTCTCCACACCCTCAGTGCATACACAATGGCCAATAACTCCAAATCGTGTATCACGTAGTTCTCCTCATGCTTTCTTAATTTCCTTGAGACATAAGCGATCACTCAACTGTCTTGCACCAAGACTCTGCCTAAGCCTTCCTTGGATGTGTTTGTGCATTCCAGGAAGTCCTCATCCATGTCAGGGACCTTTAGTATCAGTGCTATTGTCAACAACTTCTTGAGCCTTCAAAATGCTTCTGTGCATTTCTCGATGCATACAAACTTCTTGTTTTTCCTTTGCAATTCCATAATCGGATTTTCTATCTTCGAGAAACCTTAGATGAACTGTCGATAATATCCTGCTAAAACCATGAAGCTACATACTTCTGGTATGTTCATCGGCGTGGGCCATTCCATAATAGCCTCTACCTTCGATGGATCCACAACGATACCTTCGCCGGAGATAACATGCCCTAAATAATAAATCCTCGATTGGTAAAAATAGAATTTCAATAGTTTCCGATATAATTTGTTCTCTCGTAAACACTGTAGTACCAAGCACAAATGTTCGTCATGTTCTTCCATCACCCGAGAATAAATCAAAATGTCGTCAATGAATACTTGAACAAACTTGTCCAAGTATTCGCAGAACATCCCATTCATCAAGCTCATGAATACCCTTGGTTCATTTGTCAGTCCAAAAGGTAAAATGATGAACTCATAATGAAAAAATCTCGTCTTGAATGCAGTCTTAGGAATGTCTTCCTCCATGTTTTGTAGCTTGTCATACCTTGATCTCAAGTCGATCTTCGAAAACACCGTTGCGCCCTTCATTTAATCAAATAGATCGTCAATTCTTGCGAATACTGGTTCTTGATATTTTCCTTGTTCAATTGACGATAGTCAACGCAGAGTCTTCACGACCCATCCTTCTTTCGTATGAAAATAACAGGTGCACCCCAAGGTGATGGACTTGGACGTATAAGTCCTAGGTCCAACAACTCCTTCAGTTGCATTTTCAACTCTTGTAACTCAGGGGTTGACATACAATACAATGTTCTTACTATCTGTTCAGTCTCAGGTTTTAGGCCAATGGTAAATTCCAATTCCCTCTCAGGAGGAAAACCTAGTAACTCCTTTGGGAATACATCTGTAAATTCTCATACTACCGAAAGGTTTTCTAGTCCTTCCACCACGCCATTTTTATTCAATGCAAGGATCACATATAGATTGCATCTCTTAGAAATGCTCTTTCATAGCTGTAAAGAAGAGATGAACCTTAGGGAAACTCCTTGGTTTCTCCCTACAATCACTCATCTATGTCCCTCATCATCGATCAAACTTAACCGTTTTGTCTTACAATTGAGTATCGCATCATGCGATTCCAACCAGTCCATATCGATCACTATGTCATAAAATCCTAAGATCGTGAAGTACAGGTTGGACTTCGTGACAAAATCCCCCAGGTTAAGGCTACAGTGCGCAACCTTTCCTCCAACCTTCTACTTGGCTCCCCAAGCCATTTCCATGTAGCTAAACTCGTCCTGTTTAAATGCCTTTACCTTAATTCCTTTTATTGCGACACCAGAAATAAATATTTCTATAGCACCTGGATCTATTATTATGCTAAAGGTCTGGTCAGCGCTGGTACCTGACTTCTCGAGCATAGTAGACTGGTGCTTGGCCTGATGGTTATTCACCACTGCATGAATCTGGTGGGCCTTTCCCAAATCTCCTACTATAGTGTGTCCGATTGCTCTGCCCCTCTCAACCGGACAGTCATGCTGGTAATGTGGCTCCCCACACATCCAACATATGGTCTTCGTTCCAGTACTCCTGGTCCCCTAAGTAAAGGTTGATGGCCCACCAACCTAAAACCCTAGTCTTTTCTTCTAAACAAGCCTGAACTGTTGTTGCTGGGGACAACGCTGTTGGTGGTGCTGTGGTCCTCGGTAGGGAGTCCGCTGTTGAGGTACCATTCATCGTGGTGTTGTGAATGTGGATCCTCTCAGAGTGCCTCGATACCATAATGGATGTCTAGCTGGTGTCTGATGCGTTGCGCACTAGATGTCTTTTGTCCCATTGGTCTTGCAGGAGTCCTGCTCCGACCCTCGCTAATGATATCTTCCTCAGCTATGAGGGCCTTTTGGACAACACTGTGCAATTTTTGAGGCATTAGGATCCTCACCTTCGCACAAATACTGATGTTAAGGACGAAGACAAACTTGTTGACCTTGATTTTCTCGGTGTTCAGATATGGAGCATACCTAAGCAATTCCATGAAGGAAGCCTCGTACTCGGGCACTGTACTACCTCCCTATCATAAGGCATTGAACTCATTGAGTTGACAATCAATGATTTCCTCAGAAATATACCTCTCCCATAACTGCTCCTCAAAAATTTCCCATGACACATCTTCGACGACCATGTTCAGTTGTGGTAGGAGCGTCTTCCACCATAGAAGAGCACTCCCCTTCAGCTGAAAGACCACCATGTGGACCTTCATGTTGGAGGTGTAGTTGTGAAGTGAAAAGCAGATCACCATGTTTTCCAACCATGCCTCAGCGGCTGCACCGTCCATGGCACCCAAGAACTCGGGAAAATTAACCTTCTCGAGTTCTCAGTGAATGCTACTAGTACCAGTTAGGGCACGCGGTGGAACCTCAGGGGGTACCGATGCCCTGGCCTCATCTCTATCCAAATGGATAATCAAGGCCTTTGACATCCTCTGAAAGGACCTCATTAACCCAACAACATCCCCCACAACTATCTGTTCCTTTCCGATGACTTGTTCTTCTCATTGGGGGTTAGACTGCTCTGGTGGGGATGCTACTGGAGGCATCACAACTCCTCCCCTAGCACCACATCGTCTGCCTCCGCGGCGTCCTCTAACCATGATTACCTGCACAAATACAATTCAAACTAATTAGTGATAAATTATAATCAAGTGTTTATATAGTGAAAGGTGTAATGATCCCAAGTTGCAGGGTTGAATCCACTCTGATACCATATGTAACAACCCTTTCGTTAAAACAACAAAAGTGACGTACAACATGACCCTTTTTTTTTTTTTTGCGTTAGGAAAATTTTAAAACATCACAATTAAAGCAACATCATCGACACATCAATTAGATATATTAACGAAATAATATTATTACATTAACAATCAATCATGACACAATGCCGACACATCATCACCATGAGCCATGACACGCATATCGATGTATTAACACATTAATTAATAGCAACCCAACATCATTGCATTCTACAATTAATAACGATGCATAAATCGTACGAATCATAAACGCTCAACTCATCTCATAAGGACAATCATCAGATAACACCAGGATAACATGAGATAACATAACGAATCATAAGGATCATAAAGATAATTACAAGAATCGCATAAGATACTACCCACCCAACCTACCCTGCAAGGTTAGGACCTCCAGGACATATAAGCAATGCTCAAGCCCAGGTTCCAATTGATTTTAGCCATTTAAGGTCTTAGGGCTGGTGATTGTTCTGAGGAACAAGGAGGTGTCTACATCCCATTAACACAATCAATCCAAGCATCTAGCTAAACCAACAACATCAACGATCATCCAAATCATCAATCCATCAAGCCTAACCATCAATTAACCATGGCACAAGGGTAACCATCATCGTTATCAATCATACATCAACATTTAAATGTCCACTGTGTGCGAGAGTAAACAATTTTTGAACACTAACAAATCAACTTAAGTAATGGCACAAGATTAATCATCAGTTATATTCATTGTGTGAGGAAATCATTCACATAAATTCAATCACAAATTTTCATTAACTCCAAGGTGCACACGTGATCCAAGTACTGAATTTAACATAAATCTACATCATTATAATGGGCACAATTTATCTAAGCACTTAGGAAATCCTACATCAACATAGTTACAATGCACACGAGTAATCGAAAGCGTAATCATTGGACATCATCATTTGTCTAAGGTGTAAGTAACTCATTATAAATCATTTGATTTTTATGGCGTAGGGGTAACCCACCCACAGGATCGTCCACACATAGCTTTTATATCGTGGTGCAAATAATTATCAATTTAATTTTCAAGGCGCATAAACAAATAAATACATAATCAACCAAGTATCTCATCTATTCAAACAGCCGACGCATTTAGCACCTATTAAACATGACAAGGAGCCCAATGAGAAGAGAAACCATAAGACACGTTATAGGTCCTTTAAGGATGTGTAACTACAAGGGAGGGTTTTAGTGAGTGTGGAAATAAATTCTTGTAGAACCCAAAAGGATATAAGAAATAGCGAAGGTCCACCATAATAAGACATAATCCAATTATAGTGTAACTAAAATATTAAAGGAAAGTAAACATTAAGATGCACCGGGGTCTTGTGAAAAACTAAGAGCATAAACTGTAAGCTCTTCGACACTATGGAAGGGTTAAGTTAGCCACTTGAAGGAGATCTCCCTGATCATAGAGGAAAGCTTGCTTAACCTGTTACTAAATGAAAATAAAATTTTACCATCTAATTAAACTTTATTAGTAACCACGAGAGAACACCCGCTGGACAGAAGGTCTTTATGAAAATCGCAGGGTTAGAATCAAGGGGAATTCGCAGAGATAAAAGAGAGATATAGCCTGAGGTTTCCCATGCTAAAATATGAAAACAAGGGAATAAATCACCCAGGGAGAGAGGTAAAATGTTGGGCATTAGGACAGCAAAATGCTTATCACAAAAGGGAAAGAAATAACGCAGAGAAAATACAAGTAATAACTGAGTATTGTGTGGCCCAAGATAACTAAAATCGCTGACAATGAACATCAAAATCGCTGGGCAAAGGGCACGATTGCTGCTGGGAAAATTTATCACGAAATTCTCTAGAAATGTTGCAAAAAATTCATTGGGCAACTTTTCTCAGCGCAGGGTGAAAATATCCAAGTGATTACTCAGGGTAAGCATAAGTAAAATTTCAGAGGACATAAACTCCATCAATGCCAAGAGAAGAAAGAAATTTCTTGGGATAAGGCCACGAATTTCGCTGCTCATTGGCCCTAAAATTCGTTGGGTAGGGGAGTGATGAGGAGAGCCTTGTGCTCCCCCAAACCACTGAGAAAAGATGAGAAAAAAAATGCTGCATGTTGTAACAGATAACAAAATTGACTGTGTTGCCCGAGGTACAAATTGTTTCTCATTCATTTACATTTGATCATGTATATGGTAGCACTAGGTCTCCTTCATCAACCATTTTTGAAGAATGTGTTGCTCCACTTGTTGATGGTTTGTTCCATGGCTACAATGCTACGGTTCTTGCATATGGACAGACTGGTTCTAGTAAGACATATACCATTGAGAGAGAAATGTTCCAAGAAGGGGCCTGTTTTTGACATTGGTCACTTCATTCATTATTGGACTTTGGCATTGCTTGGAATATACTTCATATAAATTTCCTTGACTAGTCGACCTCGATATTTCCCAACTGGCATTGCATAGAGCACATATTTTCAAATGAATTCCAAGGAGTTTATCATGAATGTGAACAGTTACAAAGAAAAAGTATCGAAGAAAAGACAATTCAAGGTTTTTATCAAGTTTGCAGCGCAAGCAGATTTACACCATTTAGGGCAGTTTTTAGCTGGTAGGCAAGCGGATGCTCCTTAGGAAGCTCTCTAGGTGCTTGATATTGTACTCAGGGAATTGTCAATTCAGAGGTATTGTCCTATCGGAAGGTCCTTTTACTCTCCTGCCTTGGGTAGAAGGAACCCGCTTGGAGAGGGTTTAGAAACCTGGCGCGGGTTTTACCAAAGCATCAGGCCAACCCAAATGGGCTTGTCTCTTAACATAGATATGTCTTCAACTACTTTCATTGAACCGTTGTCTGTCATTGAATTTATAGAAAAAGTTTTAAATAAAGATGCGGTAACAAGGCCCTTGTCTAATGCTGATCGTATAAAGATTAAAAAGGCCTTAAGAGGTGTAAAAGTAGAAGTGACACACAGGGTAAGTGTGCGTAGGAAGTACCGTATCTCTGGATTGACTTCACAACCTACTCGGGAACTGATATTCCCAGTGGATGATAAATCAACAATGAAATCAATAGTTGAATATCCCTCAGATTATACAGCGTCTGTATATAACATTTTCATCATCAAACATCATAGAAGGAGAGAAACTTGAAGTCAAACCATTAAGATTTCTCAAGGATATATTTAATTCTGAGATAAAACATATTTAATTAGAGCGTTGTACTTCACATCTATTTGGGTCCGACTATGGGAGACTGGATGAACTTCAAATTATTGCCAATACTGGGAGAATATGATATGTTGAGACGCGACTGTACACATAGCCTACCCATCCTCCTCACCGCGTGGTTCGTATGTATGGTATAAGCAAAGTTGTCAAAACTTACTTGATAAAATTCATCCATAATGAGTTCTAGAAGACAGGTGGATGGTCTAGATGCACCAATGGGGGATGGTGGAGAGAATTGGAGTGTTGGGCAAAGACAATTATGTGTTTGGGATGTGCGTTGCTAAAGAAAAGTCGAATTTTTGTTCTGGACAGACAAATGCCATTCTCCAGAAAATAATTAGAAAGGAATTTGCACACTGCACTGTAATTGCTGTTGCACGCATGATATCTACTATTACTGACACATTGCAATTTCGTTTGGCCACACACGCACTATTGATTATGGTTTTGGCAGATAAGGAAGATGAGATTCCACAAGTGGAGGTGGCCATGAAAACAATGCCCTTTTTTAATCGACCTGCTCAGGATTTCCGTTATTCTGTGGACTATGACCTCAAGGACTTAAACCCATGCTCTCTCGGAGCTATCAATGGTGATAGGAGGTAGATAATTTCAGTTTGGGTACTCTCATCTTTGTAGCTGTTCGATACCTTCATAACCAGTTATGGATAAGTATTTCTTGGTATCAGAATGAAAGGAGACAAGTGCATTCTGCAATGGTTTTTTGATTTAGGTTTACGGCTTTGGTTTTCTTTGTCATATGTCTAAGGTTTGTCCAAATTCAAAGCGATGAATCACCTCACCACAGTTCTCTAAAATCAACCTGTGACGTGACATTGGATCCAAAATTCTGTGTTTCGACAATATCAAGCCTGTTTCCTGGATCATTGCAGGCAAGTTCCACAGGTATCGGCAGGATGGCTCTCAGGATGAGCATTAACGAAGCAAAACGAGTGTTTCAAATAATTTCTCATATGGGATGGTGGGCATTCAAAGGAAGGAAACTGGGCGCTCTTGAAGATTGCATGTAGTTGTACGATCTAATGTGGACGACCTGAGCAAATCTTTGTTGAATGTTACTGCTAATTCTTTGAAATGGAGATAGGCAGTTGACATTCAGACTTGGCTTAGTGCAACTCTTACTAATCAGGCTACCTACCTCCAAAGTCTCGAGGAGGCTAGTGGAAGCTTGAAAATCATATTGACTAAGACTATCTTTAATACGTCAAGAGTTGTGAGTAATTGTTTAGCTCTTGTCAAAAATATTTCTGTCGTTGGGAAAGATTCCACCAGGCCTCCTGTGCACAACCGACGCCTGTTCTCCGATTCGACGAGACACGAGTGTCACGATCAAATTGATGTAGATGATGATAAATTTCTTTTACATTATGGATTCGTCATTGATGGGTTCCCTTCCTGGTTGTCTACTTCAGACCGAAGGAGGTTTCTTCAATCCTCCGAAGAATATGATGGTCTTTTAGCCGACAATGTCATGTCAACGATTTCTCGTTCGGGATATTACTTTGAGAACACGGCTGGACCAGAGAAGCATCAGGCTGTCGCCCTCCGAGTTGGGTCGGATCTATCAACATTCTACCACTGTAGCTTCAAAGGCTACCAAGACATTCTCTACACACACTCTCTTCGACAGTTCTACAGGGAATGCAAGAAGTATACAAGAAGGAGCGAAGCAGTTGTGTATAGGGCAGGCTGATGGACCAGAATATATTACACAATACCCAACTTCACTGGGTGGAAATTTTACACAGCTACTTACCATGAGTGGACTCAGTTATTGCTGGCACTCTCAGAAATAAATTCCATTGATTAAGTTGGAGAACTTCAGAAGATTCATGATATGTCGTTGAAAATTTATTCATGTGAGACACTGAACAGTCATCACCAGGAATTCAAAGGAGAAGTTGCCCCCAAACGGCAGAACACTTGGCAGTCGCAGAATTCCAGAGAAGGCAAACCGGTTCATATTTCCTGGAACACAAAGAGTTTTATTTTTCTTTTAAAAGACTGATGTATGTAACAAAAAGAGGGGGGGGGGGCGCATGAGCGCAGCACTGGGGAAACCTCTTTAGAAGAGGGATTCATTGTAATTGCTGAGTTATTTTGTAAGCCATTAATGGAGTAATAAAGAAGATCTGTTACTTGCGACTGTGAGATTCATCACGGTTGATTTCTTTCAGCATGTTTTTCTTTTCTTTCAGCTGTGTTAAATCTATTTGGATTTCATTTATGTGTTCCTTACTCGCAGTTGATATTGTCTTTACCATATTGTTTATGTCTTCCTTAATCCATCACGACTGCATTACATTTCATTTTCTTCTAACTGATGGGCTTCGTTATACTTTAGTACGACCACTACTATAACGAATGGATTATGGTTTTCTGTAATTGTTTGATGTCTTTCCTCTGCACTAGCTATCAGCGGGTGTAAGACCATCCTACACTTCTGGAATTCTGCATATGTTCTCTGCTACATCAACCTTTCCTTTTTCTTTTTGCTACTGCATCATGACAATCAAAGCGCTGAAATATAGACTTACTTTGCCTCACTTTCTGCAAGTTATTTGATCTCTGCTATTGTCTCTTTTCTTCGGTTTTCATTTGACTCCATGCCCAATGGACCATTTCCCTGGTTTAACCCCCAAACTCCAAAAATCCAAGACCATCATTTACCCATAAATCTTCCCACCTTTTTCACGCTACTTAAATTCCTATTGTGACATTGTTCGAGAGATCCCTCTCGGGTTGGAAGGGGCAGCTGCCAATCTAAAGTTGTTTGAGGTTGCCTCGGGATTGATTTGTTGCAACCCATTTCAGTTCTGAGTGTCAACACTGCACACAACCAAGAAAATGCTGGGAGAAATAAGAAGGAATTTGCGGAGTGAAAAGGTGTAATTTTGTTGGGTAATAACACCCAAATCGCTAAGTGGATACCCAAAATTGCAGATAAATAAAACACCTTGGAAATTCGGAAGAGACACCCCAAAATCATTGGGTGGTAGCATGAAATTGCAGAGGATAAAAAAAAATGTTTAGGAAAACTTGGGGGGACACCCCAAAGTCGTTGGGTAAATGTAGAGAGGTGGGGCAGTGCCCTGGGTATCCAACTCTCAGATCAAAATCCCATAAATATAAGAAAAAAAAACAACATGGAGGGAAAACAAATTAGAACAACGCAGAGGAAAGGGATCACCCACAATTACGCTGAGTAATGAGAAGTAAGGTTACTGGCAAGGGTGAAGGCGCAATGCCTTGACTCTCAACTACAGAGAGAGAGAAATGGGAAGGATGATCTGAGTAATGGAGAGGGCATAAAGCGACCAGTGGAAGCAAAGATATAAATAAAAGTGCTTGTTGAAATCGCTAGGGTAATAATAATCGAAACAATGCAGGGAAAGGAAGGACATGGCACACTGAGAGAACAACTGGTCGGGGTAAAAAGTGGAGGATTGACACTCTTAGCCACTAGAAACTTGTCAAGGCAAGGAGACTGGAGGGGTACACTAGTCGTTGGAGAAATCAAGTTTCTGGGAGACTCACTATAGGAAACTTGCTAACAAGCGATGGGTTTCAAGGTCCAAACAAAATATCAAACATTCCATCTTATCCTTTACTGCAAAATCATCCACCCTAAATTTACATCACTATATAATAGTATTAACTACATTTAAGTTGAAACTTAATAAATTCATCTCAATTTACCTAATTACCATAACCAAAGGTGAAAAATCCGAAGTTATTGTTCTGGGCTTGCACTCCCTCCTGTCCCCCACTTGCTAACCGTGAAGACCTCATTGGTACCTCCCAACCAATGGTAGGGAAACTCTTCTTCCCCCGTAGCGCCCCAAGCCACAAAGGGGCCACACACAACACAACTAGAGATGAATCTAGCTCCCAGCTCACCTCGCAAGGTCGAGCTACCACTCTCTATTCAAGCTGGGTATCCCAACTTCCACAAGAAAAATGAGTCAAAGAAATTCTGACAACATAACCTTTCGCATACTAGTCGTGATCCATTCCTCCACTTTGCCATTACTTTTATAGAGTTCTTCTAAATGACAACTTGTCATTTCATGTTTAATTCATTTTATTAAAATTTAATTAGGAAATACTCTCCCTCATACACTTGTCACCTGATCCCTTAGTTGCACCAGAAATTCATTTATTTAATTAAATTAAATGTCAATTTCCCTCACTCATCCTAAAAGAACTCCTAAAAATGCTCCTTGGTGTCCCTTTATTCCCTCTATTTCCTTTTAATGATTGACACCTTTCTTAAAACTTAGTTGAGTTTTATTTAGGAAAATTCTCTAGACTAGATTCCTTTCTATGTTTCCACATTATGTTTTACATTCATTTCCCCTTATTGTCTAAGTTCCACTTAGCATGTCTTTCACATAAACAATAATTAATTCTTAGATAAATTATTTCTCTTTTAAATTCTTAACTTGATTTTTCTTCATCCCCCCTTTTATTAATTGATTATTTAGTTTTTAGTTTTCTCACCCCATTTAGACCTAGGCTTAATATTCAACTAGGCTTATAATTTTTAAGGGAAAAATTATAATTGATAAAATTTACTCATTTAACATTTATTTTAAGGCTGATCATGTAAAAAACGTAGACAAACAATCACTAACACTGTGGATTATCCGATTAATTTTGAAAATAAATAAATAAAATAATAAAAAAATAATATTATTTTCTAGGCACCTAGGTTCATTGAATCACTTTTGTTAAAATTGTGACATGCCCTTCAAGACACACTACATTCTCCAAGGGTTCCACTTGCCTTTATTCAAGTTTTATTTATGCGATGTGCCCTTCAAGATGCACTACGTGCTCCAAGGGTGCACTTGCCTTTGATTGATTTTGGTAGTTGTCCAACCCTTGGAGTCAATACTTTGTTAGGTGACCTTATGAGAGACTAAGGGCCTCTAAGGAATAAGGACCATGACTTATTGCGTGCCCTTTAGAATATTCGTGAGCGACTGTCTCAGTCTGCCCTCACGACATCGTGGATCTCTCGAACTAGGTAATCGTTAACCTACAATTCGAGCCACGACGAGAGTGCTAGTAGGTTGTGGCAGGGCTGTTGCCACACCTCTCCCTCAATATATCTGGTTGTTGTGCACGGCCCCTTTACTCCTAATGTGATTCTGATTAGCAAGCAATTGTCAGCCTGCATCCATCAACAAAACATGTCAATGATCCATAAACAACATCATAATATACTCGATCATATGTCATATATGCATAAACATAAATATCCAAACCATATACAGTCCAGTCCCTGACTCGATCAAGAGTCCAAGGAGGTCCACCGATGCCATCGACATCCTCAATCTGTCAAGAGTCCTGCACACTCAAGAGAAACCCATCAATTGCACATGTTTATACATAAATAACATAACATAACAACATACTCCACAATCTCATCATCATAATCCATAAGTGAAGCAAACAATCATATAATGAATCGGATCAATTGCATGCAAGTGTCCTGAAAGAATAAGTCAAATCATGTGCGTGCAAGAGCGGGATGTTACATCATTGAGAAAACATCAACTTTAGGCAAACTTGAAGAAATGTAGTTTCTTGCAAGAAAGTTTGGTATTCCTGGTGTTATAACCCTAAATTGCACCACACATGCTTACCTGGCATCATGCCAACTCATATCTCTTCCTTGCCAAATCCATGCTAAATAAACTCTTGAAAATCCTCTTAAATCAAGTGGCACGCACCCTAACCCTCTACTGCACGCATTGGAACGCTGGCAGGCCTACTACTGCATGCGTTGGAACGCTGTCAGGCCTGTTACAGCCCGCGTTTACCTAACAAATCACAAAAACAGGAAAGTTGCTGACGGGACAAAAAGCTATGGGTCAGTTAACTGAAACTCCCAGCCATGCATGGCTGAGAGTTCATCCAAAACCCTAGCTCCTTCTAGCCTATAAAATAAGGGGTAGGGGTACTATTTGGAGGAGGAAAAAGATAGCAAAGAAACTCTGCCCAATTGCCGAATCCATTTGTCCCATCCCTTTAGCCTTTCCTCGAGCCTAAGGAGAATTCAAGCAAAGCAGTTGGAGGACAAAGAAGAGGAGGAGCCCAGGATCAGGATCAAGGAGTGGTGGCCGATCTCTATCATTATTGTAAGTTGATTCATCTTGAGATTAATAAAAGAATACTTTTCCCGTCCCAATGCAGGAGTTATATATGTTTTATTTGATTTATGCTTAATCTCTAACCCTCAAAGTAGAAAAATAGCATGCATGCATAGTGTTTTGTCTTGATTGCAGGATTGTCTTTGGAAGGAGTAGCGCAAGAAAGTGGACAAAGTGCAATGGAGGATCTACACCAAACATCAGTAAAAAGGTTAGTAGGTTCTTTCCATGTTTGTATGTGAAAAAGGGTTTTAGGTTTTGGGGTGGTAGGTTAAAAGTGATTTCTTAAAGGTCAAAATCTGCATGTAAGTTTAGCCCTAGCTTACTAGTCCGTAGGGTATTATTTCCCAACAACAGAATTGGTGACTCCACTGGAGAATTTACTCTTAGGGTTTCCGGATTTAAGTGAGGTTTTTGGGTAGTTTAAAGAAGTAGATTTTCTGTTTCTTTGCTTGTCTGTTTTCTGTTAGGTCAGAGATAGCAGGGACCTGGTTCTTAATACCAGTTTTTCCTTGACTGTTGCTTGACATTTATTATCAGGACACACAGAGGTACACACGGCCTACAGAAGGCCTGCATGCTTGTAAACCGCGCCCTAACCTTCTACAACCCGCGTTTGAACGCTTGCTGTAGAGGTTTCAGTAGCGTGTAGGACTCAGAGAGATTAAGAGGCAGTCTCCTCTTCCCTGTCAGAATTTTACATTCTCAGGGGGCTTTCTGGATCCTGTCTGGGTCTTGCTGGTTCATAGTCTTGTCTCAGTCTGCCTTATTGCGTTTGTTATTTTTTGCAATTGTTTTTCTTTTCTGTAAAAGAAGAAGCATCCAAGCCTTCAAGAAACCCTGGTTGTCAATACCAAAGGCCTCTTCCAGGTCTGGGCTGCCTATGTTTAGTTTTTCTTGGATTTTATACCTACACGCGGCCTGTGCCAGTTCATCCCATGGGTACTCGTGCACTGTTATAGCTCAGCACGCGTTTGCACGTGTGCTGTTTCAGTGACAGTAGCGGGCTTGATTGGGTGCTTTTCAATTAGGGTGGGGCAGTCATCCCCTCCTGTGGTGAGAAATGTTCCTCTCAGGAGTTTGAGTCTGGGGTTGCATAGTCAGTAGGTTAGGGCCTCTTATCCTTAGCTTGCTTTTTCTTAGTTGATATTGGATAGAAAAGATAATTTTTTTTGTTGTTCTTTTATGGTTTTTAGACAAGTGTAAGAAGCGGTGCTTTTTCGATTGCCATTGTGTGTCTTTGCTTTGTTTCTTTGCGATCTGTGCTTTAAGCCATAATTTTATTTTGTTTTCTTGGTTTTGTGCTTGTCGGCATTTTCCCTTTGTTGCTTCATTTAGCACTCAAATAAAAAAAATACATGTCGCTTTTCATTTTCTTCTTTGTTTGAAGATTGTGTTGCTGCATCTATAGCTAGGAAGAAGTCCTTTTTCATAAGTTTTTGCAGTGCATTTAGAGCATAAGTAGCTCGCAGATTGAGCGAAATTCCTTTATGTTTGCTTCATGAAATCTTAGAAAATTTGAAAAGAAAAAAAAGTCTTTCTTGTTGAAAAGTTGCTGGTTTTTGCATTTTTTGTAAAAGTTTTTGTTTCCAAGCATTTCTTATTCATTTTGCTTTGAGTCTTTACACACCATCAGTTTCACTTTCATACCTTGTGACGTAAAAAATCCCATAAAAGCAACGCTAATTTAAAATCTATTAGACTCTTTTGTTTGTAGGGTTCATACACTAGCTCAGGACTAGGGCCTTGGAATAGGTTGGAGAGTAAATTCTCCAAGGCCACTCATACCAAACATTGGAGTCTGTGATAGGGAGTGTAGAAGTCCAATTACGTGGAAGTTATCCAGGACCCCCCTCTAACATAGGGGATAAACACGAGGTCGCATAAGGAAAGGTAGCGGAGATAACCCCTCCAAAGTCGGACCAAGCGTAGTGGAGAACACATATCTAGGATTTGTTAAGGGATTCCGTCGTTTGCATTTTCCACGGGGCTTCGTGGGTCTTGAATCCGTTCGAGATCCTCAATTGTCTTCCAGACCATTTTCTCTTGATACCCTTGACAGGTTTTGGGCTTGATACCCTGCTCATTGTGGTCTACCTGACTATCGACTGTACCCGCCTGGTGATTGTTCGTGTGCTGGCAAACTAGTTGCCAATCTTTTCTAGGGACATACACGGGTGACTGTGGGGGGATACCGCGGTACCTAGGACAGACATCGGGCCATGTTTTGTAGAGTATACCCAAAGGGTGATTTTGTTTTCGAGTTGCACTTGCACCAGTAAGTTGCTCTAGTATTGGTTGTTGTAATTGTTCTTCAAAATAGTTAGTGATTGCTTGTCTTATCTCATAGGGGCTTCTTTTTAGTGTGTGTTACTGTTTGAACGTGTATAATACCTTAGCGTGTCGTGGATCTTCTCACACAGTGGAGGATTCAGAGCTCCACCGGTCACGAAGGCTTCTGGGCCTGCCACTGGTTATACTGGAGCCACCCTCGCCACCATTGAGGTGAAAGCTAGACCAACAAGGGTCTTTCGAAGCAACCGGGTTACAAACCATTGAGCCCAGACAATTCCTGGAGGAATCAACTGCCAATATTGGTTCGGTTGAAACCCCAAACACTGATACTTGGCCACAAGTTATTGTGCCAATTAAATTTTACGAACACCTGTCAGTGCCTCACACAGCTATGGCAACAAACACTGTTACTTCATTTGGGAATTCTTCTATTCCCATCACTGTTGTCACCACAGGAGAAGCATCTCCTAACTTGCCGTTGACGGTCTGAGCCACTATGGTCTCGGCTGCAACTACATCGCACAGTGGACCATCCCCATCTATCATGACGGCCACACCTCCCTTCAAACCTAGTGCGATAGGCCCTCCGTTCTCATACGGTATGCCTAGTTCGGGTACCAGTCCTGCACTCACTTACTCCACTTTACAGACTTTGGGTCTGGGGGCAGGGAGCTCTAACGCTTCTCTGCAAGGTCAACTTGGGGGTATTCCTGTCCCTTTTAATGCTTTTCCTTATGCTGGAGGTCATATCTCTCCTTCATCCCCTTCGCTTGGTGGTCTGCATTAGCAGTCCATCGGGAAGCCTGCACACACGAGTTCATTTGGAGCTGGGAGTCAAGGAACACCTGCGCAATCTCTGCCAGTAGGTTCGTCACCATTTGTTTGGAACGGAACGTTTGGTAATAACACTTTCGCATCCACTGCTTTCCCATCTGGGGGCACACCCATTTTTGGATAGTCTACTCCAGTACAGAGTACTATTTCTGCGTCGGGGGCACATATACCAGGACCTTGGAACTCAGGACAAGGATCCGTTCCTTCATCTGGAATGTTGTTCTGGGGTAATTCTTTCCACAGTCAATGGAACCCCGGACAGACTTCTATGCCTCTCCCATCAGGACCGACATGGGGTAATCCTTCCCAAAGTCCGTCAAACACGATGAATGCCCAACATCCTATGTCCTTCATGGGGAATCAGCCAATGATGTCTCCACAGATGAAAAATCCTTACGTTGGTCAGGGCCATGGTTTCTACCAGAATCTGGGCCAGCAGCCAAACTTTTCTTGGCAACCTGGTGCCAGTCAAACTCCAGGACCCTTTTTCCCAGGCTATCAGCAACAACCTAAGCTACTATTCTTGGCGACGTTACACTTGCCAGATTTGACATGGTTTTTAAATGATCCTATCTGTCACGATCCGCGTTGGCCTCCTATGCCAATGAATTTGCCTTCAAACATTCCAAAGTTCGAGGCCAAGCCTAATGAAAATCCAGGTGATCACGTGACTACTTTCCACCTTTGGTGTTCATCTAACTCATTGAAAGATGACTCCATCCAGTTGCGATTGTTTCAACGCACTCTTATCGGGAGTGCCGCCAAATGGTACATCGAGCTTGATCGCTCAAGATATTCTTCTTTTTGTGAACTGGCGATGGCCTTCCTTAACAATTTCTAGTTACCTCTGAGATACGACGAGGGCATGGAGCTTCTTGCCAATTTCAAACAGACGATAGCAGACCATATCACTGACCATATCCGAGAGTGGCGACGCCGAAAGAGTCTAATCAAAGTACCAGTTCCACCAACATTCCTGCTTGAGTGGTTCCTTAAGTCTTTAGTACCACAATTATCCAAAGACGTCGCAACTTCTGGGGTTTTCTCCGAGGAAGATGCCATCATGAGGGCCCAACAGTTTGAGCTCATCTATTCTTAGTCTGGTTTATTATACAACATCGTGTTGGATGCACCATGATCAATCCTAGATAAAACTAGACAGAGAGCTGGGCCACATGCCGATGGTATTGTTGGTTCAGCACAAACCAAGCCCGCTGAGCAATTGACAAAACAATTGCAACAGTTATCTATCTAACACTCAGCGGCCAACCAGACTACTGTTGTGGCTGCTCCTCCTACCCAAACGTCGAACGTACACTCCGTACAGACGACTAACCCAAAGGCCAACCAGCAGCCTGAACGGAAGAAAAAACAACGCAAGAAGGGTAAGGGGGAGAAAAAACCCACTGATAATGCTGGCGAGGGTACCACGGAAAAACAGAAGGCGAGGTATCCATGCAACTTGTGTGCAGAAGACCACCCAACCCATCTGTGTCCTCGACTTGCAGAGGCCCAAAAGTTTGTCACACAGCAACAGCAAGCCGTGTTGACTAATCCCTTTCAGCATGGGAAAAATTTAACTCAAGCCTCTACAAGCACTGAAGGGGGTAGCCAGGAAACCTGCCCTCCTCCAAACAATTCCTCATCCGTGAACGTATATATGGTTAGGGGTGAGGCTTTAATCACGACTAGAGCGCATGACTATAGTAAACCAAGCACCTCTGAGAAGGGCAAATAAGCCAAGATCCCATCTCTTCCTCTACAGATCGAGAAGACATTGGGTGAAACAATGACACGCATTCCAAAGGGTGCATTTAAGAAGGCTTCTCACAATCCCAACGCAAGGGCCGCCTAGAATTACTCTGTGGTGGAAGATTTATCCCAAACCCCTTGTGCTATGTCCGCTTTGGAAGTCCTCCAAAGTTGCCCTGCTCAGAGGAAAGCCTTGTTGACTGCTTTAGGCTCTACTGAGACTTGTAACTCGGGTACCATCATGTTAGATACGTCTGACTTGAAACCTCGTTTGCCTTACCACGTCGCGTTTCAGATAGTAGTGGCTCATCCCAAGAAAACTTTTACACAAAATATCTTCTGCACGGTGGTCGACGAGGGCGCTTCGACTTGTGTTATGTCGTTAGCATGCTGGAAAGCCATTGGTCAGCCCGATTTGTCTCCATCTCCTACTCTCCTCACTGCGTTTGATGGTTGTTCATTCCGACCAAATGGCATCATTCCTTCTTTCCCTGTCTAGTTAGGAGGGAAGACCGTGTGCTTCGAAGTAGAGGTAGTCGATGCCCCCCTTGACTACAATCTCTTGTTGGGTCGTAGTTGGACTTATGCTATGCAAGTTGTGGTCGCTACAGTTTTTTGAGTCTTGTTGTTTCCACACGAAGGCCGGATAGTGACCATAGATCAATTGTCCTTCTCTAGTTCCGACCTAGCTTTGGGGGCATCCACGGTTCCCATGATTGATAATCCTCAAGCTGGTGTCATTAAAGTAGGAGTTGGGTTGTGCCCATCTTTGATGGGTACTTTCGATTACCCACCTCCTCAGGGCGATGTCAAATTCATATCAACTCACCACAAGGCTGAGATTTTTCACGTCTCGTCGTTCCGCATGACTTACTTTCAGGATACGTGGATTCTTCCTTCCCCATCAGCCACGATGGATGAGACAGGGAACGCTGGCATGTCCATGCCCTTGTCGGCCACTGAAGTAGCATACTCTTTGGTCCAGCAAGCTTCAGCTACTCCTGATCCGACCCCCACGCAAGAGTTGGATCCACCTCTAGAGCCTATCTGGGATTAGGGTTCTCTCACCAATACCAATTCGTTAGACTTAGTCTTGCCTTCTGACGAAGCTATAATCGAAGCAATGACTAGTTCGGACAAACCTTGGGAAGATCTTCATCACAGATCATATTTCCTCCCAGAGTTAAGCTGAATCGAGGCAGGAGAATTCACTATCACCATGACGGGAGATCAACCATGTCCCATTAACCTCTTAGCTACACAGGAAATTTACGCTGAGGGCAATACGACGACTATCGCTGCCACTATACCTATCAACATCTCCTGAAACCCTGGCGTCATGGAGAATGTCTTCATCGGAGTGGATTGCTCCCCCGAAGAGATTCAAATTTACATGGATCTTTTCAAAGAATTCCACGATGTTTTTGCCTGGTCTTATGAGGAAATGCCAGGCATCGATCTGAAAATAGTTGAACATGAAATCACAACGTATCCTGATGCTAAGCCTGTTCGACAAAAACTTCATCCAGTTAATCCTAGGAAAACAGCAGCCATCAGGAGTGAGGTTGAGAAATTGCTCAAGGCAGGGTTCATTTACCTGATTCATTTGACTCAGTGGGTGTCAAACCCCGTGCCGCTCGATAAAAAACAAGGCACGATTTGTGTATGTACCGATTTCCGTGATTTGAACAAGGCATGTCCAAAAGATAATTATCCAACCCCATTCATCGATCAGATCATTGATGAATGCGCCGATTGTGAAGCCTTTTCATTCATGGATGGTTTTTCAGGATATAACCAAATCCAAATCAAACCTGAGGACCAACACAAAACAACATTCATTTGTCCGTGGGGTACATTCGCCTTTCGAAAGATGCCTTTTGGTCTCAAGAATGTTGGAGCCACTTTCCAGCGAGCCATGTATTTTGCGTTTCATGACCTCAAACATATAGTCGAGGCCTATCTTGATGATTTAGCATCACGCTCTCGCAAGAGAAAGGATTATCCTACACACCTCAGACTAATCTTTGAACGCTATCGCTATTTCAGGATTCGCTTGAATCCCAACAAGTGCAGCTTTTGTGTCACGTTAGAATGTTTGTTAGGTTTCATCATTTCAACAACATGAATCATGGTCGATCCTCTTAAGGTGGAGGCAATAGTCTAGTTGCCCCCCCCACATACAATCTTACAACTTCAAAGTCTTCAAGGCAAGGCAAACTTCTTACGATGCTTCATCGCCAACTATGCCAAAATCACCAAGGGCTTTATGCGTTTACTGAAGAAAGATGTTCCCTTTTTCTGGGACGAAGCAGCTCAACGCTCTTTTGACGCATTAAAACATGCCCTTACTACTACACCTCTGCTACGACCACCGAATTATAACAAAGACTTCTTATTATATCTGGCTACCGTAGAGTCAACCATAGGCATGGTTTTAGTTCAGGAGGATGATTCGTTTTCTGAATACGTGATCTATTACCTGAGTCGAGGCCTCGTAGGACCATAACTTAATTATACCCATCTCGAAAAACTTGTGTTGGCAGCAGTTCATGCTGTTTAACGGTTTCGTCACTATGTTCTGTTTTGCAAGACCACCGTCATTGCCGTCGTGAATCCATTCCAGTACATGTTGACACGATGAGTCATCGGCAGGAAAATCAGTAGATGGATGGTAATCCTCCAAGAATTTGACTTAGACTTCGTTTCAGCCAAGTCCAAAAAGTCATTGGTCTTCGTAGAACTTATCTCGGAGCTTCCGGTTGAGTCAGGTGACATTGTGCCTGAGGAATCGCTTATCCGTGGGGATATGTTTTTGATTGAATCTTCAGACCCCTGGTACGGAGATATACTGATCTATTTCTAGACTTTGAAGTGCCCCACCTCTGCTTCTCGCGATGAGCATCGGCGGATACGCCATCAGGCCAAGAACTATCTCATACTCAATGATACGTTGTATCGGAGAGGTGTAGACTGCATCTTGCGTCGATGTCTCACTCATGAGGAGGCCATCATAGTGCTCAACGATTGTCATACAGGAGCATGTGGCAGTTACTTATCTGGGTTGGCAACAACCCAAAATATTTTACGAGCAGGTTACTTCTGTCCCACACTTATGAAAGATTGTATCGAGTCGGTCAAGAAGTGCCAACCGTGCCAAATATTCTCACGGAAGATGAGGGCACATCCAAATCCCATGTTTCCTGTCATCACAGTTGGTCCCTTCACTAAGTTGGGGATTGATTACACTACATGCAACCCCCCATCAGCAAGGGGGCACTGCTATATCATTGTAGTTGTCGACTACTTTACTAAGTGGGTCGAAGATATGTCGACGTTCAAAGATGATGGAGAGACTGCAACTCTCTTCTTATTTAACCATATTATAGCATGGTTCGGCATCCCGAGAGAGATTGTCATTGACCATGGCAGTCACTTTCAGAACCAAATGATGTCCGAGTTAACATCAAATCTTGGGTTATGGCAAGAACATTCATCACCTTACTATCCCCAAGCCAATGGGCAGGTGGAAGCTGTAAACAAAAATCTTAAGACGAATCTACAAAGAACTATCAACTCAGCCAAGTCGAATTGGCATTTGATGTTATACTCGGCATTATGGGCTTACCGAACCTCAGTTAAGACTGCAACCGGTTTCTCACCTTTCCAACTTATTTACAGGCTGGAGGTAGTCTTTCCCATCGAATGTCAAATTCCATCTCTGAAATTGGAAGTACAGTTATTGCCAGACACTTCTCCGCTTGAAGAACGGTTAGTACACCTTGAGCAGCTTGATGAACAACGTCGTGATGCGGCCCTGGCCAATGAGGCTTATAAACATAAGGTTAAGTGTCAATATGATAGGTCCGTTCGTCCTCGGGTTTTCTCTGAGGGTGACCTTGTCCTGGTCTATGACCAAGATAAGGACCCCCTGGGGGCAGGAAAGTTTAAACCCATGTGGTTCGGACCCTTCATTATTAAGGAGGTTTTAAAAAAGGGCACTTATCGTTTGGTCGATTTTGAAGGGAATGCTTTGGCAGAGCCTAGAAATGGGCTCTACCTCAAGAAGTATTACTCATAGAATGGTCACTGTGGGCAACTTTTTGTAACATATGTATAGTCTTTGTACTATTACTTTTTACATTTCTTTTAAAAATGTGTTATGGATGTGTCATTGATGTTATCTTTCTTCAATATGGCAGATGTCAAGTGAATTCAAGGTGTTCATTGGGTATGCGGACGGTGCTAGTCGACACACGCAGAGGCTTGCCTCCGCAGCTTGGGTGATCTTTACACCACAGGGTCAGTTGTTATCTTCCGGGGGTATATGCTTAGGTGACACCACAAATAATGTTGCTGAGTATAGTGCAGTTATTGAGTTGCTTCGTGATGCCTTGTCATTGGGTATCTCTCGTCTCCGGGTCTATCTAGACGCCCAACTGGTTGTGTCGTAGCTAAACAAAATATACTGGGTTCATGACCCAACTTTACACCAACGATTCCTTAGGGTACGTCTCTTGGAACACAATTTTGATTATATTACATATTTTCATGTTCCTAGGAGTCTAAATCAAATTACAGATACTCTAGCTAATCACATTTTAGATTGGCATCTTGCTCACATATAAAAAGATCATG
>ML777101.1:992043-1026307 GCA_009831015.1 Picea engelmannii
CAAGGAGGCTCATACACTACAAACCATCAACCTCTTCTCCTCACATCATTGACAACAAAATCTCCGCTTTGCCTCAATGAGGCATAACTCAAGTTGGTTGGTGTGTCATTGAGTATTCTAGAGAATGAAAATTATTCTTGTTAAGAGAGTGACATTCCCATGGTTGGTCCTTATTCCTTCATGCATTAGTTGGAGGTAAATACTAGTCAGGAATTTCCTTGAGCAATGATGCTGATTTGTCAATTGACCTATTCGTATAATATTTACCTTAAGACTTAGATCTGTATCTTCCAAATTTTATAAATATAATGAGAAATACATTGATGATAGATGATTTATAAATAGTGATTATTATGTTGTTACATTATTACTTGTATCATTTATGATTTGTTATGTTACATGTAATGATGACTGATATTGATGCATTGTTATGTATACGACTTCAATGATTTATGTTTTAGTTTTTGTATATTTAATTTTATCTTTTTTACTATTTCATGCGGGTTCCTCTATATCAGAGTCCCTAATGTCCCCCAGAATTTAGAGGGTGCTTCCACATGTCCTCCAGATGCACGCCCCCCCAAAAAAATTGAAAATATATGCAATAAATAGTTTTTACTAATTTGCTTGAGTTTTGTAAATAAATTAATTTTCCTAAGTTTTGTAAGGAGTTATAATGTCCACATATAATTGAGATGTCAATCTAACATGTTGTTAAAATAACAATATTGCCAAAGTTTTTTTTACTATCACTAGGTGAGATGTTTTTGAGCCCCAGGTTCTGGGAAAATGCATTCACACACTAACACTATTTTTTTCTAATAAAAGAAAAAAAAAGAAAGGGCAATTTGTAGCCCTTTAAAAACTTTGCAATTTAAAATAATCAACATGCTTTACACTTTGTACTTGAACCATTAAAAAATCATCAATTCGTACACCTAGTTAAACCATATTTATTGAAAAAATTACATATGATATTACATAAATTAAAAACAAATATTAATATTACACATAAAAACTTGTCATAGTACAATTCAAATAATAAACTTAGGGAAAGAAGAAAGTATGATGTTGTAACTCATCTTACCACAAGAAAGGATAACATCCAAATCCATGTGAAACTTCCAAAAGAAAAGAACTGATAAAGGAAGGAGTTGAAAAGGTATTAGCAAAGCTAAAAATTTCATCATATTACTTCAATCCTCTATTTTTTTCCTTATTACAAGCTCATACTCATTTTTAATTTTAGTTTTAAAAACTTTTAAATTAAATATTAAATTTTTAATTTTAATCCTAACCTTTCCTTTTTTTTTAAATATATTAATATGGATATTCACCTTTTACACATTTACATCAACACAAAAAATGATTAAAAAGCAGTATATTATTAGCCATAACATAAAGATTCCGAATAACAAAAACTAAGCTCCCCATTGTTATTGAAAATAGGGAGAATAAGTGATATATATAGAGAAAAAGATTTTACGTAACCAAATTACCAATTTCATCATATAGAGAATTAAAAACAAATTTTAAGCATGCACAAGAAGTCTCATGTAACAAGTATCATACAAACTTTGATATTTATCGTGAGCTACATATCACAGGATTTTGATATAGGATCTAAGTATAATTTCAGTGATTCAGTGAAGGTCAAAGTAGGTAACTTTTGGGGGTCAAAGTAGGTAACTTTTGGGGTATTTGCCTCTTGAGCACCACCTATATTAACAAAGTTACGTGGCAGCGTAGTCCCTACCAAGGAGGTTAGAAAGACAATTGTGGAAAATGGGGTCGAATTGTAAATGACGGAAGTGTTCGATGAAAAATGTATATCATGGAAATGTTGTATGCAACATGTATATCACGGAACATGGGGCAAAAGGAAATGATGCTTGGCATGTAGAGAACCATTTTTTTTTTAAAGTATATAAAAAACTGCAAATTTGTTGACAGTGGAAGAAACAATTTGGAAAATTAAATGCATTTGCCATATGGACTGGTGAAAGATAAAAATGTATGAAGACATAAAATTAAAAGGAGATAAGAAAACAATTTTATTTGAAATATGTAAAAAAATAAAAGTTTGTTACATGCTACTGGAAATTTTGAAATGTATATGATGGAAATGTTTTGTGCAACATATATATCACGGAACATGGGGCATAAGTAAATGACGTTTGGCATGTAGAGCACCATTTATTTTGAAATATAAAAAAAAATAAAAGTCTGTTACATATAAAAATTGAAATGCATTTGTCAACATGGGGCATAAGTAAATGACGCTTGGCATGCAGAGCACCATTTATTTTGAAATATATAAAAAAAAAAAGTTTGTTACATATAAAAATTGAAATGTATTTGTCATACAAACTGGTGAAAGATAAAAATGTATGAAGACATAAATTTAAAAGGAGATAAGAAAACATTTTTATTTGAAATATGTCAAAAAATAAAAGTTTGTTACATAGTATTGGAAATTTTGAAATGTACAAAAAAATTAAAGTCTGTTACATATAAATTGGAATTTCAATGCGTTTGTCATGTAGACTGGGATTGGGGCTCCCGCAGACCATTAGAGAAATATGTACAAGAAACATGACTATAGAGAGAAGATAGAGTGCAATACCTGCAAAAAAAATAAATTGAAAGGTATAAGTGTTTGCCTAGACATCTCTATTTAAGAAAGTGGAATAATTGCGTTGATAAACAAAGAAGGATGCGATCCGTAGACTTAAAATGAGGGTACATATGAGCCCTTTGGCTATTTTCTTGGAGCTTCTGTTTCATTGATGTCACTGACGACTACGGTTTCAATGATGTCATCAACGACTGCTGGAATCCTAGCAACTGCCTGTTGCCTTCGTCGACGGCCTGTTTCAATTGCCTTTTGATCCATTCTTCAATGTAGCTTCTCATTGGGGCGAAGATGATCTCATACCATATGTTTATGTTGAAAAGATCATTTTCTAATTCCCAGAAGTCGATAGAAGGATTACAGAGAGCCTGCTAAATTTCCTCATTCTATACTGAATATTTGACTAGCTAGTGGTTGACATGAGCTTGATCAAAGTGAAGGATGTTGTAAAAATTTTCTAGAGACAAGGCCTTAAACATAGCAACCTGTTTATCAAAATCTTTCCTGGTTAAGGGCAAAGAGTTTGCAATTAAGTCAAGGTCTTGGAAGTCATTGGTTTTCTTGGCTAAGTCAATTCTTGACAGCCTTGTGAATAATTTATCTTTCTTTGATATGGCTTGTTCACATGACTAAACAATGAGATGTAGGTTCTTCACTTTTTCTTTCCAACATGCATTCAATTGACCGATTTGGTTTTTGGATGGAAGATCTTGTTCTCTTCTTTTTGTTTCTGTCATATTGTTGACAATGGTGCCAAAAGGAAGGACCATTTTTAAAAAAAAAAATTCTTCATCTTTTAACTCGACCTGCAAATGTTCGAGCAAACTATGTGCCCTGGTTCCTAGGGAAGTGATGGTTTGTGATATTTTCCATGCCTCGATAACCAGTTCCATTCTTTTTTCGATATTATTCACTACATATCATCTCCAACAAGGTGGAGGATGCTTTTACGTTGGGTGCAAGGGTGGAAGGCATGGCTATTACCAAAGGATTGACAAGCAATGGCATAGGAATGAAAGCCTCTTCCAATTCCTTGACCCGGTCCTTCAATCTGGCATTCTTGATCTCGATGCCTCCAACGGAATCATGAAGTGCTTCTCCACTCACGGTGTGAAGTTGACAGATTTGGGACGGTCGCATGTTGGCAAGGTAAACCCCTGAACGAGATTTTCCTTTCTTATTTTTAACATATTTTTTTTCAATTATCAATTTTTTGGACTGGCTATCAAAAACAACGCTTTGGAAGATGAAGGATTCATCTTCGTCAAAATTTTCAGTGACAGATATGTCCATTGGAGGGATATGGTGGATGGAATCTCTGGGCTGATCAAGGAAGCGAAGCATCCTATCCAGATGAGTGTCAAGTTCCATGTTCTCACTCTGAATTTTCGGCTCTTCCGCATGCCCCACATTTTTTTTTCTCTTCTTCTTTACTAGAAGCCTGTGAGAACTATCAATTTTAGAGTGAGGAGGGTCGTTATCTCCTCCTCCATTTGAAGAACTCTGAGTTTGTTTGTTGTTGTGGTGGGCCATTGGAGCGATCTATGGGATGTCATACTTTTTGGAGTTCTATTTGCCAATTAAACACTCTTGTCACTGGGGACTTTCCCCTGTTGCATGTACAATTTAGTGCATCTTTTCACTGTGTCTACGTCATCGACATTAGAGGCAGGAGCGTTGCCGCCATTGTCTTTGTTTTTGGGCAGGTGTTTTTTTTAAAAACAATTTTCGAGGCCAAGTGTTTGTAAATGTTGTCGAAAAATATTATAGGGGTTGAACCCTCTTATGATTTCAGCATATCTCAGGTTGGAGATGCTAGAATCCGTTGCGAATTCATCAATTTTGTTGACGTTTTTCACCACGAACTCCCCTACTTTCCAAGGCGAAGGAATGAACTATTTTTTTCGTCTTTTGCAACAGATGAAACCAGTAGTTGTATTGCTGTGCTACTTCTGCAACAAACATTCTGTCCGTAATGTGACATGGAAGGAGAGCAGGTTTTTCCGTGGAGCCAAAAAATCTTATGAAAATGTAATTATCCAAATGTTCGAGTGTTCCCTTCTTGTCCAAAAAACTGGTTGCCTGTTCAGATATGCGGGGAGCATCTTCTCCTAATAACAAAACTTTGAAAATAGACACAAAGCCATTAAAAACCTCATAAAAACAGTGGGAAGCCTTGTGCTTCCACAAGTCCTGGTACCATAACATCACTGAGTGGAATTCGTAGTTGACATTCTTGGACATAGACAGTTGTGGAAACTGACAAGAATGCGCTATTGTAAAAACTAAATACGATGACGTATAAAATTTCTTTTCCCTTTTGAAGCTTGACAATTGGGAACAAATTTCATGGGAAAATAACTTGCCCCAATAAAAAATGGCTTGTTCGTTGACTATGAAATACAAAATATAAAGAGCCATCCAGGAAACAGTTATTGTGGACTCCTGTCTTGTTATTCTTGTAAACAACCATGCAATTTCACGAAATGGATTTATAAATGAACTAAACTGGAAGCTTGTAATATCTTCAGGAACTAGAAGCGGGTTTTCCAATAAATGGGGCAAGAGGTCCAACCCATTTTTATGCTTTGCTAGGAACTATTTTCAATCTTCTCCTCTGAACATCAATGTTGGCTCCAACAATCATAGCATCTGGAGGAAGACCTGAGGTGACAAAGAAACAAAAGAGCGGTCCCGCAGTAGAATAATTCTTTTGTCTGAAATAAATTTATCGGTGCACCAAGAGACTAGGTCCTTACAGTCAAAAATCTCAGTGACACAGCCTGCACGAGCAATCCCAGAGGTCCAAATTACTTGGTTCTCTATGGTAGAGGTTGAGTAATAAGAATATGCCCTGGACCATTGGGAGTTCTGGTCCTCGCGCCTGAAGATGTTCAATGTATCTCCACAGAACTGATGTCAAGTTGATTCCATAGGTTTATGTTAATGTTGGTTTGCTCCAGATGATGGTTGAAATGAACAGTTAGAGCCGATAATGTAACTCTCCACTAAATCTTGGTTAAATGCTTTTGAATGGGAAATCTCCTCGAGCCTTTCGCTGATTAATGACAATCTGTATGGGTGGTGTGTGATGAACTGTTAGCAGTAAAGCTTACTTATTGCATATTTAGAAATGCGAAGGTGGCGGGTACATCGAAGAGCAATTAAGGATTGGAGGTTTTGTGAACGTGTGAAGGCCACGATGTGCGAACAACATTTCATGATTTTGAAATCAACACTCCGAAGGGATAATATAACCCCTTGAAAATCTTGGTTTAATGCACATTAATAGGAGATCTCCTCGAGCCTTTCACCTATCAATGAAAATCTATACAGTTCCTGCATGATGACCTGTTAGAATTAAATGTCAGTAATTGCATATTTAGAAACAAGATATGTATATATATAAAAAAAACTATTTTTTTTCTTTTATTATAGACAAGTGTGAAGGTGACGGAGACGATGGAGAGCAAGGAAAGAATGGAAAGGTGTAAAAAGAGGTTGGATGGGATTCAAAAAAGGGTTATACTTAGGAGAGGCGAGTGTTTGACGGTCAAATTTTATGTTTCATAATTTTTTACTGCAAAATGTGTAAAATGGAAGAGATCATGATGGGGCAGTTTAGCGGCCGGTTTGTATATTTGTGGAATTCCGGCGAATTGGCTAAGTATGGAATAGGGAAATGGTCGAGTGGACTCATTCTCGGAAGCGAGGATTGAACTTTTCGTGAAGGGACCAACTCGATGACAGGCAAATGACATTCCATGATGTTTGAAATTAGTGCTTGCTAATTGCATGCCTAGAAATAAGATCTTATATATAATTGGTAATTGCTAATTGCAAAGGGGCGCGGGCACATGAAACAATGAATAGGAACTGAATATTTCTTCAACCCACCAAACCCATGATCTGCCAAAGAAATTCAAAGAAATGGTGAAGTATGGAAAGCGGACAGACGGGCTTCAAAATTGGGTGACAATAGTTCCACAAAAGACGTGAGGACTCGACAGTTAAATTGTATTTCTCAAAAGTTTTCAGTGAAAAATGTATACCATGGAAGAGGGCATGATAGGTGGACCATAATACGGAAGAGGGTATGATTTGAGTCTAGTTGTAATTTTCTACATTGCGTAAGTGACAGTACTGTTCGCAGGCCATGGAAAAACAAAAGTCCAATCTAGAGCCCGCCTACTGGGAATTCACAGTCAAAGAAGTGTTTGGGTATGGAATGGGGAAGCGGTCGGTCAGTGTCATGATAAAAGAGCAGGAGTGAAAGTGTGAACCCCCAAGTCCTCCCATGCGTGCAACCATACATTTTTTGAAAAAATGAATAAGTGACGAAAAAAATAAAGTTTAGGGAAAAGAGAAATGCATATTTGGCCAAGTATAGAAGATGGAAAACAAGGTCCAATATATTCACATCTGTACCAGATATCCCATTTTCGTGCCAAGATGTATACTTGGAAAGAAGTGCGAAGTTGGTGGGCATAGAAAACAATGACCAGGAATACCATCGATGAGTTTACTTGGTTCTTGGTTGTATGGTTCATCTGTCAATTTGTATATCACGGAACTCTGAGGCATTTTATTAGCCAGCCAACCCGCAAGTCCGACTGTCAATTTGTATAGTGCCGAACTGTGGGTGTTGTTTGTAGGACACAAAACTATAGATGAACTGTTTTTCCCTTTAATATATATTCTATGGCACTATATTAATATAGCTTTCGGTGGTATGGCTCCTTTTAGCACTTTTCCATACGTAAACAAAGGCAATCTTAAGCCCGCCAACCCTAGAGCCTGTGTGTCAATTTGTATATCGTGGAGTTTCGAATGTTGTTTGGAGGTCATGGAAAAGTAGAAGTGCAATGTTGACCCAGCCACCGCGCAAGTCCGCCTGTCAATTTGTATATCATGGAACTCTGGGTGCTACTTGTAGGACATGGAACAATAGAGAGCCAATTTAAAGAAAGGGGAAGCGCTCGTTGGAAATGCGTGAATCTGCCAAGCCATGCAGCAAGGCATTTTCGGGAAAAAATGATTATGTAACTAGGAAGAGAAACTATAGGGAATTAAAGAGTGGAAAAATAGAAAGGCGGAGGGCAGTTTTCGTAACCGCGAATTGGTTTCAAAGAAGCCCCATTGTTGCAAAACCATCATTTTCTACTAATTGTCAGCAAATGCATTGTTGAAGATTAGATTTTATTGCAACTTGTGCATGTAATTATGTTCTTGATACATTCTTTCATGACTGTAACATATTAACTTAACTATTAAACTTCATTTTCTACTAATTGCCAAAAAATGCTTTGTTGAAGATTAGATTTTATTGGAACGTGTGGGTGTAACTGTGTTCTTGATACATTCTTCCATGACTGCAACATATTAACTTAAGTATTAAACTTCTTGCATTATGGGTTGTTAGCATTAAAACTTAATAACTGCATGTCTAGAAACAAGAATAATGATTTTTCCGCAAGATTGTACATTGGTATTGCTATGTTCTATCTGCATTACGAATAGAATTGAATGTTGGTTTGAAACTGTGTAATCCATTTTTTGTTTGCATAGAAGGCTGGTGGATTGACACAATACATTGTCATATAATTTTTAGATGTTCCATATTAGAAAAAATAACCTAAGTAAACACAATATCGAAGAACTAGGACATCACCGAACCATGGAAATGAGAATAGCCGTTAAATCCACAAAAGAAGCAACAACAAAGAGTCCGAGGCAATTTTTTTTAATAGCAAATCCATTTAAAAAAATAAGAAAAACAACAAGTATTGTACATCTATCCTTAGAAATTGGACCTAGTTCTTCGGGCCAAAACATTGAACGTATCTGCCACAAACACAGGCACAGGATCCGGAGTATGCAAGATCCTTGCAGTTTTCTCCTCAATGAATCATCCTGTGGTGAAATTGATAGTTTTTAGAAGCTTCCCATGAGGAAGAAGACGAAAAACGTTGCAGGGCAAATGGAATAGCCCTTAACTGAAACCGCTTCTGCATAGTTGAAAACAATTCAGGAACACAGGTTGCACATACAATTTCAGAGGTCGAAATTAGTCCATTCTGGGTGGAAGGATATGACTAGTAGAAAAATGCCTTGCAACAGTGAGATTTTTGGACCTGATTCCCAAAGATGTTAATTGTATATCCAGAGAATAGGACATTAGTCCAGCAAGTGAATAATTTTTTGGCTTGAAATATATCTTTGGGAGCATCAACATATCATTACTTTACAGTGAAAGTCTTTCACCCAGAACAAACTAATTTGGAACTCTATAATTCCTACTTTCACGCTGCAAAGCATATATTACGTTCAATGTCGGTTTCTTTTCTAAAACTCCTTTTGGTGTTGTCAGAGGACCGCCATCACCGAGCCGGGAAGTTCTGTCTGTTATGGTTGATTTCAATTTGGGCGCAGGAGTGGGAAGAGTCTCTGCACTGCCATCATCCATTGTCGTATCATCGCCCATCAGATCATCTTCTTCTGGCTCAGAATCCATGAAATGAACCTCTGTGCTAGCCATGAATGCAACTGGGTAGGTTCTTTGAGAAGGTAGGGTTGCCTTGGAATTCTTTGGCTTGAAATATATCTCTCGGTGTACCAAGGGACCATCTGCTTTTTTGGTCCTAGGCGGAGGGAGATGACTAGTAATAATGTTCCTTGGAATAGTGGAACCTCTTGCCATTATGCCCGAATGTGTTTACTCTATCTGGATAGAACTTCTGCCACAAGTTAACAAGAATTTCTTTTTGCTCGAGACAATGTTTGAAATGAAAATCGGGGAGGGATAATATAACCCTCCGCAAATTATGGTTTAATGTGTATCAATGGAATATCTCCTCAAGCCTTTCGATGATCAATGACAATATCCAGGGTTCATGTAGAATGAGTTTCCACCATTACAGCTCACTAATTGCATAATTAGAAAAAAAGTGCAAAGGTCGCGGTGACGACGAAGAGAGATTAAGAATTAGAAATTTCTTAAAGGTGCCAACCCGCTGGTGCAGAAAAATAGATTGCAACATTAATGACGATATTAACGGTTCCTACAGGATGAACTACTAGCATTAAAGATTAATTATTGCATATCTAGAAACAAGTAAGAATGCAGCGGTGATGGCGAATTGCGACAAAGCATTGTACATTTCGTGCACCGGCCAACTCGTGAAACTGATTTGAAGAAATACCTAAGTATGGAAAGCGGTTGGGTGGGTTACAAAAGAAAAAGGGCAGAAGATATACCCAGGAGACGTGAAGGGCCGATGGTCATATTTCATCTCAGTCATAGATATCGATCGTCAATTTGTATGTCATGGAATTTTGGTTGTTGTTTGTGCGTAGGGGAACAATGGAAGCGCAATGGCAAGATGAGACATTGGGAAAAAGGACCAACTAAAAAGAAAGAGAAAGTATACGAGATGAAGGGGGGTTTGTTTGCTAAGTTGTAAATAGTAGAAGTCCGGGTGGTAGTTGAAGGTGGCGGAACAATGAAAGCGCAGTGTTAAACCCGCCTATGTAGGAACCCACGATTAAAAAAGGGAAAGCAGAGAGAAAAGAAAAACTAGAAATTTTCTGAAAAACGAGTAATACACACTAAATATGTACTATAAAGTATGAACATGAGATGTTATAGAGAATGTACGGATCCATACTTAACCACTTTTTGGATCGTGGGTTCTCAGACTGGCAGGCTCTAAATTGGGCATTCATTGTTCCATGGCCTACAAATTGCATCCAGAATTCCGCGATATACAAATTGGCCAGCAAACCTGCGGGCTAGCTCGCTCAAAATTGCACTCCTTTTGTTTCATGTCATACAAACAGTACTCAGAGTTCTGTGATATACAAATTGACAAACAGACTACAGGGCTAGCAGCCTCGAGAGTGAGATTGTTTACGGATGCTAATCCCTATTAACTATTGTACATTATCTAAAGACATTATTTTGAATACTAAATTATTAATATTAAATATTGATATTGTACAACTTAATTAGACAAGGAGGTTTGTACGATATGAAACAGGGAAGTGGACGGTCGGTCGGGCTGGTGATATAAAAGTAAGTGAAATCTGAATACGTGAATTCGCCAACTTCCTTACCAAGAAATTTTCTGAAAAAAACTATCCGAAAAAAATGAGTAATACATAAAATCTACTTTTAGAAAGTACGAACATGAGATTTTATAGAGCATGTATTGTTCCCGCATTTCATACTTAAGCCAATATTTGGATCGCGGGTAGTCTAGCTGGCGGGCTCAAAACTGGGCCTCTATTGTTTTGTTAGCTACAAATAGCACCCAAGAGTTCCGCGATATACAAATTGACAGGGAGACTTGCGGGTTGGCTCGCTCAACATTGAATTTCTATTGTTCCGTGTCGTTCAAATAACACTTGGAGTTCCGCCATATAGAAATTCATAGATGGACTCTAGGGCTGGCGGGCTCAACCTTGCGATTGTTTACGGATGGTGGTCCCTATGAACTATCTAACACTACCTAAAACATTATTTTCAATACTAAAGTCTTAATATTAAATATTAATATTGTACAATTTAATTACATAAAATTATAAAATGATGTGAAATATCTTATTTCAAAGAAAAACACGCATATTCGGAAACTTGCATTCCAAATTTTTTGTATAATATGAAACAGGAAAGAGGTCAGTCGGGCTGCTGATATAAAAATGGGTGGAAATATGAACACGTGTGTCCGTCAAGTTCCGCGCCTAGAAAATTTCGCAAGAAATGAGTTATACATACCAAATATGTACTTTTATAAAGTATGGGCATGAGATTTTATAGAGCATGTACACAGCCCTCATTCCATACTTAGCCACTTTTTGGATCGCGGGTTCTCGGGTTGGCAGGCTCAAAATTGGGCCTCTATTGTTCTGTGCCCTACAAATAGCACCCAGAGTTCCACGATATACAAATTGACAAGAGAACTTGCGAACTATTTCAATTTTAAGGGCCTTGTGTTGATATAATAGGACTGTTGGACTTGGGTCAGTTTATATTCGTTTCTTACAATATCAAACCGAGAAGTTCTCGGTCGGGACGGTGATCTAAAAGTAATTGAAACCTAAAGTCGTGAATCTACCAACTTTCATAGGTATAAGTTTTCCAAAAAACAAGTAATACATACTAAGTATGTACTCTTAGAAGGTATGGACATGAGTTTTTTATAGAGCTTGTACGAATCCCACATTTTATAATTGGCCACTTTTTTGATTGCGGGTTCTCAGTCTGGCGGGCTCAAAATTGGGCCTCTATTGATCAGTTTCCTACAGATAGCACCCAGAGTCCTGCGATATACAAATTGACAGGTGAACTTGCAGACTGGCTCGCTCAACATTGTAGTTCTATTGTTCTATGTCTTCTAAACAACATTCAGAGGAAACGAGTAATACATACTAAAGATGTACTTCTAAAAACTATGGACATGATATTTTATAGACCATGTATAGATCCCTCATTCCATACTTAGCCACTATTTGAATCGCGGGTTCTTGGTCTGGCGGGTTCAAAATTGGCCCTCTGTTGTTCCGTGCCCTACAAATAGCACCCACATTTCCGTGATATACAAATTGAGAAGCGGACTTGCCAGCTATTTGAATTTTAAGGGCTTCGTGTTGAAGTGATAGCACAATTGGACTTGGGCCAGTTTATGTTCATTTATTACAATATCAAATGGGGAAGCGGTTGATCGGGTTGGTGATATAAAAGTAAGTGAAATTTGAAGTCGTGAATCCGCCAACTTCCGCACCTAGAAGTTTTCTGAAAAATGAGTAATACATACTAAGTATGTACTCTTATAAAGTATGGACATGAAATTTTTATAGATCATGTATGGATCCACCATTCCATACTTAGCCACTTTTTGGATCGCGGGTTCTTGGGTTGGCGGGCTGAAAATTGGGCCTCTATTGTTCTGCGCCCTGCAAATAGCACCCACAGTTTCGCGATATAGAAATTGACAAGTGGACTTGTGGGTTGGCTGGCTCAACATTGCACTTATATTGTTCCGTGTCCTCCAAACAACACTCTGAGTTCCGCGATATACAAATTGACAGATGGACTCTAGGGCTGGCAGGTTCAAGATTGCCATTGTTTATGGATGGTAATCCCTATCAACTATCTAACATGAACTAAAAACATTATTTTCAATACTAAATTATTAATATTAAATATTGATATTGCATAATTTAATTAGACAAGAAAGTTTGTACAATTTGGTCGGGCTAGTGATATAAAATTTTTCTGACAAACGAGGAATACATAGTAAACATGTACTTTTATAAAGTATGGACATGACATTTTATAGAGCATGTACGGATCCTTCGTTCCATACTTAGCCACTTTTTGGATCGTAGGTTCTCGGCCTGGCAGGCTCAAAATTGAGCCTCTATTGTTCCGTGTCCTAAAAATAGCACCCAGACTTTCGTGATATACAAATTGACAGGTGGACTTGCAGGATTCTTGGCTCAACATTGCACTTCTATTGTCCTGTGTCCTCCAAACAACACTCGGAGTTCCGTGACATACAAATCGACAGGAGGACTCCAGGACTGGTAGGCTCAAGATTGCGATTGTTTACGGATGGTCATCCTATCTAACATTAAATAACAACATTATTTTCAAATACTAAATTATTAATATTAAATATTGATATTGTACGAATTACATAAAATTATCAAAGGATGTTAAATCACTTATTTTAAAAAAAATGAAGGAAACAAAAGAAAGTTTTTTTTAAATTCTATCACCGCAAGCATAACAAGGACCAATTTGAATTTAAGGGCCTCTTGTTGATATGATAGCACAAATGCACTTCACACAATACATATTCATTGATTTCAAATTATTCTAGGACATTGATTTTACCAACTTCATCGATTAAGAAAAAATGCCAAAACAACAACCAATTTGAATTTTAAGGGCCTCTTGTTGATATGATAGCACAATTGCAGTTTGCATAGTATATATTTGTTGATTTCAAATTATTCTAGGAGATTAATTTTACCAAGTTCATCGATCAAGGAAAACTGCTAAAACAAGATGCATACTACATTTGTGTCACAGCGCCATAGAAATTATCAGGTGGATTTTCGGGCCAACTGGCTAAAAAATTCAATTATATTGTTCTGGGTGAAAATTGGCCTCTATTGTTCCACGCCCTACAAATAACACCCACAATTCCGCGATATACAAATTGACAAGCAAACCTATGGGTTGGCTGGCTCAACATTGCACTTCTATTGTTCTGTGTCCTTCAAACAACACTCCGAGTTCCACGATATACAAATTGATAGATGGACTCTAGGGTTGGTGGGTTCAAGATTTCCATTGATTACAGATGGTAATCCCTACCAACTATCTAACATGATCTAAAAACATTATTTTCAATACTAAATTATTAATATTAAATATTGATATTGCAGAATTTAATTAGAGAAGAAAGTTTGTACAATTTGGTCGGGCTAGTGATATAAAAGTTTTTCGAAAAATGAGCAATGCATAGTAAACATGTACTTTTATAAAGTATGGACATGATATTTTATAGAGCATGTACGGATCCTTCATTCCACACTTAGCCACTTTTTGGATCGCGGGTTCTCGGCTTGGCGGGCTCAAAATTGAGCCTCTATGATGCAGGAGCATCCATAACTCATCAAGCGAGCCAGCGTGTGGAGCAGGAAAGACAGCTGGACAGCGCTAGCACCAATTTTGAAACATTGTGATATTGTTGCGCCAAGACATTAATGCATGGTTTAATGAAATGCACTTGTATTGTAAGACGGACCTTGAGCATATAAGCTCTCGTCCTTAGGTAGCTGAGGCATTTATTAGATTTAATGCAGGAAGATAAAATAATTAAATCTAGATGAGACAGTTTTACTTTCGAGAGGGAAAACGGAATATAGGCACCCTCCTTTGTATTATTGTATTCATATTCAGATTAGCAGCATTATTCATTCAGGAGCAAGAAGAGAGCATAGCAGAGAGATTGTGAGCAGAATCCCCATGTACAGATATTGAATTAATAGGGAAGATTTGATTCAATTCCATGGCTGTGATTATTCTCTATGTGTTGTTGATACTATGCTGTTGCATATTTGCTTCTTGTTATGCCTTTGTTTTATATGCTGTGTATGTGATTTCATGGTAGATTGAGATCTGTGAGAGATTGAGAAAATAAGTTTCAATTGTTTCTCGGTCTGGACCTAGAGATTCCTGCATAGAGTGCAGTCGAATTCATCCGCATAGAGTGCGTTGATGAGGTCAGACAGTTAAACTCTTATTCTCATCTGCCCAGAGTGAATTGGGTTATTAAAACCGTGCAGGAAAGTGCAGGTTGAATTTGAAGTCTCAGAGGCGAATCTGAGAAAAGGAAGACAGGGATTTCTGTTGCCTTGACTGCACAGAGTCCGGAAGACTTCAACACTTTGTGAGTTGCTTGATGTCAAGCTCAGGGATCGAGCACAAAAGGATCTTTGAAGAAGGAATCAGAGTTGACAAAGCTCAGGAGGGATAGTTCCGTCGAGAACATAGTGGAACAGGTTACAGAGGGATTCGAACCGAGAGAAGCTGTGGGGCGGAAGAAATTCAAGAGGAAGAGAATCAACGACTTGAAATCGATGTGTAGAACCGCAAAGCCCCGTAGACCATCAGGTCGTGGAGAAGTCGTGGGGAAGTTAACCCAAGCGCCGTCGCATATCGGCATTTGGCGGTTGACGAGGTGAGGTGAAGACTCGTTGAAATCGCGAGTCGCGATTTCTCGAGTTATTCGGGGCCGTCGATCAGAGAAGGGACAGGTGGCACGAGATCCCAAAGAATCGGGGTTTGACGTTCGGGGTTTTCGACCTCAAGGAAAATTTGTATTGTGGATCTGTAACCCGCGAAATCCTGAGGTGACGTGGCAGTGTGGGACCCCAGAAGGAGAGTGGAATACAAGTGGCGCTGTCTCGGGGAGTTGGCACCTCGGCACTCGGGGTTTGGAAATATCGAGTGTTGATATCACAAGTAGCGATATCCCGAGAGGGAAAACCTCGACGGAGGTGGAAGTGTTGACCCTTGACTATCGGGGTTTGGAGTTTAAATCACCTGTGAACTGTGCTCACGGGAATTACGAATCCCTGAATCATGATCACCCGATTCGTGCGAGTGGGGAGATCGCCGAAGGAGTATCCTGTGGGTGACAAGAAGTCCCGATACGGGAATTGAAGGGTGTTACAACTCTTCGGCAGGAAGAAGAAGGTCCTGGTGGAAGTGGGTTGTCCTTGAGGGCAGCTGGCGTCACTCTATTGTTCTGTTTCCTACAAATAGCACCCAAACTTCCGTGATATACAAATTGACAGGCAGACTTGCGAGCTGGTTGGATCAACATTGCGCTTCTATTGTCCCATTTCCTCCAAATAGCACTCGGAGTTCCACGACATACAAATCGACATGAGGACTCTAGGACTGGCGGGCTCAAGATTGTGACTGTTTAGGGATGGTCATCCTATCTAACATTATCTAAAAACATTATTTTCAAATACTAAATTATTAATATTAAATATTGATATTGTACGAATTACATAAAATTATCAAAGGATGTTAAATCGCTTATTTTAAAAAAAATGAAGGAAACAAAAGAAAGTTTTTTTTAAATTCTATCACCGCAAGCATAACAAGGACCAATTTGAATTTTAAGGGCCTCTTGTTGATATGATAGCACAAATGCACTTTGAACAATATATATTCATTGATTTCAAATTATTCCAGGACATTAATTTTACCATCTTCATCGATTAAGCAAAAATGCCAAAACAACGACCAATTTGAATTTTAAGGGCCTCTTGTTGATATGATAGCACAATTGTACTTCACATAGTATATATTCGTTGATTTCAAATTATTCCAAGAGATTAATTTTACCAAGTTTATCAATCAAGGAAAACTGCTAAAAAATCCACATACTACATTTGCATCACAATGCCATAGAAATTATCAGGCAGATTTGTGGGCCAGCTGGCTAAAAAATGCAATTATATTGTTTAGTGTCCTCCAAATAACAGTTGGAGTTCCGCGATATACAAATTGACAGATGAAGAACACAACCAAGAACCAACTAAACTTCAAATAGACCACAAGCAAGTTCCCACAAGGTTCCATAGAGCAGGATGCATTGACCTTTGCACCAAACAATTTGATATACAAAGAAAAGACGTTGCCGCATTTATTTTCTCTTGCATATGGTATATGTTACCAGTAGAAAATAACTGGGGCCATGGGATATATGGGGTTTGCTGCCATGTTTCCCATTTTTTGGACCAAACAAAAATATGTGCATGCAATCCCAACTAACCAAGTCCGACGAACATTCATCTGGATGTTGATGAAATATTACAGAGACACATGAGGTATTTTTGTTTCCTGCCAAAGTTTGATATTTTTCTTTTCCCTTTTTCAGCCGATATGCAAAATTGCATTATCCTCATTTAAGGTGAATTTGTTGTGTATCCGAAGGTCCCGCAACATGTTGACACTTCTTTCCTTTTTCTGTAGATACGTTTCATACGACAAGTCTGCCAACTTGGGAAGAACATGTTGTAACAGAGGTTGTCTAACCGTACAATGCATGGTTGTGTTGCCCATGGTTCGAATGACAAAATTGACACAATGTCCATGTATATATGGACATTTTTCACCGCATCGCAGACAATCAATCGTATCATCACTTATTAAAGTGGAGGAAGAAGCAGGAGAGTTGCATTTTGCACATACAGGTTCAAAGGGGGTCAAGTACACATTGGCTGCAACTAAAACACCTTCAACCTGGGAATGTGAGCATAGGAATTAATACATTGAACAATACAATACACAATTGCACCCCCCCCTCCCCTTAAACAAATAAAAAATAAATAAAACAGGCCGCAGAAATTGTTAAAGGCTATTTCTATAAGAAAAGTGAGGATGATTTTGTGGATGTATACGCACAACAGTTGTAGAGCTAGCTAGTTTCTTCAGATCCTGTACTATATCTGCTCGCAACTCTGTTACAAACGTTGCCTGGTTTGTCCAGAAGATCTTTTCTATAACATCCCTTTTCTTTGTTATATTTTTGAAGAGCATAAGTGGAATCTGCCCTTGATGCAATTGTTGCTCCATTGACGAAAACAAATTTGAATACTTATCGAACAATTGTAGTTGCAACATGGAACAGTGCAATATTTCTGTAACTTACCCGAGATACATGCACATGCGAAAGTAAAGGACAAAATTGAATATGAAAAGCGGTACCATTGCCTTGTTGTTTTCCGACTCTCCATCCTTTATATGGAGAATGTGTTGCGAGCCAAGTTTTCTCGCCAGTGTGACAACTGCGCCAATCGTTCCGATTGGGTAAATATTAGTGCTCTGTGCAAGATGGCTGATAGTCAAGTTCGGGATGAAACGATATTCTGAACAAACAGTGGAAATTGTTTCCACAATGCTTGTTTCATTGAGAAAAATAATTCGATCACAATCACCATGGTCATATACTATTTTGGACATTATATTAAAGTTTGTAATGGATATCCCATTACCCGACAATATATTTTCTGCATGTTTCTAGACAAGTTGTGAAGGAATAGTTAGTGTCACTGTCATCATGGCCCCCTTGTTTGTCATGTCAGCATGCATAATGGATCTAATTTTGTTTTCCTTGTCCAAGTAGGTGCTATAGACGACCATTATGTCCCTGACGAACACTTGTCCATTTCGGTGGCTGTTTAGGACCTCTATTGATAATACTTTGGATGTTACAATTCTAGACCTGCTGACAATTTTTGAACAGGAAAAATAAAGTGAATGGTAGTGTGCATTTTTTTTTTATATTATTCTTTCACTGCCATAAATCTACAAGTACACGCATAGCTACGATGAACTATGGAGCAAGATTTTTGCAACCACACCTCTTAGTCTACAGAACATGCAACATGTTCGACGTCTCACTTGTACTTGTTGATACTTCTTGTGAACTGCAAACCATTTATTGCAGATGACATCAACATATCCACCATGCCATAGATGAATATATAGCCGAGGATATTTGTTTGGTAAACATAGTAAGAGCGGAGCATATGCATCTTTACCTTTGGCCTTGTCGGTCTGCTAATGTCTGGGATGACTGACTGCTCATGCCCATGTCACTAGTTTAACTTTTTTTGATGCAAGCATGTGCAGATGAACATCAGGACTAAACAAGCATAGGCATTGTATACTGTCCATCAGAAGGACTAAATAACCATAGAATTGTATGCATATGATTTTTTTAATTGGAAAATTTTTTAACAGTAAACAGGGCGTGAGGGCAGGGCACCATGGCCAATATGTATATCACAAACCCCTGGAAGCTAGGGGAGAAATCTTGAACCTTCCAGCCTGGCACTCGCAATCGAAAAAGTGGGTAACTATGGAATAAGGTAGAAGCACGACCATAGATGTGAAACCGTTAGTCCACCAACTGGCGCACCAAGGCATTTTCAGAAAGCACACTAAGAATATGAATTAGAAAACAAAAGGGATAATAGAAAATGGAAAAAGTAGAAATAGGGAGGGCAAAAAGGCCCATTGCTGCGAAGCCATCATTTTCAAGTCTAATATTATATGCCCCCACCCGATTTAAATATTTTGTTTACCAACACAGTTGGTATACCTTTTAGAAGATTGTACCACAAAACCCTCTATTGTTGCACAAAATAAATCATCTTCCTGTCCAAGCACCCTGTTTTTTCCAAGGAAACAACGTCAAATATGCAATGGACATGAAGGCAAGTTAGTATGAATACAAACATCTAAAATAAAGATAAATAGTTCTATTTACCTACTAAAGAGTCCATCGTCCTCTCCAGCCATTCTGTTTGTTTAAATGCACCAATGCAACGAAAACACAACGGAGATGAAGTAGCTTAGTATGCAGGAAGGCATGTATTGAAGATAACTTATAATGAAGACATACATGTAAAATATAGAGAAATAGGTTTATTTACCCATGAAAGAGCCCATCATCATCTCTAGTCATTCTATTTGTTTAAATGTAGCAATGCAACAAAAACACAATGGACATGAACCAGGTTAGTATGCAGGAAGGCATGTAATGAAGAAAAGTTACCCTGTAGGAAGGAACGCAACATGTACATATAATAAACTAGGTGAACACATATACAGACAATAAATGAAATACAAAACAATGCAATATGAAATAATAGTACAAGCATGCACCTTTCTATATTCTCTTCAACCGATGCAGTCAAGACTCCCTCGTTTTCTCCAACTATTATGTTTGTTTGAATGTGGGAACACACAAAATACAATGAACATGAATGGGAGCTGGTATGCACCGGAGAACAAGAAATATGTACATACAGTAAAACAGACTCAACAAAATGTCTAGAAGATAGGCAGAAACATGAACCTTTGCACTTCTCCATCCATAGCTGTAAATTTGTAAATTTTTTTCCCTGCCCAAAATATATTACAAGCCACAAAATATCATGAAATTGCATGGCCATAGCTAAACGATTTCTGGTTTTCCATGGAAAATTATCCAGATATGATTCCATTGATGGAAATACATGTTCTTTATCCTCTACACAGAATGATGTTCCCATGATACAAGTTTTTGGTTTTCTGTGGCAAACTACCCAGACATGCTTCCAGACATCCAAATATAATCTTGCATAATCTTTGTTGTACATATCATATCTCAAGAACAACAAAAATTGTATTGTGCGCACACCAATCTGTGTAGAGGAGAAAGAAATTGTAATGTCATATGGGCACATCTGACCATACATGGTTTATAAATGTAGCCTGCATATGCTTTATTCTAACAAAAAAATAGCGGATATTGCAATTTCACATGTCATCCTCAAACAATTTTGCATACAACTATTTTCTTTCATGCCAGCACTGAAGTACCAACAAAATCTCACAGCAGAACAAATATTGACCTCGGTAGACAGGGAAAATAACCCAACTTCATGTCGACTCGTGGGTGTAGGGGCTGAACACCATAAAGTGCCCCAAAAAACAATAATAATCTAAAAAAAAAGAAAAAAAAAATCCAACCACTGGCGCCAGACCCCAACCCTGCAAGGCCGAATCAAACAAAAGAAAACAACAAGAACCAAACCAACGAGAAAGCACAAACAAGCCAAAATGCACCCCCAGGGCACCAAAGCGTAAACCCGAGCCAAACAAACAGAACCAACAACCGATGAACCAACGAACCAACAAGAACCATCGAGCCAGTAAACAACATATGTATCTTCAAAGATTACGAAACTACAGCCCAAGCACAGAAGGAACCAGAAACATACGATGACCATGCCACTACAAATAAGAAAACATTCTTACTTGAAAACTGCAAACACTGAACAACAAACAAGGAATTGAAAATGAAACTATGGCATCGAAACTTACTCCGATATGATGAAATGCAGAAGTGCAGGTTGAATCGCAAACGAAACAACAACAAGAAGCAACCGATGAACCAACGAAGAAGAAACACTCACCGAACCAGTAAACAATGTATGTAGCTTCAATGATGATGAAATTGCATTGCAAAGGTAGAAGAAGGATGAAACATACAATGGCTATTCAATTGGCGGTGGACAACAAGACTGTGCAAATTCACTGCAACATTCTATGGAAACTTTTGAGAAAAAATGTACTCCCAGAAGCGTATTTAGATAAAAATTTAAGGTTGTCAGGCTGTCTAAGGACCTCATGGTATGCAAACATTTAAGCTTTCAGGCCTATTGAGGCATCTCGAAAAAAGTTTCAATACATTTCAATACAAATACATGCGGCAAGGACATTATAGACTTTGGATTTCTCAATCACTATAAAGCTTGGATATCAAAACATTTCAATATGATTAGTACAAATAAAAAATTTGGGATATATTTAGATAGCAGAAAATGCTAATAAAAACATTCGAACTAATGCTAGCATTGATCCACCTTCAAGCAATACATAGGAAAAAAATATTTTTCAAAAAGACTGTATACGAGAAAAAGTTTGGATATGTTGTCATATAAAAATTTGGGAATAGCGGAGTCAGAAATAAGACCTCCAATCTCTTATCCAATCAGATCAATACATATATGGTACCTTTTATTATATAAAAATATATGATTTTACTTCCCTAGCTCCAACAATAGGAATTATGCAAATATTTCTGGTCAAAGGACAAACTAATATGTAGTCAACGAATTATCGATCGCTATAGTCCCTCTATGCCTACGAAAGGGACTAATAAAAACTTGGGCTTACTTTCCGTACAAATCAAGGAGAGAAAGTTTATAGTTTTTATGCTATATTAATATAATAGTTTTTATTTTTTAATCGTAGAAATTGAATCAAGTGCACATTAACATAATAATGAAAATTTTGAGAAAGAAGAATGACTAGCCATCAGGAGAGGAAAAGAAATATCAAATTTTAAGGTTTTCATATCAAACTTACTTCTTAAAAGAAAAAATTCTATACACAAACCTTAAATAGTTTTTGAAGATTAAGAATATTAAATAAAGCTCAGGATATTATACAACTTAGGCTTCGTACCATATATTTTTTATGTTTCATAAGAGTGGACTAAGAAGAAGGTCCTATGTTCTTCAAGTCAATTTATTGAATTCAAGCCTTTAGGGTATTGACCAATTCAAGTGAACAATTGTAATAAATAAATCATAACTCTCAATGTGAGAAAAAAATATGATTCAATAGAGGGAAACAATTATGTACCATGGAGAATTTGCATCAACCCCAATGCACTTGACATAGGGCTCCTAGATCTGACGAGGCCATCAAATCCAAGGGTCCTACATCAAGCGTGTTGGGGTTGATGCAAATTTTGAAAGGTGCATAATGTTTTCCATAAATAGATTCCAAACATACAGACCCAGTCTATGCAAGTATGAATCCAAGCATAAGGCCTATCTACATCAATGAGTTCCTCAATGTCCAACTAATAAGAAGCATGGAAGATTACACGATGACAAGAACAAAAATTAAATGGAAGAAGGTATATTAACAAGTATGGATTGTCGTTGTAAAAAGGTTGGGAGGGATCATAATATGTAGTGATTGCATAGCCAAATATAAGCATAGCCTCTCAATTAGAAGCATTGTTGAGATGTGTCAACGATTATATAACTGAAATCTATAAAATGCAAAAGGATTAGCAAGGAGAATAAACTAAGAGAACAAATATGTTTTCTTAATACAATAGAAAGAGAATGAAATGCGATAATAATAGAAGGATTTTCATAATACACTAAAAAATAGAAGGCCGAAATAGATCTCCATCTTCTCCTTTTCAAATAGAATGGTTGGAGTTTCTATGCTATTTATATATTAAGTATAGTATTCTATTATCCATTAAGAAGGATTAAATAAATTAACACCTTAAAATCTTGTGAAAATTTTCCAACTAGCCAATTTTCCAAGCAATCAATTACCACACTTCAATAACATTAATAAAATTACCACACTTCTATATCTATGAAAATTTTCCTCCCTTGGATCTATTAGTAGAGCACAGTGATAGGCTCGATTTGAAGACTAAAGTAGACACCTAGAAAGTGGTTGTTAAGCCCTAAGCACAACCCCATGTTAAGTATAAAACCCTTTATTAATCCCTATTTATTGAATTATTACATTTTTGGTGTTATATTTGTATGTAGGTTAGAACCCTTCATTATAATTGTACCCTCTCTCTCTACACACACACACACCAAGGAGACCTAGTCTTAGGATCATCTCATCTCATCTTGTCGAATGAGTATATCGTAAAAGGAGGTTTCCCCCTCGAAGTGGACTATTATTCATTGCTTCAAACTATCATTATCAAGGCATTGGTTCATAACATTTGATATCAAATCATCGATCCAAGGGTTTTTTTGCTTCAATCGAGTCATCTTGAGATTTTGGCTATAACTTTTTTCTAGGACACTTCAAATAATGGAATTTGGAGGTTACGAAGGAGACATATCATAGTATGAATGATAATACTTTCAAGTTTTGGTTCATTATACTTTTTGAGATATAGCCTATGGAAGATAGGGTTTTTGACTCATCCTGAGATAAGTTTTAAACAAGCCATCTTGGACTTTTTGGTATAACATTTTTTATGGAAGGTTTCAGATAGGGATTTTTTTTGGAGATTGTAGAGACATAGTGAAGTACATCTGTTTCAAAATTGAGGTTCTGGGGAATTATATTTTAGGAGATATATTCTATGGAATTTAGGGTTTGTGACTAGTCTTGAAATTAGTCTCAAACACATCATATTTTTATTTTTTCTATAAAAAAAATTCGGTGAAGTTTTATACTTCAAATTTTTTAGAATACAAAGAAGACATAGAAAATTACATGCATAATTTTTTTCAGATTTTTAATCATTTTAAATTGTGAGGTATATCTCGTGGAAGTTGGAGTTGTTTACTAATCCTGAAATTAGTCTTAAATAAGACATTTTGGTATTTTTTCTATAACATTTTATCATTGAAGTTTCAGACTGTGAAATTTTCAGAAAACATATCAGAGTACCATAGGCCAAAATTTCAGATTCATAGGGGTTCAAATATCATATATATATTAGGACAAAGATCAATCATTCAAACATACTCCAAACTAGGGTTTGGAAGGTATGCAACTTACAATTGACATAAATTTTAATTGGAAGATCTATTGTTGGTGATTCAAAATTTGTGAAAAGGAGAAAAAAAAGGTGAATTATTATTTTATTGCATGGAACCAAAGGTTCCTCCAAAAGTTACTTCACTCAATAAACATCTATAAATCTCAACCATGACTCATGAAGAAAAAGATGAAAATTTTCACCAAATTGAAAAGGTGGAAAAGAAGATGAATGAAAATTGGGAACATATGGAAAGAAAGATGAATGAAAATAGTGTACATATGGAAAATATGATGGATGAAAATAGGTAGAAAATGGAAATAAAGATGAATGCAAATTGGGAACATATGAAAAAGAAAATGGAAGAATTGAAAATGTCCATGTATGATGTGTTATTACACACAAAAAATGAGAGACTCCCTAAAGGAGATAATTCTAAGGTTATTTATATGTATAATTTCATACATTAAGTCATAAACCAAAGAGTTCATAGACTTCGAGGTGTAAGCATAGGAAATGCAGGAACATAGCCTATTCTAGCCTATGTTAATCAGCTAATGCCAACAAAACACACTTTGGAACGACCTATCACTAAGGATACTAATCCAAAAATAAAAGGTGTATTCAAATCACAAAGCAATCCAATGAAATCAAAAGGATATCTCAGACATCTTAATATTGCATTCACAGATTATATCAAGATGAACAAGGGCACTACATACTATGTCCAAATGTTTGATCTATGCATAAATATGTTTTCTTATGAGATCTCTCTTAATCAATGAATACTTAAGAATTCGATGTATGGGGGAATCAAAGTGCTTAAAACCTATAAACAATAATTAGTTCATTAGCTTGAATTTTCATTAATGGCTTGTAGTGAAATATTTCACTTGAGGTCGAAGTGTTCATGCGCCCTAAGAGATGATTAACATGCCAAACTGAATGAGTTATAATTATTGCAATCTAACTTTTATGAGAATGCATACCATTCAATCTATCACCCAAATCAATCAACAACAGAGTTGAACCATTACAAAATGTTACTGATCGAATATTGGAATTATTATCTTAGAAAAGAAAATGATAAACTTTGTAAACTCATAAACCAAATATGAAAATTGCTATGTTAAGTGTGACAAGTCCTTGTTGGTGGTATTGCACATTTGCATTCAAATGACTTGTCTCTATGCAATTATGACTCAGGGAGATTCTTCCCATTCATTTTAACATATGCATTCATTCAAAATAAAATAACAAAATAATCAAATCAGAAGTATGTATTGGCCTATTAAGAGTTGTTCCTAAGCAGGGCTCGAGGTAATATCTTCCACGTAAGTGTTCCTATACTCTCGCAATGATGAGTTCAACTCTCAAGAGTCCCAATCACTGTAACAAATTAGAATCCTTGGAATGGTATCAATTTAAAAGGAACACAACATATACAACATCAAATTGACTGCAAATGATAATTGAGCATAAATGAGAATTGAAGGAACTATTAGTCTTTCTAAAGGTAAAACGAGTTAAACAATCACTGTTAGCAAAGTAATCTAAACCAAAATAGAATCTCTATATATAACACTACAAAACATAATTATAAAATCTAACTGAAATAACAACTAAACTAACAAAATACAAAACCAACTATGCATCCCACATTGGTGGGCCCTTTCCAATTGGTAGCAAGTTGGGTTACTTATATTATTGAGATCAAAATAACACTCTTGATTGGAACTGGTATTTTGTATTAAAAAATAGAATATTCAAGTCATAACATCTACCTCAATACATCACATTTGAATAATAATGAATCAACAAATCATGAGAGCTCTTACGACTCCACTTGATAGTCACATTATCGCCCCCCCTTACATTACATCAAAGATATACATATATAGAAGAAACCATAAACAAAGAGATCAGGACATCCCCTATGCTCTCATAAACTAGAGCATCCAAAACAGTGAAGGTATCAATTAGATCATCTATCTTTGGTTTCACATAATCTGTCAGGACAAATTTAGCAAATGTCGAGAATTGATCAAATCAGTTTCAATCAATATGCTATTCGTGGAACCTTACTATGGAGCATAGAACCAAAGATCCGAGCTGACTTTGTTGAATAAATTGAAACGGACCACAACATAAATCTGGAAAAACCCAGTTTGGAAAAACCTCCATAACTTCTTAATCATGTCTGATTTCAAAAATCTTCCCACATGGTACTCAATTTGGTCCATCTTGCACAAAACTAATGTTGTAGAATTTTTAGATTCGTCTTCAGTTGCCCAGAAATCACAGTGGTAGTTAAATGATTCTAATTTGGCACATTTTTTACTAAAAAACCCTTGACCGCAACTAGAGATTCCCAGGTGTGACTTGGGCATGAACCAAGGGACACACACCATGCTGGCAACTAAATCTTCAAAACCCTTGTGGCCATTTTTCATTTGGAGATGCGGAAGTATGCTAATGAATGATTTTAGGTATCAGAAGTGAACTCTTGGTACAAGAACTTGGTTAATTTAGTTGTAGAAATTATTGACATTAACCATAGTTATAAAAACTATGATATAATCTTCTTTAATTACTAAAAACATAGAAAAACAATGTATTACCCACATGGTATGAATAAAGTTATGCAATGAAGGTTTATGGTGTGTATTATTGACAAAATGCAGGAAATGGTTTAAGAATAACAAATTTATTATGCAAAGAAATATGACAAAAGAGGAGCCCAACAATAACAAGATGCAAGAAAATCATGAAAATAAGGAGAACGAGGTTGTTGAGACAATCACATATGGGGAGTATTTTGTCACATTTGGAGAACACACATACTGAATCTCAGAATCATGATCATTCATTACTCCAAGATCCATATCATTAGGGCTTCAAGTTGGCACCAAGGAACTACTTCATTATGAAGATCGATATGGGGAAGTTTGATGATAAAGATCATATAACATGGATATTCCATATGGAGAAATACTTTGATCTACACCAAGTTACAAGCTTACAAAAGGTACCTATTTCATCTGTTTATTTAGAAAATGATCAATTTGTTTGGTATCAATGGCTTTGTGAACAAAAAAATAATTCTATTATCTCTTGGTACATTTTTACAGATTAATTGATGTCAAATAATGGGGATATTAAGAGAAATACATTCTTTAGTCAATTTATAAATCTTAGGCAAAAAGGTCCAATTACAAAGAGCATTCAACAATTTAAAAATCTTGCTCTTAGGGTAAAGAACATTCATGAGGATAATTTGTTAGATCTCTTTATGGACACTTTAAAGGAGAACATTCAACTTGAGGTGCATTCTTTTGAACCTAAATCCCTAGAGAAAGCTTTCAGTATGGAAAGGAAAGTGGAAAACAAAATATGGATACTAGAAGGGTGGCCACTAACATCTATAGAGAGCACCATGTTCTCTCTCCTAACCTCACTCAAAGAACAAGGTTGACACCTAAAACAATTGATGAAAGAAGATCAAAGGGACTATGTTTCAATTGTGAAATCAAGTACAGTAAGGGGCATAAATGCAACGAGAATAAATTATTTTACATAGACTATGAACATGAAGAAGATCAAGGATTGACATGATATTACAACAAATGTGTCAAGAACTATGGTCAAATAACGATGCCTCTAACAACATTATTAAAGAAGGAAGCATTTTCTTGGACTCAAGAAGCAACCAAATCTTTTGAAAAACTTAAGGAGGCTATGCGTAAAACTCCTGTCCTAGCCACAATTGACTTCACAAAAACATTTATTGTGGAGTGTGATTCCTCAGGCCATGGAATTGGTGCATTTTTAATGCAAGAAGGAAGACCCATTTCCTTTGAAAGTATCCATCTTAAATGAAAAAACTTACTTAGACAAATTTATGAAAAAGAAATGTTGGCCATACTACATGCAGTTAAGAAATGATGCCCTTACCTAATAGGTAGACACTTCAAAGTATAAATAGATCATGATAGTTTAAATTACTTCTTGGAGTAACAATTATTTTCAAAAGAGAAACAAAAATGGGTTACAAAGATGTTAGGTTATGACTTTGAAGTTGTCTATAAGAAAGGAAAATACAATATTGTGGAAGATGCACTTTCAAGGAAAAAAGAAGAAATAGATGGTTCATTGTTGAAAATATTTTTTTCATTAGTGTCAAAGATAGGGGGAGACTACAGATGTCCAAGACAAATATTGCAAGATAGATATTGTTGAAAATATTACTTTTGGATTTTTGATGGTAAGTTTGGATACCCTATCTTTGAAGACACTTTTACCCTACATAACTAGTTCAAATGGTAGAACACATTATATGGTTGGAAATCTTATCCCCAAAAATTTCCAATGATATATGGCAATCCCTCTAACTCCCTAGGAATGAGGAGATATGAATTTTTTTGTCCAACAACCCAACGAGAAAATTGGGGTCGGCTCAACCAGTCTTTACAGGTTGGCCTTGAAAGTGGGGAAAAAACAAGATATATGTGTGCTTTTGTAGTGAAACCAAACAACATATCAAGTCTGAGGTGTGAAAAAGTGATCTAAGGTGTGCTAAAGGAGTTGGGATATCTTTTTGGGACCTAAAGGTGTGCAAAAGAAGTTTGAGGATTTTTCTTAGGATTTTCTTTCTCTTAAGGTGTGCCAAGAAGGACAAAAGGTTGTCGTGTGGATTATTTTGAGGTTGTGATGTTTCCTTTAGTGGATGTTACCTTTAGTTGATGCTTTCATTAGTGGACGCTAACATTAATGGATGTTTTCATCAGTGATTACATTCTGGGAATGATGCTACGAGGCTCTCTAGGGTTTGAAGGATTGTTTGACGAATGAAGCATGTAGGTGAAGTCAAAAGTACACTATGCATTAATATCTTGGATTGGTGTCTACATATATCTTATTGAGTTGGTTCTTAGTTGAGGAGATTGGTGTCTCCAATAGGTTGGTGACTATATCATGTTGAGTTGGTGGTCAGTTGAGGAGATTGGTGTCTCCAGTAGGTTGGTGCCTATATGTTGTTGAGTTGGTGATCAGTTAAGGAGATATGTGTCTCCAGTAGGTTGGTTCCTACAATATTTTTAATAGTAGGTTGGTTCCTATAGATATTTATAAGGATAAGTTTATGATTTTCTCCTGATTGGTTTTCCATGGTTTTTTATATGATTATTATTTCTCGTCTAATGAATGATTGATGAATGGTTAAATAAAGTAAAAAGTATCTTATAATGATTAAACCTTTCCCCCCTCTTAGTATACACATAAGTTCAACAATTGGTATCAAATTAGGTTCCTTTAGAAACAATTTAACCACTAGAAGGAATATCTTAAGCACATATGGATTGTAAGGAAGGTCTCCCTACAAATAGAGCTCCTTTTTTCTATGGAACAAACTTTGTAACATGGAGTATAATATTGAGGATATATTTGTAGGCCCTTGGGTTTGGTATGTGGGAACAAGTCACAATAGGTTATACAAATAAAGTTGGGAAGGAGTCAAGTGAAAACAATGAAAAAACAATAGAGGTGTTATAGATTTAATTTCCACCCTATGGGCTAGAGATGAATCCACAAAAATATAGAATACATAATACACATTTTTCCTAAGGTTTAGCCCATTTTTGGAGGTCCTCGTTCGACACCTAGTAGACAACAAGTGAGGCCCTGTTGGTCACTAGTGGCTCAATAAGAAATACACTATTAAACTTATAGAATCAGGGAGTTACAAGGTGATAGGTGTGTTGATGTTTCTGGTAGTTGCGAGAGGTATTGAACTCCAGGATAACCTTTATTATAGATGAAGTTTCCAAGACGTTAAAGGAAAAAAATTGGAAGTCAAATAAGATCCCATAAGAGAAGTCAGAATCATAGAAAATAATAAAGAAGAATTATAATGCTCCAAAAGTAAAGTCAGCTCCAAAAGAAAAAGATAAAAAATATATATATATATTTTTCAGAAAGTCAGGTCGGCCCTGCCAGAAAAGTCACTAGAAAGATTAGTATAAATAAGAGTGAAACCTTCCTCATTTGGCACACTCTCTCATGGATATATAGCGCAAGTTTGGTGGAGAGATGCAACTGCAGAAGGAAGGAAGTAGGGCTCATCTTGGTTAGGGTTTCCTCATACTTTTCGGTAGGGTTTGTCTTTTGTCATACACATGGTGAAGGTCAACCACTCTAGCGCTCTGGCTAGAGTGAGTTGCAACTGCATTATTGGTTATCTCTTGGTGGTGTGCTAGTGGAGGCTAGACACCCTAGCACTCTAGCTAGGGTGTGTTGCATCTATGTTGTTGGGTTATCTTCTTTGTGGTGTTCTCTAATGGATAGAGTTTGTTCTTGGTTATTTTGTCTTGGAAAGGATATTCTCTATAAGTAGGTTGCTAGGTTTTCTCCCCTTATGTAGAAGGGTTTCCCATGATGTATATGTTATGCTCAGGGGTGGCACGAGTAGGAACCTATGGTTTGGTGGCGATGGTGCAACATTGCCTATGGAGAAACGAGCATGCAAAAGAAGTTTAAATTTCTATGGTAAATCTAATGTTAACATAATTAATAGAAATTAAACATGGTTTCAGAGCTTGGTTTCCTTCAGAACAGTCTAATCACTAGAAAGAAGATCATGATATTTACCTTGTTGTTGTAGTTCACCAATATAGTTTTCTGTTATAGCTTTCCATAGTACCTTGCCGTTGCACTATTTTATTTTTTCAAGCTAGTTGGAGCACCTTGACGTTTTAGGGTTTGTTGTTGCTTACCATTGTTGCTGGATGGTGCTACAATTTTTGAGGTATGTACTTGTATATGTTAAATTATATCATTATCTTGAAGGTTTTTTTTGCAAGAGAATGGACTTTTTTCCAAGCAACAAATCATATATCCAGAGGGATCTCAGATCCAGTGAATTCAGAGGAACAACGCACCCTCCAGGTTTGATTGTTTTGATATGCCTCTAGCTGTTATGGTGCCATTGCGATCTTATGTTTTTGATCTATTGGAGTTATGATCATTATAATAACCACTTAATACTAGAGATTCATTTGTTTATCTTCCCTCTAGGAGATATTCTTTTTTTGTTGTTTGTTCCGGGCAGGTTATATTGTCAAATTCTATGGAGGTTTCCATGGAAATGTTGTTGTTCTTGTTTTCTTCCTCCGGGCAGGTTACCTCAGACGCATGTCACTAGTGATAGATCTGAGAGGGAGATATAGTGAAATTTTCAGAAGGAAACTGATTAGATGGTCTCTAGTTTGAGACATTAAGTAGTCTGACCAGACAAGGAGTTTGTATAGATTGACAGTTTGACCAGTTCCTGGTGCATGATTCTATCGGTTTGAGTGAGTCATGGTGTAGGAGAATTTATCATTTACATTATAGATCTCTTATCTCTTTAAGGAATATGGTGATGAGTATTCCAAAGCTTCGTATTGAGAATGATGGCATATGCATAGGTTGTTCTCTTGGCACGAATGCCAAGGGAACTTTTCTGAGCAGTGAGGCTCCAAAACATATCCACAGATGAACAAAAAATTGACATTTGCACCAAGCCTCTGTCAGGGACAAGCTTGGAAGGAATGCAAATGTTTCCCTCAAGGAGTGTTGATGATTGCAACATCATGCCAATATTCCAATATTGATCAGACATACTTGATCATGTGGGAATAGGGCTAGATGTAATATTTGATGGACTGAAGATTCGAGTTGTTTTTATATCTCCAGGAGGATACTGGGTAGACATTCCAAGATTGTTCATATGGACTTGACCATGTGGGAATGATCCCAGGGTAGTATTCAATGGATTGAAGGCTTGGGACCCCGGTATAGTCTTTGATGGACTGAAGACTCCGACACTCGAAGCCCAATGTATTATTCAATGGACTGAAACTACATAGTTCTCGATGGAATAAGGAATACTCCAATGTGTGTGAATTGCTTCGAGCATGACACTCAAGGTGAGGTGAGTGGCCTCGATAAGCATAGGGCTGACCCTTCTCCCAGTACTGGGCTACAGACCAGGGGAGATAGGGAACATCTACATCCAAAGTATATGTGCCCCGACACAGTCTTCAATGGACTAAAGACTCGAGGTGCTTGAGATGAAATTCCATGTGTCTAATATCATCGAGCTAAATTCATTCACAGAGTGATCCTATGGGAATATGTACATTCTAGGAATGATATTGATCATTATAAATATGCTCATGATCATGTGGGAATGTGGACATTCTAGGATCAACTATGAGGTGAATGTGGCTCCGATGTGGTCATAATTCTTATCATGTTACAGGAACAACCCGAGGTGATAGACACATGGTTGTGGAGTTGGATCATAAATATAGCTAATGAGGCTCATGGGGAAACTTTTCTATGATAGAAGAATACCAAGAACAGTACAAGATATGCTTGGAGAATTCCTTCCTCATTGAGAGGGAGTATTTATGGTTGCAGCTTTGTGATACATTCTTCTGTGATGATACTCCTTGATGGAATGAGTTGAGTATGACACTTATTGATGGACTGATAAGTTGTACTGGGTTGGTTCACAATGTCCCTTGGGAGTAGACCAAGTTAAAACTTCATGGGAGAGTAGGTCATTGACAATACACTACAAGCAAGTAGGTCCTAGTGCCACACTATGAGAGACTAGGTCCTAGTGCCACACTATGGGCATGTAGGTCCTAGTGTATTCTAGTGGTGGTGATTCCCTAGCAAATGTCCACATTGGGTGTAGCCATGTGTGACGTGTTGATTCTACTAGTAGCATGGTCTACATGACCATGGAATGGTCAGAGGACCATGGCATAGCCTAGGAGGCTATGAGGACCAAAGGAAAAACATCATGGAGAATACCTTCCTGGCTAAAAGAGAGTGTTGATGTTTCTGGTAGCTGCGGGAGGTATTCATCTCTAGGATAACCTTTTTGATAGATGAAGTTGCCAATATTTTAAAGGAAAACCATTGAAAGTAAAAGAAGATACCAGAAGAGAAGCCGGACTCACATAAAATAATAAAGAAGAATTATAATGCTCTAGAAGTATAGTCGGCTCAAGAAGAAAAAGAGAAACAAAAAATATATTTTCCAGAAAGTTAGGTCAGCCCTGCCAGAAAAGTCACTGGATAGATTAGTATAAATAAGAGTGATGCCTTCCTCATTTGGCCCACTCTCTCATGGAGATATAACGCAAGTTTGCTGGAGAGCTGCAGTTGCAGTTGCAACTGCAAAAGGAAGGAAGTAGGGCTCATCTTGGTTAGGGTTTCCTCATACCTCTCTCTAGGGTTTGTATTTTGTGATGCACATGGTGAAGGTCAGACACTCTAGCTCTATATCTAGAGTGAGTTGCAACTGCATTATTGGTTATCTCTTAGTGGTGCACTTGTGGAGGCTAGACACCCTAGTGCTCTGGCTAGGGTGTGTTGCATCTATATTGTTGGGTTATCTTCTTTGTGGTTTTCTCTAGTGGATAGAGATTGTTCTTGGTTATTTTGTCTTGATAAGGATATTATCTATAAGAAGGTTGATCAGTTTTCTCCCCTTGTGTAGAAGGGTTTCCCAGGATGTATATTTTATGCTCAGGGGTGGAATGAGTAGGTGCCTATGGTTGGGTGGCGATGGTGCAACATCTCCTATGGAGAAACGAGCATGCAAAATAAGTTTAAATTTCTATGGTAAGTCTAATGTTAATATAATTAATGAAAATTCAACAAGGTGAGCGATGAGTTGGGTCTTCATGGAAAAGGCATAGAAACTTACATTATTCAAGTCTCTAGTGGTCTTTGGAAGATCTAGAAGCCTCTCCCAAGCCTCCTCCAAGAGATATATAACAAAGGAAAACCTTGGGAAAGAGGAGGAATAATTGAATGGTATTTTTATGTTGTCCAACTACAGAGGTATCTATCATCACAACCATAAGTCAGTAAGCCTAGC
>ML777101.1:1026407-1046337 GCA_009831015.1 Picea engelmannii
AGAAGCATTGTTGAGATGTGTCAACGATTATATAACTGAAATCTATAAAATGCAAAAGGATTAGCAAGGAGAATAAACTAAGAGAACAAATATGTTTTCTTAATACAATAGAAAGAGAATGAAATGCGATAATAATAGAAGGATTTTCATAATACACTAAAAAATAGAAGGCCGAAATAGATCTCCATCTTCTCCTTTTCAAATAGAATGGTTGGAGTTTCTATGCTATTTATATATTAAGTATAGTATTCTATTATCCATTAAGAAGGATTAAATAAATTAACACCTTAAAATCTTGTGAAAATTTTCCAACTAGCCAATTTTCCAAGCAATCAATTACCACACTTCAATAACATTAATAAAATTACCACACTTCTATATCTATGAAAATTTTCCTCCCTTGGATCTATTAGTAGAGCACAGTGATAGGCTCGATTTGAAGACTAAAGTAGACACCTAGAAAGTGGTTGTTAAGCCCTAAGCACAACCCCATGTTAAGTATAAAACCCTTTATTAATCCCTATTTATTGAATTATTACATTTTTGGTGTTATATTTGTATGTAGGTTAGAACCCTTCATTATAATTGTACCCTCTCTCTCTACACACACACACACCAAGGAGACCTAGTCTTAGGATCATCTCATCTCATCTTGTCGAATGAGTATATCGTAAAAGGAGGTTTCCCCCTCGAAGTGGACTATTATTCATTGCTTCAAACTATCATTATCAAGGCATTGGTTCATAACATTTGATATCAAATCATCGATCCAAGGGTTTTTTTGCTTCAATCGAGTCATCTTGAGATTTTGGCTATAACTTTTTTCTAGGACACTTCAAATAATGGAATTTGGAGGTTACGAAGGAGACATATCATAGTATGAATGATAATACTTTCAAGTTTTGGTTCATTATACTTTTTGAGATATAGCCTATGGAAGATAGGGTTTTTGACTCATCCTGAGATAAGTTTTAAACAAGCCATCTTGGACTTTTTGGTATAACATTTTTTATGGAAGGTTTCAGATAGGGATTTTTTTTGGAGATTGTAGAGACATAGTGAAGTACATCTGTTTCAAAATTGAGGTTCTGGGGAATTATATTTTAGGAGATATATTCTATGGAATTTAGGGTTTGTGACTAGTCTTGAAATTAGTCTCAAACACATCATATTTTTATTTTTTCTATAAAAAAAATTCGGTGAAGTTTTATACTTCAAATTTTTTAGAATACAAAGAAGACATAGAAAATTACATGCATAATTTTTTTCAGATTTTTAATCATTTTAAATTGTGAGGTATATCTCGTGGAAGTTGGAGTTGTTTACTAATCCTGAAATTAGTCTTAAATAAGACATTTTGGTATTTTTTCTATAACATTTTATCATTGAAGTTTCAGACTGTGAAATTTTCAGAAAACATATCAGAGTACCATAGGCCAAAATTTCAGATTCATAGGGGTTCAAATATCATATATATATTAGGACAAAGATCAATCATTCAAACATACTCCAAACTAGGGTTTGGAAGGTATGCAACTTACAATTGACATAAATTTTAATTGGAAGATCTATTGTTGGTGATTCAAAATTTGTGAAAAGGAGAAAAAAAAGGTGAATTATTATTTTATTGCATGGAACCAAAGGTTCCTCCAAAAGTTACTTCACTCAATAAACATCTATAAATCTCAACCATGACTCATGAAGAAAAAGATGAAAATTTTCACCAAATTGAAAAGGTGGAAAAGAAGATGAATGAAAATTGGGAACATATGGAAAGAAAGATGAATGAAAATAGTGTACATATGGAAAATATGATGGATGAAAATAGGTAGAAAATGGAAATAAAGATGAATGCAAATTGGGAACATATGAAAAAGAAAATGGAAGAATTGAAAATGTCCATGTATGATGTGTTATTACACACAAAAAATGAGAGACTCCCTAAAGGAGATAATTCTAAGGTTATTTATATGTATAATTTCATACATTAAGTCATAAACCAAAGAGTTCATAGACTTCGAGGTGTAAGCATAGGAAATGCAGGAACATAGCCTATTCTAGCCTATGTTAATCAGCTAATGCCAACAAAACACACTTTGGAACGACCTATCACTAAGGATACTAATCCAAAAATAAAAGGTGTATTCAAATCACAAAGCAATCCAATGAAATCAAAAGGATATCTCAGACATCTTAATATTGCATTCACAGATTATATCAAGATGAACAAGGGCACTACATACTATGTCCAAATGTTTGATCTATGCATAAATATGTTTTCTTATGAGATCTCTCTTAATCAATGAATACTTAAGAATTCGATGTATGGGGGAATCAAAGTGCTTAAAACCTATAAACAATAATTAGTTCATTAGCTTGAATTTTCATTAATGGCTTGTAGTGAAATATTTCACTTGAGGTCGAAGTGTTCATGCGCCCTAAGAGATGATTAACATGCCAAACTGAATGAGTTATAATTATTGCAATCTAACTTTTATGAGAATGCATACCATTCAATCTATCACCCAAATCAATCAACAACAGAGTTGAACCATTACAAAATGTTACTGATCGAATATTGGAATTATTATCTTAGAAAAGAAAATGATAAACTTTGTAAACTCATAAACCAAATATGAAAATTGCTATGTTAAGTGTGACAAGTCCTTGTTGGTGGTATTGCACATTTGCATTCAAATGACTTGTCTCTATGCAATTATGACTCAGGGAGATTCTTCCCATTCATTTTAACATATGCATTCATTCAAAATAAAATAACAAAATAATCAAATCAGAAGTATGTATTGGCCTATTAAGAGTTGTTCCTAAGCAGGGCTCGAGGTAATATCTTCCACGTAAGTGTTCCTATACTCTCGCAATGATGAGTTCAACTCTCAAGAGTCCCAATCACTGTAACAAATTAGAATCCTTGGAATGGTATCAATTTAAAAGGAACACAACATATACAACATCAAATTGACTGCAAATGATAATTGAGCATAAATGAGAATTGAAGGAACTATTAGTCTTTCTAAAGGTAAAACGAGTTAAACAATCACTGTTAGCAAAGTAATCTAAACCAAAATAGAATCTCTATATATAACACTACAAAACATAATTATAAAATCTAACTGAAATAACAACTAAACTAACAAAATACAAAACCAACTATGCATCCCACATTGGTGGGCCCTTTCCAATTGGTAGCAAGTTGGGTTACTTATATTATTGAGATCAAAATAACACTCTTGATTGGAACTGGTATTTTGTATTAAAAAATAGAATATTCAAGTCATAACATCTACCTCAATACATCACATTTGAATAATAATGAATCAACAAATCATGAGAGCTCTTACGACTCCACTTGATAGTCACATTATCGCCCCCCCTTACATTACATCAAAGATATACATATATAGAAGAAACCATAAACAAAGAGATCAGGACATCCCCTATGCTCTCATAAACTAGAGCATCCAAAACAGTGAAGGTATCAATTAGATCATCTATCTTTGGTTTCACATAATCTGTCAGGACAAATTTAGCAAATGTCGAGAATTGATCAAATCAGTTTCAATCAATATGCTATTCGTGGAACCTTACTATGGAGCATAGAACCAAAGATCCGAGCTGACTTTGTTGAATAAATTGAAACGGACCACAACATAAATCTGGAAAAACCCAGTTTGGAAAAACCTCCATAACTTCTTAATCATGTCTGATTTCAAAAATCTTCCCACATGGTACTCAATTTGGTCCATCTTGCACAAAACTAATGTTGTAGAATTTTTAGATTCGTCTTCAGTTGCCCAGAAATCACAGTGGTAGTTAAATGATTCTAATTTGGCACATTTTTTACTAAAAAACCCTTGACCGCAACTAGAGATTCCCAGGTGTGACTTGGGCATGAACCAAGGGACACACACCATGCTGGCAACTAAATCTTCAAAACCCTTGTGGCCATTTTTCATTTGGAGATGCGGAAGTATGCTAATGAATGATTTTAGGTATCAGAAGTGAACTCTTGGTACAAGAACTTGGTTAATTTAGTTGTAGAAATTATTGACATTAACCATAGTTATAAAAACTATGATATAATCTTCTTTAATTACTAAAAACATAGAAAAACAATGTATTACCCACATGGTATGAATAAAGTTATGCAATGAAGGTTTATGGTGTGTATTATTGACAAAATGCAGGAAATGGTTTAAGAATAACAAATTTATTATGCAAAGAAATATGACAAAAGAGGAGCCCAACAATAACAAGATGCAAGAAAATCATGAAAATAAGGAGAACGAGGTTGTTGAGACAATCACATATGGGGAGTATTTTGTCACATTTGGAGAACACACATACTGAATCTCAGAATCATGATCATTCATTACTCCAAGATCCATATCATTAGGGCTTCAAGTTGGCACCAAGGAACTACTTCATTATGAAGATCGATATGGGGAAGTTTGATGATAAAGATCATATAACATGGATATTCCATATGGAGAAATACTTTGATCTACACCAAGTTACAAGCTTACAAAAGGTACCTATTTCATCTGTTTATTTAGAAAATGATCAATTTGTTTGGTATCAATGGCTTTGTGAACAAAAAAATAATTCTATTATCTCTTGGTACATTTTTACAGATTAATTGATGTCAAATAATGGGGATATTAAGAGAAATACATTCTTTAGTCAATTTATAAATCTTAGGCAAAAAGGTCCAATTACAAAGAGCATTCAACAATTTAAAAATCTTGCTCTTAGGGTAAAGAACATTCATGAGGATAATTTGTTAGATCTCTTTATGGACACTTTAAAGGAGAACATTCAACTTGAGGTGCATTCTTTTGAACCTAAATCCCTAGAGAAAGCTTTCAGTATGGAAAGGAAAGTGGAAAACAAAATATGGATACTAGAAGGGTGGCCACTAACATCTATAGAGAGCACCATGTTCTCTCTCCTAACCTCACTCAAAGAACAAGGTTGACACCTAAAACAATTGATGAAAGAAGATCAAAGGGACTATGTTTCAATTGTGAAATCAAGTACAGTAAGGGGCATAAATGCAACGAGAATAAATTATTTTACATAGACTATGAACATGAAGAAGATCAAGGATTGACATGATATTACAACAAATGTGTCAAGAACTATGGTCAAATAACGATGCCTCTAACAACATTATTAAAGAAGGAAGCATTTTCTTGGACTCAAGAAGCAACCAAATCTTTTGAAAAACTTAAGGAGGCTATGCGTAAAACTCCTGTCCTAGCCACAATTGACTTCACAAAAACATTTATTGTGGAGTGTGATTCCTCAGGCCATGGAATTGGTGCATTTTTAATGCAAGAAGGAAGACCCATTTCCTTTGAAAGTATCCATCTTAAATGAAAAAACTTACTTAGACAAATTTATGAAAAAGAAATGTTGGCCATACTACATGCAGTTAAGAAATGATGCCCTTACCTAATAGGTAGACACTTCAAAGTATAAATAGATCATGATAGTTTAAATTACTTCTTGGAGTAACAATTATTTTCAAAAGAGAAACAAAAATGGGTTACAAAGATGTTAGGTTATGACTTTGAAGTTGTCTATAAGAAAGGAAAATACAATATTGTGGAAGATGCACTTTCAAGGAAAAAAGAAGAAATAGATGGTTCATTGTTGAAAATATTTTTTTCATTAGTGTCAAAGATAGGGGGAGACTACAGATGTCCAAGACAAATATTGCAAGATAGATATTGTTGAAAATATTACTTTTGGATTTTTGATGGTAAGTTTGGATACCCTATCTTTGAAGACACTTTTACCCTACATAACTAGTTCAAATGGTAGAACACATTATATGGTTGGAAATCTTATCCCCAAAAATTTCCAATGATATATGGCAATCCCTCTAACTCCCTAGGAATGAGGAGATATGAATTTTTTTGTCCAACAACCCAACGAGAAAATTGGGGTCGGCTCAACCAGTCTTTACAGGTTGGCCTTGAAAGTGGGGAAAAAACAAGATATATGTGTGCTTTTGTAGTGAAACCAAACAACATATCAAGTCTGAGGTGTGAAAAAGTGATCTAAGGTGTGCTAAAGGAGTTGGGATATCTTTTTGGGACCTAAAGGTGTGCAAAAGAAGTTTGAGGATTTTTCTTAGGATTTTCTTTCTCTTAAGGTGTGCCAAGAAGGACAAAAGGTTGTCGTGTGGATTATTTTGAGGTTGTGATGTTTCCTTTAGTGGATGTTACCTTTAGTTGATGCTTTCATTAGTGGACGCTAACATTAATGGATGTTTTCATCAGTGATTACATTCTGGGAATGATGCTACGAGGCTCTCTAGGGTTTGAAGGATTGTTTGACGAATGAAGCATGTAGGTGAAGTCAAAAGTACACTATGCATTAATATCTTGGATTGGTGTCTACATATATCTTATTGAGTTGGTTCTTAGTTGAGGAGATTGGTGTCTCCAATAGGTTGGTGACTATATCATGTTGAGTTGGTGGTCAGTTGAGGAGATTGGTGTCTCCAGTAGGTTGGTGCCTATATGTTGTTGAGTTGGTGATCAGTTAAGGAGATATGTGTCTCCAGTAGGTTGGTTCCTACAATATTTTTAATAGTAGGTTGGTTCCTATAGATATTTATAAGGATAAGTTTATGATTTTCTCCTGATTGGTTTTCCATGGTTTTTTATATGATTATTATTTCTCGTCTAATGAATGATTGATGAATGGTTAAATAAAGTAAAAAGTATCTTATAATGATTAAACCTTTCCCCCCTCTTAGTATACACATAAGTTCAACAATTGGTATCAAATTAGGTTCCTTTAGAAACAATTTAACCACTAGAAGGAATATCTTAAGCACATATGGATTGTAAGGAAGGTCTCCCTACAAATAGAGCTCCTTTTTTCTATGGAACAAACTTTGTAACATGGAGTATAATATTGAGGATATATTTGTAGGCCCTTGGGTTTGGTATGTGGGAACAAGTCACAATAGGTTATACAAATAAAGTTGGGAAGGAGTCAAGTGAAAACAATGAAAAAACAATAGAGGTGTTATAGATTTAATTTCCACCCTATGGGCTAGAGATGAATCCACAAAAATATAGAATACATAATACACATTTTTCCTAAGGTTTAGCCCATTTTTGGAGGTCCTCGTTCGACACCTAGTAGACAACAAGTGAGGCCCTGTTGGTCACTAGTGGCTCAATAAGAAATACACTATTAAACTTATAGAATCAGGGAGTTACAAGGTGATAGGTGTGTTGATGTTTCTGGTAGTTGCGAGAGGTATTGAACTCCAGGATAACCTTTATTATAGATGAAGTTTCCAAGACGTTAAAGGAAAAAAATTGGAAGTCAAATAAGATCCCATAAGAGAAGTCAGAATCATAGAAAATAATAAAGAAGAATTATAATGCTCCAAAAGTAAAGTCAGCTCCAAAAGAAAAAGATAAAAAATATATATATATATTTTTCAGAAAGTCAGGTCGGCCCTGCCAGAAAAGTCACTAGAAAGATTAGTATAAATAAGAGTGAAACCTTCCTCATTTGGCACACTCTCTCATGGATATATAGCGCAAGTTTGGTGGAGAGATGCAACTGCAGAAGGAAGGAAGTAGGGCTCATCTTGGTTAGGGTTTCCTCATACTTTTCGGTAGGGTTTGTCTTTTGTCATACACATGGTGAAGGTCAACCACTCTAGCGCTCTGGCTAGAGTGAGTTGCAACTGCATTATTGGTTATCTCTTGGTGGTGTGCTAGTGGAGGCTAGACACCCTAGCACTCTAGCTAGGGTGTGTTGCATCTATGTTGTTGGGTTATCTTCTTTGTGGTGTTCTCTAATGGATAGAGTTTGTTCTTGGTTATTTTGTCTTGGAAAGGATATTCTCTATAAGTAGGTTGCTAGGTTTTCTCCCCTTATGTAGAAGGGTTTCCCATGATGTATATGTTATGCTCAGGGGTGGCACGAGTAGGAACCTATGGTTTGGTGGCGATGGTGCAACATTGCCTATGGAGAAACGAGCATGCAAAAGAAGTTTAAATTTCTATGGTAAATCTAATGTTAACATAATTAATAGAAATTAAACATGGTTTCAGAGCTTGGTTTCCTTCAGAACAGTCTAATCACTAGAAAGAAGATCATGATATTTACCTTGTTGTTGTAGTTCACCAATATAGTTTTCTGTTATAGCTTTCCATAGTACCTTGCCGTTGCACTATTTTATTTTTTCAAGCTAGTTGGAGCACCTTGACGTTTTAGGGTTTGTTGTTGCTTACCATTGTTGCTGGATGGTGCTACAATTTTTGAGGTATGTACTTGTATATGTTAAATTATATCATTATCTTGAAGGTTTTTTTTGCAAGAGAATGGACTTTTTTCCAAGCAACAAATCATATATCCAGAGGGATCTCAGATCCAGTGAATTCAGAGGAACAACGCACCCTCCAGGTTTGATTGTTTTGATATGCCTCTAGCTGTTATGGTGCCATTGCGATCTTATGTTTTTGATCTATTGGAGTTATGATCATTATAATAACCACTTAATACTAGAGATTCATTTGTTTATCTTCCCTCTAGGAGATATTCTTTTTTTGTTGTTTGTTCCGGGCAGGTTATATTGTCAAATTCTATGGAGGTTTCCATGGAAATGTTGTTGTTCTTGTTTTCTTCCTCCGGGCAGGTTACCTCAGACGCATGTCACTAGTGATAGATCTGAGAGGGAGATATAGTGAAATTTTCAGAAGGAAACTGATTAGATGGTCTCTAGTTTGAGACATTAAGTAGTCTGACCAGACAAGGAGTTTGTATAGATTGACAGTTTGACCAGTTCCTGGTGCATGATTCTATCGGTTTGAGTGAGTCATGGTGTAGGAGAATTTATCATTTACATTATAGATCTCTTATCTCTTTAAGGAATATGGTGATGAGTATTCCAAAGCTTCGTATTGAGAATGATGGCATATGCATAGGTTGTTCTCTTGGCACGAATGCCAAGGGAACTTTTCTGAGCAGTGAGGCTCCAAAACATATCCACAGATGAACAAAAAATTGACATTTGCACCAAGCCTCTGTCAGGGACAAGCTTGGAAGGAATGCAAATGTTTCCCTCAAGGAGTGTTGATGATTGCAACATCATGCCAATATTCCAATATTGATCAGACATACTTGATCATGTGGGAATAGGGCTAGATGTAATATTTGATGGACTGAAGATTCGAGTTGTTTTTATATCTCCAGGAGGATACTGGGTAGACATTCCAAGATTGTTCATATGGACTTGACCATGTGGGAATGATCCCAGGGTAGTATTCAATGGATTGAAGGCTTGGGACCCCGGTATAGTCTTTGATGGACTGAAGACTCCGACACTCGAAGCCCAATGTATTATTCAATGGACTGAAACTACATAGTTCTCGATGGAATAAGGAATACTCCAATGTGTGTGAATTGCTTCGAGCATGACACTCAAGGTGAGGTGAGTGGCCTCGATAAGCATAGGGCTGACCCTTCTCCCAGTACTGGGCTACAGACCAGGGGAGATAGGGAACATCTACATCCAAAGTATATGTGCCCCGACACAGTCTTCAATGGACTAAAGACTCGAGGTGCTTGAGATGAAATTCCATGTGTCTAATATCATCGAGCTAAATTCATTCACAGAGTGATCCTATGGGAATATGTACATTCTAGGAATGATATTGATCATTATAAATATGCTCATGATCATGTGGGAATGTGGACATTCTAGGATCAACTATGAGGTGAATGTGGCTCCGATGTGGTCATAATTCTTATCATGTTACAGGAACAACCCGAGGTGATAGACACATGGTTGTGGAGTTGGATCATAAATATAGCTAATGAGGCTCATGGGGAAACTTTTCTATGATAGAAGAATACCAAGAACAGTACAAGATATGCTTGGAGAATTCCTTCCTCATTGAGAGGGAGTATTTATGGTTGCAGCTTTGTGATACATTCTTCTGTGATGATACTCCTTGATGGAATGAGTTGAGTATGACACTTATTGATGGACTGATAAGTTGTACTGGGTTGGTTCACAATGTCCCTTGGGAGTAGACCAAGTTAAAACTTCATGGGAGAGTAGGTCATTGACAATACACTACAAGCAAGTAGGTCCTAGTGCCACACTATGAGAGACTAGGTCCTAGTGCCACACTATGGGCATGTAGGTCCTAGTGTATTCTAGTGGTGGTGATTCCCTAGCAAATGTCCACATTGGGTGTAGCCATGTGTGACGTGTTGATTCTACTAGTAGCATGGTCTACATGACCATGGAATGGTCAGAGGACCATGGCATAGCCTAGGAGGCTATGAGGACCAAAGGAAAAACATCATGGAGAATACCTTCCTGGCTAAAAGAGAGTGTTGATGTTTCTGGTAGCTGCGGGAGGTATTCATCTCTAGGATAACCTTTTTGATAGATGAAGTTGCCAATATTTTAAAGGAAAACCATTGAAAGTAAAAGAAGATACCAGAAGAGAAGCCGGACTCACATAAAATAATAAAGAAGAATTATAATGCTCTAGAAGTATAGTCGGCTCAAGAAGAAAAAGAGAAACAAAAAATATATTTTCCAGAAAGTTAGGTCAGCCCTGCCAGAAAAGTCACTGGATAGATTAGTATAAATAAGAGTGATGCCTTCCTCATTTGGCCCACTCTCTCATGGAGATATAACGCAAGTTTGCTGGAGAGCTGCAGTTGCAGTTGCAACTGCAAAAGGAAGGAAGTAGGGCTCATCTTGGTTAGGGTTTCCTCATACCTCTCTCTAGGGTTTGTATTTTGTGATGCACATGGTGAAGGTCAGACACTCTAGCTCTATATCTAGAGTGAGTTGCAACTGCATTATTGGTTATCTCTTAGTGGTGCACTTGTGGAGGCTAGACACCCTAGTGCTCTGGCTAGGGTGTGTTGCATCTATATTGTTGGGTTATCTTCTTTGTGGTTTTCTCTAGTGGATAGAGATTGTTCTTGGTTATTTTGTCTTGATAAGGATATTATCTATAAGAAGGTTGATCAGTTTTCTCCCCTTGTGTAGAAGGGTTTCCCAGGATGTATATTTTATGCTCAGGGGTGGAATGAGTAGGTGCCTATGGTTGGGTGGCGATGGTGCAACATCTCCTATGGAGAAACGAGCATGCAAAATAAGTTTAAATTTCTATGGTAAGTCTAATGTTAATATAATTAATGAAAATTCAACAAGGTGAGCGATGAGTTGGGTCTTCATGGAAAAGGCATAGAAACTTACATTATTCAAGTCTCTAGTGGTCTTTGGAAGATCTAGAAGCCTCTCCCAAGCCTCCTCCAAGAGATATATAACAAAGGAAAACCTTGGGAAAGAGGAGGAATAATTGAATGGTATTTTTATGTTGTCCAACTACAGAGGTATCTATCATCACAACCATAAGTCAGTAAGCCTAGCTTGACCAAGAAGATGCAAGGAGAGGCAGAGAGATAGGAATCATAGGAGGATGCATCTTCATCAAGTTGAGGTATGATTTGGTATGTATTCTCCATGTTTTATTAATAGATAAATGATTTTCCCTCCATTTTATTTGTGTTCTTCTCATGAATGAATTGGATTTGATTATATAAATGGTTAATCAAGTTAGATCTAAGGCATTTTGATCATTCCTGACACTAGAAAGAAAAGAGGGTTGGTAGTGCTTGTTAATTGTTTCGAGGAAGTAGGTGATTGGAGTTGGAGTTGGAGTTGCAGCTGCAGATCTACACTAGCTAGGACATACAAGAAAAACTATCAAATAAAGGTATGTCAATCTACCCACTTTCTATGTAGAATTCCTAGGTTAATCCTAGGGATATTTTTTTGTGTATTCAAAAAGATCTACGTGAGAAAAAATTCCATAACAAGAGGTCATCTTGAGTGGCCTACCAAGTTTTGAGATTTTCAAGGTAATGAAGTGTACAACAACTAAACATATTTGGGACAAGCTACAAAACATTTCTGAAGAGAGATTTAGTGAAGATATATTTGATGATTATTCCAAATGTGAGTCAGAGACAGAAGAAGCACAAGTTGTGAGAAATATAAAAGGAGGATTTCGAAAATTCAAAGAAAGAGAAGATATTAATGTTAAAGAAGAATCTCTCTCCATAACCATGGAAACAAAACACGTCGATGAAGAAAATGAAGATAATCAGAAAGAAAGGCCAGATTCATAGGAAGAACACATTGATGGGGAAGTGAATCTTGAAGCAGAACTTGTTAGTGCCCTAGAAGAAATAGACAAACTCAAGGGAGAGAATATAAATTAGAAGAAGCAATTCCAGAAACATGAAAAGAAGGATCATGATCTTGAAGAAACAGAGAAGATAATTATTATTGTTGGAAATATTGTTTTCATTGATATCAAAGACAAGGGGAGCCTGGAAGATGTTCAAGATAAATATTACAAGCCTATAGATGTCCAATATAAATATTTCAAGATGGATATTGTTGAAAGTACTATTTTTGGTCAATTTGGATACCCTATCTTTGAATTCATTTTTACTCTACATACCTAGCTCAAATGGGAGAACAATTTATATGGTTGGAAATATTATTCCAATACCTTTCCAACGGTATATGAAATTTCCTCTAACTCCCAAGGAATGAGAATATATGAATTTTTCCATTTGAAAACTTAGACAAAAAATTGAGGTTGGCTAAGGTCTTCCACGAAAGTGGGGACAAAATTACTATAAATATACTATGGATTTTTTCATTTTTTGTGCAAGCAAGCAAGAGAGATCAAGTATGAGGTGTGCTAAAGGAACTGGGGTGACTCCTTCGGATGTATAGGTGTGCAAGAGAAGTCTAAGGTATTTTCTTTGGGTCTTTCTTATTCTCAAGGTATGTTATAAGGTTGTGATGTTGTCGTGTGCACTGCAATGAGCTTGTGATGTTTCTGTGAGGTTTTGATGTTGTCATGAATGGATGTTTTCGTAAGTGGATGTTTTTGTTAGTGGATGTTTATGTCAGTGATTAAATTCTAGGAATGATTCTATGAGGGTTGCTAGGGTTTGAAGGATTGTCTGTGGAATGAAAAATGCAGGTGAAGTCATAAGTAATATGTGTATGAAGATATTGGATTGGTGATATCTTATTGATTTTGTGCTCAGTTGAGGATATTGGTGTCTCCAATAGGTTCGTTCCTACATCTTGCTGATTTGGCACTCAACTAAGGAGATTTGTATCTCTGGTAGGTTGGTGCCTAAATTTTTTTATAAAAATATTTTTTTCTGGTTTTCTCCCACAAGGGTTTCCACATTAAACTTTGTGCATTCTGATTTGAGTTTATATGTGATTATTGTTTCTCAACTAATGATTGATTGATGAATGGTTAAATAAATTAAAAAGTATCTTATATTGATTCACCCCATGTTGGACACACCAACCACACTGAGAGGGGGGGTTAAATCAGTTTAGGGCTCTTTTCACACTTCTTTTCAAAACACCTTAGTTATAAATCACCATTTACTCATTATTCATTACTTTAACTAGTAAACATATCTCAGCATCAAACATCATCAATAAACCATATCCATAAAGAGCACAAGGAACAGAAGATATATGTATAAGTTTCTTTTTTATTACAGACTACAATCCTTGGGGTTTTTTAGCATCATTTGAAATGAGCACCAACTCAAAGAGAGAACCAAATCTCAATGCAAGACCCAACCTGTAGATCTCATCACCAACTAAGAAGAGGAATCCAATCCTTAAGTACAAGACCCAGCTTGTAGATAGAAAGCAATCTATCAAACTATACCAACAGTCTATACCAAGACAAGTGCATCAAATATGCACAACACAACCTATCACAACAACCTGTCACCTCAACATGTCTCATCAATACCAATCATCAAGTCAACTCTCAACCATATGCACAATATCACCAAGTTAACCAACAAGATACCTCTAGCAATACACCATACTCTCCATAAACCAAATACCATAAACCATTACACAAGACCATGTGCCAAAACCACACCTTTAATCCTATATAAATCATCAATACCTATAACATATAATGCAACAATTGGAACAATTCCAACATGCAAATCTGATGTGGTTACCGAACTGCCAACTTTCTGCAGCTACCAAATCTGTTGCCGCAGTTTTGATGCTGCGATTCTGCTGTTGCAGTTTTGCTGCCACGTTTTACTACCATGATTCTGTTTCTGCGGTTCTATTACCGTGATTCTTCTTCTATGATTCTTCTACCGCACTTTTTCTACTGTGATTTTTCTGCCGCACATTTTCTGTCGCGATTTTTTGCCACACTTTTTCTGACACAATTTTTCTGCTGCATTTTTTTTTTCGTGATTTTTCTGTCGGGAATCTTCTCTATCAATAATACGTCCCAAATAACCTTTCACAAATGTATATTCAATATTCTCAAAGATCATACACATAAGAGACCCTTGCTCTCTTATTTAGACTTCTCCAAGTAGCTTCCTCTAGGGGTTATCTTCTAACCAACGTACCCAACTTCCTTCTTTTGGGGCTAACCCACTTATAACCACTTTGTCCACTTACAACCACTTCATCCACAAATATTAAACTCTCCACTTCTAGTGGCAACTAATTTATTTTTAATTATTTTCTTGTTGCAACCACTTAACCCATGACTAACCACTTTGACTGGTCAACCTCTTCTAGGAGATTCTAGAATAATTTGAATTATTTGACCTTCTTGAATTCTTTGACCTTCTAGGGGCTTCTATATAACTCATAAGGGTTCTCCAACTACACATGGCCATAAATCTCTAACCGTGAGGAGTTATGTGATGTTCCACATATCACCAAAAATGGCATGTCATATACTATCCATCTGTAATAATTTCTCCTACAAATTCACTAATCTTAATTAAATTATTCCTCAATCAAACTTGTTTTCCCTAACCACACTACTGGGCTACTCAACCACCTAACCATTTGGACTTCACAAAGCGTCTTCCAGTGAGGGCTTTCACTATAAGTGGACCACTTTGAGAATTGTATCCATGAGCGTCTTCCTGCGAGGGATTTCACCATAAGGGGACCACTTTGGAGTTTATCCATTTGTTTCTTCCTATCAACCATGACATGACATCAATGATACAACTCCCTTTAATATCAACACATCATTATGAAACCACTTGACATCAACCCTTTGACAACAATTAAATCAATGACCATATAACCAATAATCAATATATCAATGATACAAGCACATCACTATGAGAATACTTGACATCAACCCTTTGAAATCAATGAAAACATAGTACAAAAATCTTCCCATTTGGCACTGATGGGAACACCAACATTGATGTCAACACCAATCATTTATGGCAACACTTGGACATGACAATGTTCATTCTCCCTTTGTGATCATCGCTCCTTATAAATGTTCATCTTGCCACATAAATGTGACTATCTCTCCCCCTTTGACATCAATGGCAAAGGGCATTTATATCCTTGGGGTTTTTCCCTTTGCCTAGACTCTCTTTAGGGATGCTTCCCCTGTCTGGATGCCTTTGAGCTTCCTATGAATAATCTCTCCCCCTTTGGACAAGGGATATCATTCTAATGCAATGATGATGTCATGGCTTCCAATCATCTCTCCTCCTAGAATTATGTTGTTGCAACCAATCATGGGAAGAATAATAACTCCCCCTGTGGGTATGTCTCCCCCTATATTCTCTACAAGATGAAAAATATGCTACCACTACAATCTGTTGCAAATTTTACTGCTCAAACGAAACATATATCAACTACTCAAGAATGATCTTCTCTTCCTATGACAATCCTTCAACCTATCCATGCATAAAACTCATGCCATACCATACATCATGAAGAAAAATATATGCCAATAATGAATAGATACTCATGAAAAAAACATAAACCATGTACATGCTATGTCATATTGTGTGCCAACCATGCACAACACCCATACACATCAACCATGTACATCAATACCATATAATATACCATAAGATATCATCAATGGAGTGTATCAACCATATGCCAATAACATGTTCCAACTGTGTACCAACCATATGCCTCTACCAACATGCCAACCATGTGCCTCAAACAAATGTCATATCACTCATAATATGCCTCTACCATGAACCAAGTGCCACAACCATGTATCTCAACCATCAATATATTAACCAAACATCTCAACTATATCATCACATACATCATGTACCAAAGCAAGTGCATCGACCATGCACCAAACCTCAACAAATTGAACCAAAATCAAAATGCATTCCCATACATGTATGCCATATCAACCATAAACCATGTGCCAATCATATTGCTAGCAAGTGCCTCAACCAATGTAACAAGTATGTACCAATCATGCATCAACTATAGATCAAGCTATGACTTATCAATGATGTACAACATAACCACTGTTGAGGAAAAGATATGAAATAATCTTACTCAAGCATTTTCAGATCTTGCTTGGCTAAGGCAAGATAGATGAGAATATTACCCTATGTTTATAGCCTCAAATATTTTTTCCTAATCCACAAGTATTAGTTACAAGGGCTTAGGATGATTTTTTATAAATAAAAGATTGTTGTAAAATTCAACATTTTTATATAATTTTTTGAATATAATAGGTGCAAAAGTAAATGTGGAGACAAAAGAAAAAATACCAAGTCACATATTAACACATATGAGACAGAATAGAAATCTCTTATTTCATTCCAAGAAATCAAAAGAATCATTCTCTTTACAAAAATCCCTGAGGGAGTTTGGACCAAAGTCAATCTTAGATGTCCCCGATGAAAACCATACAAAAGGACTTCTGACAAAAAGTAAAAAATTGAAATTTAAAAGCTATATCAGCTTGCCACAGATTTCTTCCCACTCGAATCTGCACAATATCCTTTATCAATCATGAAAATTAATTCATAATCAGACAAATCTACACAGACTATCAAATATAGATCAACACCTCTGAAAACAAGTGTCTGAATGATATAATTCAGCCTTGAATCTTGTTGTCTACAATAGGACCCTACTGTCATAAAAAAGAATTAGGATTTTAATGAATTAAAGAATGAATGAAAACTGAAATATCTCAATAAAACTCAAGAGCATACCTTAGTATGCTTTCTCCTTCTATTCTCCCTTTGTTCTTCCTTCTCTTTTTGCCTTTAAGCAATCAAAATTAGTTGAAGTAGTTCAACTACCTCTTTTAGTTAAGTTAACTAAAACTCAACTAACTTTTAGTTTAGGGGAAGAATTAATATAATAATAATAAGGGTCTTTAATAAATAATAACTAGTAGGTGGGACCCCTTGTGACTCCCTTTAGTTTCTTAACAAAAATAAACATAACTAGTCAATCAATCAAACACATCCCTCCTTGTGGATCCAATCATCATTCTCATAATTTGAAAATTAAATATCAGTGATATTTTAAACCATATCCAAAATATCCAAAAATAGTATGTTGTCCCAAAACTTCAGCAGTCAACTATTCTCAACAATCAATAATAAAATATACTCAAAAACCATATTTTCCACTTGGGGAGGCAATTTTGCCTTTGTTGTTGTTGTCTCCCTTTGACTTTTCTAAATTAGCCTTAGGTTATGTGGATCATTTAGGCTTGATCTCACTGATAACATGAGAGCATTCATCTCTCAAGTGCATGCGGGGGGAAACTTATTTGGTTGAATCACTTGAGGGAGAGGAGGGGGAAACATAAGCTTTTCCTTTATCATGCATGTGGTGGTATTTGATTTTGAGTCTCTTGCATGTGTGGGAAGACTGTATAGGTGAGTGTGAAGGGGCAATTTGGACATTTGGGTTAACCAGTGGAGGAGGAGGAGGTAAAGACAAATTGGGCTAGCCACGATGTTGGGAGACTACTAGGTGAACAATATCTTGCCATCTTTCATTTTCAGGGACTTCAGGTTGTAATGAGAAATGAGGGGGGAAAGGGATACCAGGGACATGTTGGGGTTGGAAGGGAGGCCTTTATGGACTAGGTTGGACTACCCCTTGTCCAATCCAATTGAGAAATCTAGCTTGGAATAGTTGTTTTAACTCTTGTGTATCTGCATCAAAATGTATCAAAAATCTAGGCCTTCTGGGGCCTCTATTTGAATTCCCTCTGCGCCTATTATTTCAGCCATGGCTTCCTCTGCTGAAGAATCTCATCCTATATGCAACATTCATTAGCAACTAGCTTCTTAAACAAACCATACATGACATCTCTTTAATATGAAACAAAGTTTGGTTCAACAATCACATCAGACCCATGCAATCCAATCCATAAAATTCATTTAATACTTGTCAATGAGTAGTGGGTGAATAATGGTTCCGGGATATCTAAGGGGGTTGTATTGAGCGGAAAAGTGATACTATGAAAGGGAGTAAGAACATGATTTATTCTCAACAAATCATTAAACAATCAATTGTGTTGCAATAAAAAAACATATCAACTATGACCCATCTTTGTGTCATCCTTTAACTGTTGTAATACAAAATTTCCATTTAATTTTAATTTAATTTTAAGAATAGGGCATGCAAAGTGAATCTGGGATTGTGAGGGGATTCGTAATGAATGAAAAAGTGAGAAAATGACAGGGGATGATAATGGATACTATTCATAAAAAAATTAAATAATCAATAATCATAACTCTGTATTAGAATCAATCCAAAAGCACCAACATTCACTGTTTCTAAATTTTATACCAAACTGTCTGTTGTTCCAATAATAACTTTCCCAGAATTTCTCAATTCATAATAATCTGTGCAATCATAACTTATAAAAAAAACAACCTTTCCATTCAACAGTCTTGTTTAACAAAGCCCTGATCCTTTCTTTCTTTTCTTTCCTTTTTATAAAATAAAAATAAAAATGCACAACAATATGCTTGACATCTATCCCTGATAGTCCATAATGCATCATGATAACAATCAACATTAATTGTTTAACAATCGGGCCCAATTAAAATATACATAGGGCTCTTTTTAAAACATGAACAGACTTCAAAGCATGCCCGATTATACACAACCTTCATCATATCAATCACAAAACCTTGAAATGAAACAACAATCAACCAAAACAATAAACACCGAGCCTTATATCTGTGGGTATAACTTCCTTTTAAAAGCATTGGTAATTTGTATGATGATCCAATAATATATATGAAGCGAAGATAACAAATTACACACAGACATCATTTTTTTAAAACTGGCCATAACCCTGATCAGGCCTAGAAAAAACCACACATGTGTCTCCATTTGCAATCAAGACCATGTTGGTAAACACAATGAGTGAAACCATAATGAAAATAAGAAATCTCTCAACTGTATGCAAGTGCCTTTTTTCATTTGTGTAACAACCCCTTCGTTATGTCTATGAATAGCAAAGTTCAATAGGAAGATTTTTTTCTTTTTCTTTTTAACAAATAAGAAATTAACAACATCACCTAATTCATATCAATGCAAAAACACATGACATCATAACTAAGGTGACACATGATCATAATATAAACAAACTCTACAATATCATTGCGGAAAGAAATTGCAAACCATAATGCCAACCAATCTCATCATATTATCACCAATAACAATAATTTTGCCGAATATAAAATCGCTTTCTACTTTACCATTAAAATCATACCGTTGCCACTCGCCCTCTTCGGAGACGTCCCTCGCGCTGTGCCGCTTCCCTCGCTCCGTGCCGCTCCTGCTTGCCGACCAAAGAAAGCTCACCGGTACCTCCCAGCCAAACGCTAGGGGTACTCTGCTTCCCCCTTAGCCCCCCGAGCCGCAAAGGGGCCACACAAGAACCAGAGATAGACTAACATCTCAGCTCGCCTCCACGGATGAGCTACCACTCCAAACACAACTGAGATATACCCAACTCCTCACAAGCAATCC
>ML777101.1:1046387-1060410 GCA_009831015.1 Picea engelmannii
CTTCTATTCTCCCTTTGTTCTTCCTTCTCTTTTTGCCTTTAAGCAATCAAAATTAGTTGAAGTAGTTCAACTACCTCTTTTAGTTAAGTTAACTAAAACTCAACTAACTTTTAGTTTAGGGGAAGAATTAATATAATAATAATGAGGGTCTTTAATAAATAATAACTAGTACGTGGGACCCCTTGTGACTCCCTTTAGTTTCTTAACAAAAATAAACATAACTAGTCAATCAATGAAACACATCCCTCCTTGTGGATCCCATCATCATTCTCATAATTTGAAAATTAAATATCAGTGATATTTTAAACCATATCCAAAAAATATAATATCCAAAATATCCAAAAATAGTATGTTGTCCCAAAATATCAGCAGTCAACTGTTCTCAACAATCAATAATAAAATATACTCAAAACCATATTTTCCACTTTGGGAGGCAATTTTGCCTTTGTTGTTGTTGTCTCCCTTTGACTTTTCTGAATTAGCCTTAGGCTGTGTGGATCCTTTAGGCTTGATCTCATTGATAACATGAGAGTAGTCATCTCTTAAGTGCATGCGGGGGGAAACTTATTTGGTTGAATCACTTGAGGGAGAGGAGGGGGAAACATCAGCTTTTCCGTTATCATGCATGTGGTGGGATTCGATTTTGAGCCTCTTGCTTGCGTGGGAAGACTGTACAGGTGAGTGTGTAGGGGCAATTTGGACATTTGGGTTAACTAGTGGAGGAGGAGTAGGTAAAGACAAATTGGGCTAGCCACGATGTTGGGAGACTACTGGGTGAACAATATCTTTCCATCTTTCATTTTCATGGACTTCAGGTTGTAATGAGAAATGAAGAGGGAAAAGGATACCAGGGACATGTTGGGGTTGGAAGGGAGGCCTTTCTGGACTAGGTTGGACTACCCCTTGTCCAATCCAATTGAGCAATCTAGCTTGGAATAGTTGTTTTAACTCTTGTGCATCTGCATCAAAATGTATCGAAAATCTAGGTCTTCTGGGGCCTCTATTTGAATTCCCTCTGCGCCTATTATTTCAGCCATGGCTTCCTTTGCTGAAGAATCTCATCCTATATGCAACATTCATTAGCAACTAGCTTCTTAAACAAACCATACATGACATCTCTTTAATATGAAACAAAGTTTGGTTCAACAATCACATCAGACCCATGCAATCCAATCCATAAAATTCATTTAATACTTGTCAATGAGTAGTGCGTGAATAATGGTTCTGGGATATCTGAGGGGGTTGCATTGAGCAGAAAAGTGATACTGTAAAAGGGAGTAAGAACATGATTTATTCTCAACAAATCATTAAACAATCAATTGTTTTGCAATAACAAAACATATCAATTGTGACCCATCTTTGTGTCATCCTTTAACTGTTGTAATACAAAATTTCCATTTAATTTTAATTTAATTTTAAGAATAGGGCGTGCAAAGTGAATTTGGAATTGTGAGGGGATTCGTAATGAATGAAAAAGTGAGAAAATGACAGGGGATGATAATAGATACTATTCATAAAACAAATTAAATAATCAGTAATCATAACTCTGTATTAGAATCAATCCAAAAGCACCAACATTCACTGTTTCTCAATTTTATACCAAACTGTCTGTTGTTCCAATAATAACTTTCCCAAAATTTCTCAATTCATAATAATCTGTGCAATCATAACTTATAAAAAAAACAACCTTTCCATTCAACAGTCTTGTTTAACAAAACCCTGATCCATTCTTTCTTTTCTTTCCCTTTTATATAAAAAAAAAAATGCACAACAATATGCTTGACATCTATCCCTGATAGTCCATAATGCATCATGATAACAATCAACATTAATTGTTTAACAATCGGGCCCAATTAAAATATACACAGGTCTCTTTTTAAAACGTGAACAGACTTCAAAGCATGCTCGATTATACACAACCTCCATCATATCAATCACAAAACCTTGAAATGAAACAACAGTCAACCAAAACAATAAACACCAAGCCTTATATCTGTGGGTATAACTTCCTTTTAAAAGCATTGGTAATTTGTACGATGATCCAATAATATATATGAAGCGAACATAACAAATTACACACAGGCATCATTTTTTAAAAACTGGCCATAACCCTGATCGGGCCTAGAAAAAACCACATAGGTGTCTCCATTTGCAATCAAGACCACGTTGGTAAACACAGTGAGTGAAACCATAATGAAAAGAAGAAAGCTCTCGACTGTATGCAAGTGCCTTTTTTCATTTGTAATTGCTCAACCAAATTTATCATAGAAGGATGAGACAGAGACTCGATGAAAAACCTCCATAACCATTTCACTGATAAACCAATATTTGACAACCCAGAAGATGCCCAAAGGGAGCAAAGACAGTTGGAATATAAATCGGACTCTATCAAAATCAAATACAGGGAGACAACAAGAGCATGTTCATATTTTAACAATAACAAAGAGAGTTGATGGTCTTCTGAGACTTCTATCAACCACAAGCAAAAATACCTTTCGAAAAAGACACAACAGTGAGCCACACAGTCTTCTTATTTCTCCCAATCTGGGCAATGAAACGAATAGTTAACCCCTGAGGAGAGAAAAGACAGGTAGGGTAAAATAGCTAGTGCACATAGTGCATTTAACACTTGCAAAGGAGAGGAGAAATTTAATTGAATAGTGGCGGTTATTAAAAGAAAACACAGAGATATTACATCTCTATCCATTACTTAAGAGCCAAACAACTTGATAGAAACACCAGTGAGGACGCACACATCCTTTTGACATAATGCCAAGATACAACTTGTATAAATGCACAACCATACATGCATGTATTAACGCTGGGGTCACCCAAGATTAGATCTTGGGATACTTCAGTGAAACTATAGTAAGAACGGGCCAATGACCATGACTCGAGGTTTGAATAAAAAACACAACAACTATTGGCAATCCCTCTACGACTGGGTAAGGGTTAAAATCATGACTGTGAGGGAACGAAGTAATCGACATTAATACACAGAACATAACCCTCCATAATCAACGCAGAGAGATATGGACCACCATTCACTTATTATTCCATAGAGACCCATCATGATACTAAACTAACCGAGCAACCATTCAATGCACAACTTAAAATACCCAATTCTTTTGCTTGCAATCCCAAACATTTTACAATCGTCACAGAGAGCTATAACACACATATACACAGTCGAAAATCTCAATAACACACAGAATCCAAGCATCATTGAGCCATCATTTGTTCATACAATAGAGAATACCTCATGTATGGAGAGAAAAAGAATCATACCTGTGGAAAAACGCTTAAATGACGAGTTGGCCGAGCCTTCTTCCTTCCAAGAGATTGAAAATAAGGAGCTTCACAACCAATAGATCAAAAAATGCAACAAAGGAACAAAGCTAGGGTGACGATTGATAGGGGGAGTATGGAATGACTTGCAGTAAATGCATGTCGCTTCCATCACCTAGCCTATTCAATTCGAAGTACAAGACAACTCAACAAGCATTATATTCACCAATCAATTAAACCATGTATTCAATGCCAAAGCATTGTGAAATCTGCGATGATATCCATTGCATAGTGCACCACCCAATATCATTTACACGTTAACCCTTGCCATAACTCAATGCCATAATAGATATTGAAATGTTATATGCACCCCATTCAAATCTAATGAAATTCGCATAGCCCACTAACCAACAATAGCATAATAGTTAGGATGAACACTAATATCCTTTAACTTTTCCATTCGAATTTGCATATAATCCTTTATCATAGCTCAAACATATAACTTATTTCCCTTTAGGAGCTTTTCATAAGTTTTTTTCTTGTTTTGATCATGCTACCATTAAAATATCTCTTGCATATATGTGGCCAGGTAATTGATCATAGGAATTAGTGACATGGTTAAATCATAGAAACTGTAAATAGCATGCTCCTCATAACCATAAAAATGTTTTGGATCGCAAAAAGCATTCCACAAAAATGCTTCATCCACTTGTTATCATGTCAGATGAAACCAAGACCGCATCATCAAAAATGTAGAACTGTGTAAGTAGCATAAAAAATAGCAACAAAACATATATAATATGTCTATCCTTGCACCTCTAGTCTATAAGGGGGTCCCACCTACTAGTATTATATTATTAGCATAGTTTAAATAAAAGGGCTTTAGCAATACTTTGCATGCGGAATTCATCGTTACGATTTTAATTGTCAACAAACTGGCGACGTCAAAGGGAAATATATTTCCAACAGATTAAGAACTCAGAATGTCTAGTCTCACAAACCAATTAACATTAGATCAAGAAGATATAAATCAAAATGATTATGAAACAGGGGGAAGTGAGCAGATTTAATGGAAAAATGACCAGGAATTTGGGAATAAATCATGGAAAGTGTTAAGTATGAGGGGGTTTATCCCTGTAAGCATAATCATTTAACTAAAAAAATTTCTTTTCTTGAAGAAGAAAAAATTTCTGAACTTTCTCTTTTGAATCTCGAAATGGATGAAGAAAAGGAAAGCAGAAGTGGTATAGAACCAACTATCTCATAAAATAATAGTAAAAGAAGATAAAAATTTCAATGATGCCTTCAAGGGGAACATCATGACAGCTGTGTAATCTTGATTGTTATTGGCTAACAATACTTTGTAGAAGTGTCGCTGTGGGAAAACTGATCCAACATTTTATTTTTGACAAAAATTGAAGTAAAAAAAACAAAAGCAAGAAATGTCATAATAGAAATGAAACAACAAAATTGAAATAAGCAGAAATGAAATGACAGAAAATAAAATAGCAGAAATGCAAAACTACTAATGTAAAAGAAGAAATGAAACTACTATAATACAGAACAAGCCAAACAATGTTAAACTCTTCAAGTTGGTTCCATGTAATGTTTTAACTGGGAACCGTTAGTGTTGTAGGAAAACAATCGCTCATGTAAGTCGTTTAAAATATAAGAATTTGCACCTAGTACAAAAGCGATCTTAAAAGGACCCAGCCATAATTTTTGAAACTTTGAATGTCTTCCTCTATCAGCATGAGCTGAATCCCACAACAATACCTTCTCATTGAATTTAAATTTGATTGCTTTGACACTCTTGTTGAAATATTTTTTAACAGTCTCATGTCTTCTCTTTATATTACCTACGGCTAACGTCCTTTTCTCCTCTAAAGTCAGGAGTGCATTCATTCTTTGAGAAACATCAGAAGAATTTAATTCTTCGACCTGTAGCATTAAACTTAAGGAGGAAAGTTCCAGCTCAGTAGGAAAAATGGCTTCTTGACCATAAACAAGTTGGAAAAGAGTGCAACCAGTGCTCATCTTGGTTGTAGTTCGATCTTCCCAAAGGGCGTAAGTGAGGAGAGACGAGGCTTATCTTCGATGAGCTTTTTGATAATTCTCACCGGATTCTTATTGGTAGACTTAGCCTTCCCATTTCCTTGGGGGTAATAAGCTGATGAGATAAAATGTTTAACTCTCAACTTAGATAAAAACTGGGTCATCTTAGTAGAAATAAAAGCGGGACCATTGTCTGTAATAATTTCCAAAGGAAGACTAAATCTGGAAAAAATATTATTTTCAAGAAAAGAAATCACCTGCTCATCTTTCAAATGTTTAAGTGGGACAACTTCAACCCATTTTGTAAAATAGTATGTGGTTGTCAAGATAAGGACTTTTCCTGCTAAAGACGAAGGATTAATAGGACCAATAAAGTCCAAACCCCATTTTAGAAAAGGAAAGTACGAGAGGACAGGTTGCAATGGCATGGCTGAAAGGTGTTCTTTCCCAACAAATTTCTGGCACTTGTCACAATATCTCTAAAAAACATAAGAATCATGAAAGATTGAAGGCCAATAGTATCATTTTCTGATAATATTAAAAGAAGTGGTTTTAGCAGAAAAATGACCTCGACATGAATAACTTAATTTGAAGAACCATGAGTTTCTTGCAACAGTTTTTGTGCTTCCTCATTGTTTACACAACGAAGCAACATACCATCGACAAATCTTCTAAACAAGAATTCTCCTATAATGACCTATCTAGCAGATTTGAGATAGAGCCTTCTTCTTTGATGAGTGCCTAAGTTATCTAGACATCTTTGATTTTGAAAATAGTAAACCAAATTTTTATACCAAGGATGTTCAGACATAGGAAGGATTTGATTATCAATGTAGAACAATGCTAATAGAGAACTATCATGTTCATCAATTTCTTCACTAGTTTCAGCATGCTGAGCTAAGTGAAGGGATAAGTCATGTCCCTTGATGGTGTTAGAAGTCACGATAGTTAAATCATGCTCATGGATATTGGCAAGCCAATGTGCAATATTCCCTGAAAGGTAAGTCTGTGAGAGCAAAAATTTGACAGCGGGTAAAGGGACTTTTACCAACGTGTGCTTACCTAAGATGAAGTGGCGAAATTTTTCAATAGCTTTAACAAGAGAAAAAACATGTTTTTCAATAAAAGAATATTTAAACTCATCATCAGGCAAGCTTTGACTCATGTAAGCCACTGGTTTTTCATTACCTTGGTCATCACCTTGCATGAGGATAGCAAAAAATGCTTCCTTTGTGGCATTAGTATATATCATAAATTATTTCTCAAAATTTGGCTTTGCCAAAACCGGTGCAGAACTGATTACTTTCTTGATCCCTACAAAATCATTTTTGACATCATCTGTCCAAGAAAAGGAACGATCTTGCTTAAGTAGATTATGAATTGGCTTGACCATTACAACAAAACTAGGAACAAACCTACAGACAAAGTTAATAACACCCATAAAAGCTTGAACCTCCTTCTTTAAATTGGGAGTAAGCAGATTTAGGATAGCGACAATCCTTTCAGGATCAATGATTATTCCTGAATCAGAGACAATGTGTCCAAGGAGCTTTCCCTTGGTAACATCGAAAATAGACTTAGAAGGATTTAGAGAAATGCCAAATTTCTTGCATCACATGAGAACTCTTTTAAGATGACCAAAATGATCTGATTGGTTTTTCGAGTACACAGTTAAGTCATCAATATAGATCTAAATAAACTTGCCAATCAAATCGTCAAAAGCTATTTTCATATCTCTTTGAAAAGTGGCACCTACATTAGATAAGACAAAAGGCATACATTCGTAAGCAAAAGTGCCCCAACGAGTAATAAACGTGGTTTTATATTTATCTGCCCTTTTTACCTTGATTTGATTATAACCAGAAAAACCGTCAAGTAAGGAAATCATCTTTGACCCTACAACTTGATGCAAAATCATTTCCATATTAGGGAGAGGAAAGTGATCTTTTATACTAGCCTGATTCAATGCGCGAAAATATACGCATAATCATATTTGACTAGTTCTTTTCCGAATGGGAACCAAATTGGAAACCCATTAAAAATACTTAACCGGAAAGATGATCCCAGCCTTCAAGAGTTTTTCCAACTCCTTTCGAATAGTTTCTTCTAATGCAGGGTTATTGGGTCTTTGTTTTTTCCTAACTAGTTTTATTCCCTCCTTGATAGGAATGGCATGTTGTATAAGAGAAGGATCAAAACCACGAAGATCCTCATAAGACCAAGCAAAAACATCTTGAAATTCACTAAGCAGCCCAACGAACTTCATTTTTTCTTCAACAGAACATTGGGCACCTATTTTAACATTCTTTGGAGACTTAGGTGTTCCAATGTTCAACAAAATGGTTTCACCCACTTTCCTTTTTGACTCCTCTTCTTTATGTTTTTCTTTGTTGCCTACATCACTCGATGAAAATGAACTTTCTAGAGGAGTAAAGCCTTTAGGAATCTTGTTATCTTCCATGGATATAATTTCCTTAGGCTTATAGGGTTCATTTTTAATGAAAGCACATATGCTCTCATAACTAGGGAACACCTGCCATGACTCTATATTGTCAGGGATGTGTGGACGATACAGAGATTGAAAGGTACAATCAGGTATTTGTGGCAAAAGTTGTCGATTAGGAGAGGCTGCAAAAAAATCTAATCGGTCGGCCATTGAGTTCAATTCCCTTTTAATATGAGTGATGTTGAAAGATAGTAAGTTCGAGATAAGTTCCCAAACACTTTGGGTGTAGCGTTTCATTAACTTGTTTCTAGGAGAATATATCTTACGTATAAGGTTTACAACAAGTTCAGAATCCCCAAAAACTGTAAGGTGAACACAACCCAAATTATAGGCATTTTCAATGCCTAACAATAATGCTTCAAATTCAGTGACATTGTTTGTGCAAGCAAACTCTAGCCTACAGGAAAAGTTATGAATTTTACCCACATGAGAGTACAAGATAATACTGGCTTTGTTTCCTTCATTGGTGCATGAACCATAAAAGTGCATATGCCACATCCCTTCATATAAGTCAATTTGTTCCAAGGTAGTGTTGTCCTCATCGAAAAAGATTGAATACAGTCCTAAGTATTCCTCGACATAATTCACATTAGGTTGTGGGACACTTTCTATGTAAGGTGAAATTCTCCCCTCTCTTAGGACTATGATGTTTTTACCATTCCGAGGAACGAATAATTGTGTTCCGTCAAGTGAGAGGTATCCACTAGTCAAATCTTGCCAATATCTTCCTAAGATGATCGAGTAGTTACTCACTTGCATATCAATTACCTGAATATTAAGGGTTGTCCTTATTTCAGGGTGTGCACACAAAACCAAGGTCATGTCCTTGATTTCACCTATGATCATTTGTTGTAGACTATTATAAGAGAGCATGCTTCTAGCATTTTCATTTGTACAAGAAAAGCCTAGCTATTCCATAATAATATTCGACATTACACTTGGGCCTGAATTGCCGTCAATGAGGCAACAATGGGCAATCTTATCCATAATCTTTACATAAATATAAAACGGGTTTTTTTTATAGGGTGTCTAAAGTTATGTACACCTACTTTATTTACAGGCGAATCCTCTTCATCTATCTCTTCAGAGAGGTTGGATACAACAGAAGCTTTTCCTTCGATGAGATTTTTTATATGCTTTTGTTGTTCAGGGATGAAAATCATGTCTAGGAGGGTTGCATCTTCTTTGATGTTGGCCAACTGATTTAGAATGTTGTATTTTGAAGAGGGAAGATGGGAGGTAGTTCCTTGACTGTCGACAACCTTAAGAACCTGAAAATTAGTAGCTGGTGAAGATGAGCTTGGGATAGAAGAAATGAGGGGAGTATCATATTTGCTTTTGGTAGCATAGGATTTATTCCTAGTATTTATGATCATGACTTATTCTGGCTATGCACAGTCTAGGAAAACAATAGTAGTTTTAGGTCTCTTACCAAATATTTTATCTCTGACACTCTTTTTAACCTCACATGTACTTTCCTCATGGTGTTCCTCGCAAAAGTTACACCAACTATGAGGCATGATAGCTTTAGGCTGAAAATTATTTTCATTTGGATTCATAAAGGGGTGTGTAGAAGAAGATGAAGCTCCAGGGGTAAGAGAGGGGACATTTCCTTTCCGTTCATACGCTATCATTCAATTATTCATGCCTTGTACAAGATGTAAGAGGGAGGACATGTATGTCTGCTTAACTGAGTCTCCCTTAGGAAGACCTGTTCTTTCAAGCCGTTCTTCATACTCGAACCAAGTGTGCAGAGAATAACCAAGGTTATCAATGGCCTTTTCCTCAAGCCTATGATGATAGGGGGAAGGTAATGCATGAAAGTGGCTTGGTTATGAGGGTGAATGAGTTTAGGGATTTGGTTGTATAATTTGGTGAAATGAAAGTTGAAGGACTTGTTAGTCTCACCATCCTTATAAGCGATGTTATTCTACTCCCTTAACTGCTCAGCTGGGATTTTGGATTGCCCATAGGTATATTTGAACCAATATACTAACTCCTCCCAAGTATATAAAATGTTAGGAAGGAGATCAAAGAAATTGGTCGCAGCCTTCCCTTCAAGGGAATTCACAAATAAGTGCATACAAGTATCATTGTCATTGGATCCTATGTTAATGCCACCAAGTTTTCATTCGTAGTTACAATGTTATTCCTTGAAAACCTAGGGAGATTCTCTTTGAATTTTGGAAGTGGACAAGTAGCAGGTGCTAGGTTAAGAGGGGAGGAAACATGCAACGAGGTAGTTGTAGCATCTTCTTCAAACTGAAAAAGCCCATACTTTTTAATGACTTTGGCAAGGTTTGTGGTAGATTAGACAGGGACTTGGTGACTATATAAGCTACCAATCACCGACGAAGTTGAAGATTAAGATGAAGTAGCACCTCCAGTGCCACTAGAGCCACCCCTAGATGCAATATTGTGGATGATAGGTAAGGGAGAAAAAGACAAACTAGATGATTCAGACAAAGTTCTCCTTAGAGAACTTTGTTGGGTTGAGAACACAATGTTCCTTCTTCCTATTTCAGCAATAGGATTAATTTTTTATGATAAACCTCTTCTTCTCCTAGAAATACGAAGGTCTAAGGACATGAAAAGAAGATAAAAAATGTAGGAAAAAGAAAGCTATGGTTGATTCCTAAGTTATCTTTGCCTATCTTCCCAATGCTCTTGTGCACTTATCTCTTGTTCAATTGCTTCCCATGAGCGATTAAGCTCAACATGGGTATTAGCGGTATCTAAGATGGTATTAAACAATTTTAAAGAAATGTTGGTCTGATCTTGAAGACCGGGCTTAGAATTGGGTTGTCTTGCAACATGTATAGTCATTAAGAAATGAAACATTCAAAGAATCAATATCATAAATGTAGATATATTCAATGATAATAAAGCATAAAAATCAACCAGAGAGATATGGAAGATCTCCCCAGTATGGTCGCCAAATAAATGTTGAGGAAAAGATATTAAATAATATTACTCAAGCATTTTCAGATCTTGCTTTGATAAGGCAAGATAGACGAGAATATTACCCTATGTTTATAGCCTCAAAATTTGTTTCCTAATCCACAAGAATTATTTAAAAGGGCTTAGGCTGGTTTTTTATAAATAAAAGATTGTTGTAAGATTCAACATTTTTATATAATTTTATGAATATAACAAATGCAAAAGTAAATGTGGAGACAAAAGAAAAAATACCAAGTCACATATTAACACATATGAGACATAATAGAAATCGCTTATTTCATTCCAAGAGATCAAAAGAATCGTTCTCTTTACAAAAATCCTTGAGGGAGTTTGGACCAAAGCCAAACTTAGATGTTCCTGATGAAAACCATACAAAAGGACTTCTGACAGAAAGTAAAAACTGAACTTTAAAAGATGGATCTTCTTACCACAGATTGTTTCCCACTCGACTCTGCACAATATCCTTTATCAGTCATGAAAATTAATTCATAAACAGACAAGTCTACACAGACTATCAAACATAGATCAACACCTCTGAAAACAAGTGTCTGAATGATGTAATTCAACCTTGAATCTTGTTGTCTACAATAGGACCCTGCTGTCATAAAAGAGAATTAGGCTTTTAATGAATTAAAAAATGAATGAAAATTGAACTATCTCAATAAAACTCAAGAGAAGACCTTAGTATTCTTTCTCCTTCTATTCTCCCTTTGTTCTTCCTTCTCTTTTGCCTTTAAGAAATCAAAATTAGTTGAAGTAGTTCAACTACCTCTTTTAGTTAAGTTAACTAAAACTCAACTAACTTTTAGTTTAGGGGAAGAATTAATATAATAATAATAAGGGTATTTAATAAATAATAACTAGTAGGTGGGACCTCTTGTGACTCCCTTTAGTTTCTTAACAAAAATAAACATAACTAGTCAATCAATCAAACACATCCCTCCTTGTGGCTCCCATCATCATTTTCATAATTTGAAAATTAAATATCAGTGATATTTTAAACCATATCCAAAAAATGTAATATCCAAAATATCCAAAAATAGTATGTTGTCCAAAAATTTCAACAGTCAACTATTCTCAACAATCAATAATAAAATATACTCAAAAACCATATTTTCCACTTTAGGAGGCAATTTTCCCTTTGTTGTTGTTGTCTCCCTTTGAATTTTCTGAATTATCTGTAGGCTGTGTGGAGCCTTTAGGCTTGATCTCACTGATAACATGAGAGCAGTCATCTCTGAAGTGCATGCGAGATGAAATAGATTTGGCTGAATCACTTGAGGGAGAGGAGGGGGCAACCACAACTTTTCCTTTATCATGCTTGTGGTGGGCTTCAGTTTTGAGTCTGTTTCTTGTGTGGAAAGACTGTACATGTGAGTGTTCAGGGGAAATTTGGACATTTGGGTTAACCGGTGAAGGAGGAGTAGGTAGAGACAAATTGGGCCAACCATGATGTTGGGATATTGTTGGGTGAACGATCTCTTTCCATTTGTCATTTTTAGGGACTTCGGGTTGTAATGAGACATGAGGTGGGACAGGGATACCAAGGACATGATGGGGTTGGAAGGGAGGCCTTTCTGGCCTAGGTTGGACTACCCCTTGTCCAATCCAATTGAAAAATCCATCTTGGAATAGTTGGTTTAAATCTTGTGGATCTACATCAAAATGTATCAAAAATCTAGGCCTTCTAGGGCCTTTGTTCCAATTCCCTTTGCCCTTGTTATTTCGGCCATGGCTTCCTCTGCTGAAGAAGCTCATCTTGTATGCATCGTTCATTAGCAAGTAGCTTCTTAAACAAACCATACATGACAACTCTTTAATATGAAACAAAGTTTGGCTCAACAATCACATCAGACCCATGTAATCCAATCCATAAAATTCATTTAGTACTTGTCAATGAGCAGCGGGTGAATAATGGTTTTGGGATATCTGAGGGGGTTTTATTGAGTGGAAAAGTGATAAGATGAAAGGGAGTAAGACCATGATTACTACTCAACAAATCATTAAATAATCAATTGTGTTGCAATAACAAAACATTAACTGTGACCCATCTCCGTGTCATCCTTTAATTGTTGTAATACAGAGTTTCCATTTAATTTTAATTTAATTTTAAGAACAGGGCATGCAAAGTGAATTTGGTATTATGAGAAGATTCATAATGAGAGAAAAAACTGAGAAAATGACAGGGGATGATAATGTATAATGTTCACAAAACAAATTAAATAATCAGTAATCATAACTTTGTATTAGAATCAATCCAAAAAGCACCAATATTCACTGTTTCTCAATTTTATACCAAATTGTATGTTGTTCCAATAATTAACTTTCCCAGAATTTCTCAATTCATAATAGTCTGTGCAATCATAACTTATAAATAAAACAACCTTTGCATTCAACAGTCCTGTTTAACAAAGCGGTGATCCTTTCTTTCTTTTCTTTCCTTTTTAAAAATAATAAAAAAAAATGCACAACAATATGCTCGACATCTATCCCTGATAGTCCATAATGCATCATGATAACAATCAACATTCACTGTTTAACAATCAGGCACAATTAAAATATACATAGGTATCTTTTTAAAACGTGAACGTACTTCAAAGCATGCATGATTATACACAACCCTCATCATATCAATCACAAAACCTTGAAATGAAACAACAGACAACCAAAACAATAAACCCCGAGCCTTATCTCTTTGGGTATAACTTTTAAAACCATTGGTAATCTGTACGATGATCCAATAATATATCTGAAGTGAACATAACCAATTACACACAAGAATAATTTTTTAAAAATTGGCCATAACCCTAATTGGGCCTAGCAAAAACCACACAGGTGTCTCCATAACCAATCAATACCATGCTGGTAAAAACACAGTGAGTGAAACAATAATGAAAAGAAGATAGATCTTTACTGTATGCAAGTGCCTATTTCCATTTGTAATTGTTCAACCAAATTTATCATAGAAGGACGAGACAAAGACTCGACGAAAAATCTCCATAACCATTTCACTAATAAACCAATATTTGACAACCCAGATGTTAAGAACCAAATATCAATATAGCATAGAAAAACCTCAGGAAAAGTACTCAACGCCTTGAAAAAGAGATAATTTCAGATAATAAGCCTCTTCGAGGGGGCAACCTCCTTTTACCCCACTTAAATGTTCAAGTCCTAGATGATTCAAAATGAAAATGTCTCCTTGGTATATAT
>ML777101.1:1071907-1102454 GCA_009831015.1 Picea engelmannii
GGATCATGATGATAGGGGGAGCATGAGTGTTTCCATCAATGAGAAAAGGGGATATTGTTGGAATATTGGTTGTTGTCATTGATGTCAACCCTAGTCATTGGTTTTGGACCGCAAGATTGATGAAGGTATTTGTACATGAAGGACAATGCACATGAAGATACAACACCCATGGATGGATAATATACATCATGTTTTTTCCAGTGGTATATGGCATGTCATGTGGATCCTCATGGTTGAGGAGAAATGAATTTTTGAAGATGACAAAGTGAATTGAAGAAGGAAGTACATGTAGGCCCTGAAGATAATTAAAAAAAAGAATTACAAAATAAGAAAGTGTCAGATCGGCCCTAATGTTAAATGGAAGTGACATAAATTGTATAAATAAATATCATTATACATTCATTTGAAACACAAGTCAAATTTCAGAGAAAATCAGAAGTAAAGAAGGTCGGATTTCAAGGGAGGATGAAGTCTTTTGGTGATGTGTTCTAAGGTATGTTATTTTCAGGTCATCTTTCCATTTTCGATATAACTTTTTTTCTAGAACGATTCAGATGGTGAAATTTCTATGGTAGTGAGAAGACACATCAAGGTACCCGTGGTAAAATTTTCAGCTCTTTATTCACTAAAATTATGGAGATACACTCTATGGAAGATAGGGTTTTTGACGAGTCTTGAAGCTAGTCAATAAACAGGTGTTCCGGGTAAAACAATCATAACTTATTCATAGAGAATCCAAATGAAATGAGACCAATTCCATTGGAAATAGTACAGACTTTAGTTTATGGTGTGTTAGTTTTATAATCTGATGTTAAATATTGAGCGCAAGGCATTCTGTACAAGTTCTCTCTCCCGAATAAACCAGAATTGAATAAAGTCTACCATTCTTTCTATAACTTCTTTTTGGGGAAGATTCAAGGAGTGAAAATTGGAGAAGTTTCATAGAATACATTAAGTAATATTATCTGTAGGATCATATTATTCCAAGAATTGAAGAATTTCAGAAATTGAATAAGTCTCAAAAAGCATTATCAGGTTCTATGTGATGGTTGATTGATTGTCATGATTTAATGTAAAGTTTTATTATCTCTCATATATTCTTGGGTGGAAGGAAGGGGCAAGGATGGAGAGTTCAAATCTCTATTTATATTGGAGGATTGTATTTTCCTCTTGGAGGTTTATCCCTCCCTTTACATTTGGAAGCTGTAGCTACCTTTGGAAGTCATTACTTCCCTTGAACAATAACTATTGATTATTTCTCATACATTGTGCATGGTGTATTGTGGTGTATTGGTACTGTTGTTCATTTCTCATTGGATATACTTGAATGGTTTAAGTATAAGATGAAAAGGTTTGTAAAGTGTACTTGATGCTTATTCACCCCCCTCTCAGTATCAACATGTTGTTTAGTCTTCTTCATCCACTTCTGAAGGTGTCCTGGTTTCTCTGTACTTGTACTCTGAGCTTCCATATTTTCAACATTGTCTTCCTTCCTATATTTATGTGTTCTTATTGTCATGATATATGAAGCACTCTTCATGGATTGTCTTCATGTGTTCCAACAATCCTGGGATTTGTGGCCAAACCCACTGCAGCTGTAGCATCTCATGGTGTGACAATGAGCAGTAATGTGTCCCACTTTATTACATCTCCAACACCTTAGGGTGTTATAAAACCTACCATTAACTTTCCTTGCATAATGTCTGCAATCCAAATCTTTGTGACCATATGCATTACATGAGTAGCAGTGACCATGAAAAACATTTTCATACCTTTGCTTTGGTATCCACCTTGAAGGTGTTTCTCTTATGAATTTACTTTGAGGTGTAAAGATGGCTTCTTGATGTCTTCCTTGCTTTTTTCTTTTGAAAGTTTCTTTGATTTGTGTAGATGGTTGACTTGCAACATTGCTTCCACCTTTTGAGAAGTAAGTACTTACCTCATGCTTCTTAGCAGTGCTAGATTCAGGGTGAGAAGCTTACTTTTTGTATCCAAGACCTAATTTATCATGTGGAGATCTTTGTCTATCTCGGATCTCATCCAAGATTGTTGAGTTGTTCATGAACTTGATGTGAGTGTTTGACTTATATATTTTATTTCTAATATCAAAAACTTTAGCTTCCAACTTATGGCGTGACTTTTCCTTTTCATTTATTTGATTTTTCAATAGTTCCTCTATCCTTTTGGCTTCTTTAATTTGGGTCTTTAGATTGACATTAACTTCAATACTTTTGCTAAGCCCATCATCTACCTTCTTATTTATTCTTCTTGATTAATTATTTCATTCTTTAGTATTTTGATCTCTTCTTCCTTTTCTTCTAATTGAATGTTTTTACTTTCTTCTTGTTCTTTGAGAATTTTCTTTAGCTCCATGATATGCTTTGGGTAATTTTCTAGGACCTCATTAATGCATTTTTCAAGATACTTAGAAGAAATTGAATAATGTCCTATTTCCATGCTAACATCGCCTAATTCAAATAAAACTTTTTATTTAAACTTCAACAACTCTTCTTCTTCATCTACACAAACTTCTACTATATATTCTTCTTCAGTTGTAAGAGAACATTCAAATTCACTAGGAGTATTATAATCAGAAGATTTTAGAGAATATTTACCTTTATTTTCCTTGATGGAATTGTCTTCTTTGTCTTGATATACCTTCTCTAGCTTTAGCCATAGATCCTTGGTGGAAGTACATTGTCCCATTCTTTCTTTGATAGAACTTGAGAGTCCATTGAAAATGATATTGAGAGCTAATGCATCATTCTCCTATTATTCCTTTTGAGCTGCAAACTTGGACTTATTCTTCAAGGGAACTGATCCACCAATAAATTCTTTCCAAACACCTTCTCCTTTTGCTTTCAAATGCCCTTTCATTTCCATTATCCATGCTGAATAATTTGTCTCATAAAAGATTGGAACTTCGTCATCCATTTGTGTGTCCATGGATGTCCTTCAAGATTGTAAGACTTATAGTGAAGTCCTGCTTTGATACCAATTGTTGGACACATCAACCACACTGAGAGGGGGGGGGGGTGAATCAATGTAGGGATCTTTTCAGAATTATTTTCAAAACGCCTTAGTTAGCAATCACCATTTACTCATTATTCATTACTTTAACTAGTAAACATATCTTAGCAACAAACATCATCAATAAACCATCTCCATAAAGAACACAAGGAACACAATATATATGTATAAGTTTCTTTTGTATTACAGACTACAATCCTTGGGTTTTTTTAGCATCAACTAAAATGAGCACCAACTCTCAATGAAAGACCCAGCCTACATATCTCAACAACAACTGAGAAGAGGAATCCAATCCTCAAGTACAAGACCCAACTTGTAGATAGAAAGAAATATGTCAAATTGTACCAAAAGTCTATACTAAGACAAGTGCATCAACTATGCACAACATAAAATATCACAACAACCTGTCACCTCAACTTGTCTCATCAATCTCATCATCCAAATCTGATCTACTCACAAAGACCAATCATCAAGTCAACTCTCAACCATATGCACAATATCACTAAGTTAACCAACAAGATACCTCTAGCAATACTCCATACTCTCCATAAACCAAATACCATAAACCCTTACAAAAGACCATGTGCCAAAAACATAACTTTAATCTTGTAGCAATCATCAAGACCTATACCATACCATGCAACAATTGGAACAATTCCAATATGCAAATATGATGTGGTTATCGAATTGCCAACTTTCTGCAGCTACCAAATTTGTTGTCACGGTTTTTGCCGCGATTCTACTGCTGTGGTTTTGTTGTCATGATTCTACTTCCATGATTCTTCTGTCATGGTTCTGCTGCCACGATTATTTTTCTGCACTTTTTCTGCTGCGATTTTTCTGCCGCACTTTTTCTTCTGCAATTTTTTTACTGCGATTTTTCTGCGCACTTTTCTTATCGTGATTTGTCTGCCACACTTTTTCTGCCATGATTGTTCTGTTGCAAATCAACTCTATCAATAATACCTCCCAAATAACCTTTCACAAATGGATATTCAATATGCTTAAAGATCATACATATAAGAGACCCTTTCTCTCTTATTTATACTTCTCAAAGTAGCTTCCTCAAGGGGTTATATTCTAACCAACTTATATGACATCCTTCTTTTTGGGATAACCCACTTCTAACCACTTTTTCCACTTACAACCACTTTATACACAAATAGTAAACTCTCGACTTCTAGTTGCAACTAATTTATTTTTAATTGTTTTCTTGTTGCAACCATTTAACCCATGACTAACCACTTTGACTGGTCAACTTCTTCTAGGAGCTTCTAGAATAATTTGACTTCTTTGACCTTCTAGGGGATTCTAGATAACACATAAGGGCTCTCAAACTTCACATGGCCATAAATCTCTAACCTTGAGGAGTTATGTGACGTTCCACATATCACCAGAAATGGCATGACATATACTATCCATCTGGATTAATTTCTCTTGCAAATTTACTGATCTTCATTACATTCTTCCTCAATCAAACTTGGGTTCCATAACCACAATGTTGGGCTACTCGACCACCTAACCATTTGGAATTCACAAAGAGTCTTCCCGTGAGGGATTTCACCATAAGGGGACCACTTTGATAACTTTATCCAAAAGTGTCTTCTCGTGAGGGATTTCACCATAAGGGTACCACTTTGGAGTTTATCCATTTGGTTCTTCCTATCAACCATGATGTGACATCAATGATACAACTTCCTTTAATATCAACACAATGTTATGACACCACTTGACATCAACCCTTTGAAAACAATTACATCAATGACCATATTATAACCAATAATCAATATATCAATGATACAAACACATCACTATGACAATAATTTACATCAACCCTTTGAAATCAATCCTTTGACATCAATGAAAACATAGTACAACACCCCCCTCTCAGTATAAGCATAATTTCAACAATTATCATGAATACTCAACTATAAGAGGCAAAGAGGATAGAATTAGTGGTGAGAATCCAACTGAAAGAAAAGGAAGAAAAGTGTGAAAAACTAGAAGATGAAATAGTTTCCTTAAGAAAGGAACTAGAGAAAAAAATTGATCAGTTGAATATAAGATTGAAGTTTGAAAAGAGTACTGAAATATTATATAATAATCTCAATTCCCAAAGGTCACCATTCATCAAGACAGGTCTTGGCTATGATGATAAAGAAAATCCCATCGAGGGAGATGAAATTATTAAAGTCACAAAGAAATAATAAAAAAAAATGAAGAAAAGCCTGAAATCTATGCTAATATTCTCAAAGGCTCCACCAAAAATGAAAGAAACAACAAGAAAGGAAATTATGACCAATAGAAACCTAATTCTTCTCACAAGAAAAAAAAGAATGATTTCAAAATATTTTTTCCACCACGAAGACCTTTCACAAACTAGTACCAAAATATATTTCGAGGCTATTGTTTTTCTTGCAATAATTTTGGTCATAAAAAAACAAATTATAGAACCTATACAAGAAGTAATCATGTGAGAGATAGAAATATAGGTTCTTACAAAACCTCAAAGGATGATTATGTGAGCAACAAAACCAGAAGTTCTCATGGTTTTTCTAATAGAAACTACAATTAATTTGATCCTCTACTTGATCCTGAAGTGTATAATTGAAATAACTATGGGAACATAGCACGTGACTGTAGAAGCAACATAATAAATTCTCCTAAACAAAACAAGGAAGAAGATGCTCTTACCAAGCATAGAGAAGAATACACCAGGGTGTGGAAAAGGAAGCAAGAAGAACCAAAGAAGGAAGAATGTGGACTTGCACTTTATGCTCAAAGAGAACCAATGGTACATTGAAAGTGGATGTTCAAAACACATGACATGGGGCCAGAGCAGGTTTCTCACCTTGAAGGAAGAAAAAGGAGGTAGTGTTACTTTTGGAGATAAGGCTTCTGCGAGGATAGTTGGAAAAGGTAGTGTTAGTCTTGAAAATGGAAAGACTAAGACACAAAATGTCTTGTATGTTGAATGGTTAAAGAATAATCTTATAAACGTCATCCAAATGTGTGATCAAGGTTACAACCTCACTTTTCATTCTAAAGGGCATGAAATAAGGAAATCAACTTCAGGAAGATTAGTGGAAAATGCAAATAGAACCTCAAGAGATGTATACATACTCAATAAAGTCAAAGGAGAAAAATGTTGTATGGGAGTGATATCTCTCTCATGTTTTTAGTAAAGGGAAGCACAAGCTAAGGGGAAGCATCCATTTTCCATTGATTTCAAAGGGGGAGAAGTTTCATATAGAGGAAGAATTGCAAACACAAGGAAATTTGTAGACATGGGGAGTATCAAATTTTGACTAAGGGTTGTCATCAATGAAAAAGGGGGAGATAGTTGGAAATATTGTTGTCATTGATGTCAAAGACACGGGGATACTACAAATGTCCAAGAAAAATATTGCAAGATGGAGATTCTTGAAAATATTATTTTTGGATTTTTTATAGTCAATTTGGATACCATATCTTTGAAGTCATTTGAACCCTACATACCTAGCTCAAATGGGAGAACAATTTATATGGTTGGAAATAATATCCTAAGACCTTTCCAACAATATAAGGCATTCCCTATAACTCCCTAGGAATGAGGACATATTAATTTTTCCATCCAACAACCCAATGAGAAAATTGAGGTCAGATCAACCAGTCTTTACAGGTAGACCCTGAAAGTGGGGAAATAATTACTATAAATACATGATAGATCTGCATATTAGTAGTGAAACCAAGCAAGATATCAAGTCTGAGGTGCACATAAGTGATCTAAGGTGCGCTAAAGGAGTTGGGGTGTCTTTTTTGGATCTAAAGGTGTGCAAGAGAAGTTTGAGGAGTTTCCTTTGGATTTTCTTGCTCTTAAGGTGCACTATGAAGGACTGAAGGCCTGTGATGCTACCATGTGCATTGTTTTGATGTTTGATGTTTTCATCAGTGGATGTTTCTATTAATGGATGTTTTCATCAGTTGATGTTTTTGTTAATGATTGCATTCAGGGAATGATGCTATGAGGATTGCTAGGGTTTGAAGGATTGTCTGTGGAATGAATCACGAAGGTCAAGTTAGAAGTACTTTGTGTATGAATATCTTGTATTTATGTCTACACATATATTATTGAGTTGGTGCTCAATTGAGGATATTGGTGTCTCCCATAGGTTGGTGCCTACATCTTGTTAAGTTGGTGCTCAATTGAGGAGATTGGTGTCTCCAATAGGTTGGTGCCTACATCTTGCTAAGTGGGTGCTCAGTTAAAGAGATTTGTGTCTCTATTAGATTGTTTTCTACAATCTTTGTAACAGTAGGTTGGTGCCTAGAGACATTTATAAAGGTAAGTTTATGGTTTTCTCCCGATTGGGTTTCCATGTTAAACTTTGTGCATTATTATTTGAGTTTATATGTGATTATTATTTCTCGGTTAGTGAATGATTGATGAATGGTTAAATAAAGTAAAAATTATTTTATATTGATTCACCCGTTCCTCTTAGTATAATCATAAGTTCAACATTCACTATGTGTTATTTCTATTCCACAATCTGATTGGGTGGAAGAAGCAAGGATAGAATGTAAGAAATATCAAGAGGTGTGCAAGATCATTCAACAACTACAAGAGGACCTCAGTGCATTAAATATTTTTTTATGGAAGAATGATTTTCTATGGTATCATGATCACCTATATTTATGTAAGAATTCCCAACTCAAATAGAAGGTCCTTCTGGAATTGCACACTTATCTTATACGGGGGCATTAAGGGTTCTTGAAAACTTGCCATAAGATCAAGAAGGATTTTTTCTAGGAAGGTCTTAAAAATGTTGTTAAAACGTTTTTGTCTGAATGTGTAGTCTTCCAACAAAATAAGGGAGAGATAATCAATATGCCAAGTCTCTACAACAATTATCTATACCATGTTAATGTTGGGAAGAATTTTGAATGGATTTTATTACATAATTACCCAAATCTGAAGGAAAGAGTGTCATCATGGTAGTAATGGATTGACTGACAAAGTATGCCCATTTTTTCTCTCTTTCTCATCCTTTTAAAGAAAGTATAGTAGTAATTTCATTCATGAAAACAATTAAAAATCTACATGGAATCCCTAAGATTATTGTAAGTGATGGCGATCCAATTTTCACTGGAAATTTTTGTACTGAATTATTTTCTTGTTTGGGTACTCTATTGGCTCACAAATCATCTTACCATCCTCAATCCAATGGGAAAAATAATATTGTGAGTAAATGTATAAAAGGATATCTTTTTTTCTTTGCATATAATAAACAAACACAAGGGGTCAAATGGTTTCCCTTGGGAGAATGGTGGTACAACACATCCGTCCATACTTCATAAAAAAGTCCCCATTTCTAGAAATTTATCTATATCATCTTCGATCCATCACATCACCCATGAAAGGGACTAAAAAAGTTTGGTTAGTGGAGGACCACATAGGGAACCAACAAGAGGTTCTCAAACTATTTAAGGACAACTTGGTTATGGCACAAAATAGGATGAAACAACAAGCTGACCAACATCGTAGTGAAAGGGAATTTGAAGTGTGGGATTGGGTATTTTTGAGGCTACAACTATATGAACATATGTCCCTTAAGTAAAAAAACAAGAAAAATAAATTAACAACCAAATATTATGGCCCCTATAAGGCGTTGCAAAGGATTGGAAGTATATATTAGAAATTGGAGTTTTCTCCATCTTCACGTGTACATATAGTATTTCATGTTTCTTTCTTAAAGAATGTAATAGGTGACAAGATCCTAGTCCAAAATATTTTTCCAGAGATTAATGAAGAAGGGAAAATCATACTAGAAACAAAAACAATCATTGACACAAGGATTAAGAAACTTCAAAATTGAGCAATTACCGAGTACCTGATAAAATGGAAGAACCTACCAGTTTAAGAGGCGACATGGGAAGATGACTTCTTCATGTTGAAACACCTATAGTTAGTTAAGTATCGAGGATAACATGTTATCTTTTATAGCTCGATAGGTACTCTGCATGTTTTGTCTTGTATGCGGAAGTGATCTTGCATTTGCACTACTAGACACTTGACTTTGTAATACGCTTTTATAAAGTTGTAATAAAGTGACTCTTTTATTAAAGTGACTTTTGGTAAAGCATCCTTTCTAATATTTTATTAAAGTAACTTTATGTCATAAAGTGGAATTGTACTTTAATAAATGTAAGCGATTTGTTTTGGAGGGAATGAATCATGTCCCTTGATCTTGTAAAGGAAAGATTAGATCTTGGCCTTTGGATTTAGGGATGGGGAAGGTGAAAAGTCACTTTCAGGTTATAAGAGTAAGCCTAGGGTAGTGTGCAAGAAACTCTTTGAGAGAATTTGAGAGAGTAAGGAAGAATTTATTTGCAGTTGGAGTTGGCACAATTTTCAAGAGAGCTTGGGCACATTTCCCAAGAATATTTTTTGTGTGAGAAGTGTTGGGTATTTTGCTGTTGTTGGAGGCCATACTATACATAACTGTATAGTCCATACAACAAGGATAAAAGACTAGTTTTTGAGGTTGGTTGTTGGCTTGAGTTTCGAGGCGAGTTGGGTGATTTCTTTGTTGTAAGAGGACCATTCTAGACAGTTCGTACAACATACTTTAGCAAGTTTATTTGGTTGTTGTTCAATGAGAGGGCCATATAGAAGTATGGATTTGGGGGATTGTTGGGTTCATGTTAGTTGTCTCTTGTTTCCAATATTGATTGTTGTAACTTTTAATTTCTTCTTGAAGCTGGAATAAAATCTCTCTCGGTGGGTTTCCCCAAATTACAGGTTTCCATTGTTGGTTGCCAAAATTTCTGGGTGTGCACATGAATATGGCATATATTCCTTAGTATCACAAAGAGAAGTATAGAATGGCTAGTTGAAAGTGAAGGGGGAATGGAAGAAGTAGTTCACAGAGTTGGAAGGGTTAGATTCTAGCTCAATTTTGGAGAACTCTTAGAGGTTGATGGAGTTTTTCTTTTACCAGGGCTGAGGGTTAACCTTCTCTTAGTTTCATTCTTGGGAGATGTTAGATATGCGACATTTTTCAAGAGTGTACATGTATTTATATACATAGAGGGAGCAGATCCGGTTGAGCCATAGTTGATTGGTGATCGGGTTGATAGGTTGTATGTTGTATGAGAACAACCTACAGTTGGAGATGAGTCAGATGAGGAGCAGGAGGATCCTGAGACTACAGTGGGCCCAAGGATTCAGTCTCAATATCTGAGGGAAGAGAGGGATTCTCTTTATATTATCAGTAGGAGGCTCAGTTCGTGTGAGTGGACAAAATCTCAGGGTGGAGTGCATTCTCCTAGGAGCTCAGGGTTCATAGTGGTTTCCAACAGGAGGTCTTTAGGTTCGAGTTTTGTGTAGGTGTTGAGTTTGTCTCTAGGTTCAGAGGGATCTCCTACTGTGAATAGTGTGTTGGAATTTAGGATAGGACCAAGTAATCGTGATGGGAGTGAGTACATCCCTCGCTAAGAGGGAGTGTTATCTTTTATAGCTCGGGAGGTACTCCGTGTTGAGGAAAAGATATGAAATGATCTTACTCAAGCATTTTCATATCTTTCTTGGCTAAAGAAAAATAAACGGGAATATCACCCTATGTTTATAGCCTCAAAATATTGTTTCCTAATCCACAATTATTGGTTTCAAGGGCTTAGGCTAATTTTATTATAAATAAAAGATTGCTGAAAAATTCAATATTTATGTAATTTTCTGAATATAACAGATGCAAAAGTAAATGTAGAGACAAAAGAAAAAGTACCAAGTCAATAATTAACACAGATGAGATAGAAAGAAATCACTTATTTCATTCCAATTTATCAAAATAATCGTTCTCTTTACAAAATTCCCTGAGGAAGTTTGGACCAAAGTCAAACTTAGATGTCCTCGATGGAAACCATACAAAAGGACTTTTGACAGAAAGTAAGAAACCGAACTTTAAAAGATGGGTCATCTTGCCACAGATTGTTGCCCACTCGACTCTGCACAATATCCTTTATCAGTCATGAAATTTAATTCACAAACAGACAAGTCTAAATAGACTATCAAATATAGATCAACACATCTGAAAAACAAGTGTCTGAATGATGTAATTCAACCTTGAATCTTGTTGTCTACAATAGGACCCTGCTGTCATAAAAGAGAATTAGGATTTCAATGAATTAAAGAATGAATAAAAACTGAACTATCTCAATAAAATCAAGAGCAGACCTTAGTATGCTTTCTCCTTCTATTCTCCTCTTGTTCCTCCTCTTTTTTCCTTTAAGCAATCAGAATTAGTTGAAGTAGTTAAACTACATATTTTAGTTAAGTTAATTAAAACTAAACTAACTTTTAGTTTAGGGAGAAAATTAATAAAATAATAATAAGGGTCTTTAATAAATAATAACTAGTAGGTGGGACCCCTTGTGACTCCATTTAGTTTCTTAACAAACATAAAAACAACTAGTTAATCAATCAAACACATCCCTCCTTGTGGCTCCCATCATCACTCTCATAATTTTGAAAATTAATATCAATGATATTTGAAACCATATCCAAAAAATATAATATCCAACATATCCAAAAATAGTGTGTTGTCCAAAACTTCAGCAGTCAACTGTTCTCAACAATCAATAAATAAAAAAAACTCAAAAACCATATTTTCCACTTTGGGAGACAATCTTCCCTTTGTTGCTACTATATCCCTTTGATTTCTCTGAATTTTCCTTAGGTTGTGTGGAGTCTTTAGGCATGATCCCACTGATAACATGAGAGCAATCGTCTCTCAACTCCATGTGAGATGAAACAGATTTGGCAGAGTCACTTGAGGGAGATGAGGGGGCAACAACAATGTTTCCTTTATCAGGTTGATGGTGGGCTTTAGTTTTTAATCTCTTTCTTGCATGGGAAGACTATATTGGTGAGTGTGCAGGGGCATCTTGGACAATTGGGTTAACCGGTGGAGGAGGAGAAGGTAGGGAAAAATTGGGCCAGCCATGATGTTGGGAGACTGTTGGGTGGACAATCTCTTGTCATTCATCATTTTCAGAGACTTCAGGTTGTAACGAGACATGAGGGGGAGCTGGGATACCAGGGACATGTGGGGGTTGGAAAGGAGGCCTTTCTGGCCTAGTTTGGACCACCCCTTGTCCAATCAAGTTGAAAAACCCAGCTTGGAATAGTTGGTTCAACTCTTGTGGATATGCATCAAAATGTATCAAAAACCTTGGCCTATTAGGGCCCCTGTTCCAATTTCCTATTCCCCTGTTATTTCATCCATGGCTTCCTCTACTGAAGAAGCTCATTCCTGTATGCAACATTTATTAGAGACTAGTTTATTCAAAAAAACATACATGACATCTCTTTAGATATGAAACAAAGTCTGTCTTAGCAACACATTAGACTCATGCAATTCAATCCATAAAAATCATTTAATACGTGTCAATGAGCAGGGGGTGAATAAGGGTTCTGGGATATATGAGGCATTGTATTGAGAAAAAATTGGTAAAATGAAGGGGGGTAGATCATGATTATTGCTCAACAAATCATCAAATAATCAATTGTGTTGTAATAACAAAACATATCAAATGTAACTCATCTCCGTGCCATCCTTCAACTACTATAATACATAGTTTTCATTTAATTATAATTTACTTTTAAGAACAAGGCGTGAATAGTGAATCTGAGAATGTGAGGGGTGTTGGCCCTTGACCAAGTTTTTAGGATCCTTGGTCATTTTGACCATTTTGGGACTTCGACAAGCTGGTCGAAGGTGGAGTGCAAGTCGAAGTGGAGATCACGGGATCTCGATGCCCTGTTTAAGGATTTTTGGGTTTTGGGTTTATGTAACAAGTATGGGATGTCGACCCATAGGTTTACCCATGGTTAGGCCCTTTTGTAATGTATAAATAGATATCTAGGTGATGTAATTAGTAGTAGAGATAGAGATAGTAGTTGGATCTATGTGATCATATCAACTTACTACATGAATGTGTGTTGAGAACTTGTAGAGCTAAGTGCAAGTAGTTGTAAGGAGGCTTTGTGTTGTAATCTAGCTCGGGGAAGGAGGATCTGGCGAGGTGCATGTAGATCTCCTGTCCTATGCGGAGTAGGATTTTGTGGCTCTGTGCATGTAGATGATTGACATAAGACAATAAATAGAAGAATATTTGGTGGACGTAGCCCCAGGCTGGGGGTGAACCACGTATATCATGTGTTATGGTTTCTTTGTGCTTATGGTTGTATATTGTTCATATGATCTATGCTTAGTGCAATAATAAATGTTTGGATGAATCTGATATGATAACTTAGTGCTTAGTGATGTAAATGAATGCTAGCTCTGATCTATTTATGTATTCTAAGTGCTTTGATGTGTTAGATCTTGGTGGGTACTGCGCTGCTCTGTAATTAGGGTTTTGTTGGTGCATTGTTGAAGCGTTGAACCTCGGGTCTGCCCCTGTGCCAACAAATGGTTCTGTTGTCAGGACTTGAAAATGTGATTGCTGGGAACTGAGGGAAAGAAAAATATTTGTGCGTAGATCTGTTGTTGTAGTGTGCAGTATTCCACTCGACTTGCGAAGCGTTGTGCCAAGAAAGGACGCAGATCCAAAGAAAAGAGGTAAGATCTGAAAGATTTGTGCTTTGCTAAAGGTAAGAACAGTGAAAATGTTTTGATTGAAAAGGTGAGTTTTGAAAGCTTTGTGCTTTGTTAAAAGAAGAATAAGTGAAAATTTTTGTTTCAAAAGAATGGATCTAGGTATGTTTGATAAATTTTGTCCTATTATGAAAACTAGGGCACGACTAGAAGAAATAAGGTTTGATATGAGTAGATCTGGCAGAAATAGTGAAAGATATATTAGTCCTATGCATAGAAAGAATGTTTGGACTAACAAATGGATGCAGGATCCTAGAGAGAAATTTTAGCAGGCTAGTGCGCAGTACAAGAAGGATTGGGGATCATTCAAGAGAAAGAGAGGCTTAACTCTTTGTTACAGTTGCAGAAGACTGGGACAAATTGCTAGGGAATTCCCTGGTAGAAACCCTATTTTTCTTTTTTGTAAAGCTATGGACCATGAAGTTGTGGATCGCTTTAGAATGATTGCTAAGGTTGAAATAATGAATATGAAACAAGAAAACCATGAGAAAGGCCAAGAGATTAATACTATGAAAAAAACTCAGAAATAATCAGAGACTGTATTATTACAGATGAAAGAAACCATGAACTATCACAGAGACATCAACTTATCATAGATCTTCAAAGAAAAAGAGTGCATAGAAGCAAGAATAGGAGACTTCGACATAGACTGTGTTTTGGATGAGGAAACACAGGTGAATTTCATGACAGAAAGAACTTGGGAAACCTTGGGAAATCCTGCTATGGTTCCTTCATTGGGAGGAATAGGATCATTTAGAGGAAAGATAATAAGCCTATGTGGAAGACTTACCCAGATATCTATGAGTGCTCGTGGAACTTCTATTTGAGGTTATTAAATTTGTTGAGAACAAAACCCAATTTTCTTTATTGCTAAGAAAACCCTGGATTGAGAAAGATCAGACCCAGAGAAAACAAGAAGAATCCCTAGAACAGAAAAAGCAAGAATTAAAAGATTTCATGACTAGGGGAATAGCGCACTTAATAGAATAAGAGGAGAACAGGTCGAAGATATTTAGAACTAGAGAATTGGATGTCGAAGTTGAAAGAACACAGATAGACTTGAAAGACTTGTCCATGCAAGAGAGTGGAGCACCTACCCCAGACAGAGAAGAAGTATTTCCCTTGAACCTTATGAAAGATCATCAACAACACGAAGTTACTGTGACAAGAGAAGATAAGAATCATAATGGAAAGAGGAATACTGATACATAGATCAGAAGGAAGAAGGCTAGAAAGCTTAGCAAGAAGAAAACAAAGTTAGAAAAATTGCAAGAAACTCCAGACAGAACTTTATAGAAAGAAGGTCTCCAGGATTTGAACATCGCTAGAATATTAGGACAACACAAATTGGCACTTCGCCATGGCGAAGGGATATAACCGTTGGAGGCATTATGAACATTCACCTGACGCTCTTGAACGGTTAGAACCGTAGTTATGGCCTGAAATATTTCCATTGGATCGTTGGGACCGTGCCATAACGGATGGAAATGCATTGATGAAAGATTTCGACCCGTTGGAAGAAACCATTTTGACGTTGCCTATTTATCCTGTCAAATGTTGCACCGCGTAAAATTTTACAAACAATGATTATTCGAGCCCATAGAGAGCCGACTATTACTGCGTTGTGTATATTGAGACTTCACCACTTGTCCTAGTGCATTGAGTGTTTGTTCATCGACCTGAGTTATCCGATCTTGAGCGTGCATGTCGGACGAGATCAACACTCTGGAAAAGTCAATAGAGGAAATTATAATTGATCTAATGGCCAAAAAGGTTATGTTTGCAGGGATTCAAGCTTCATTGATGAGAGGAGTGTAAGCTTCCTCGTCGACTGCTTGCGGATTTGGACCATCTCGAGCTGCGACCGAGAAAAGAACCAAGCATCAATATGACTTGGCGAATGCGAATTTAATCCCATCCATCCTTCTCGACTACATCCCACCCCTAGTTGGTGAGGTGAGTCATGATAGCATCCCAAGGAAATTCGACTACACCCTGATTATCGTGTACCTCCCGAAGGGGATACGTGCAGTTAAGCCGTAGCTGGACAAGATTTTGACATTGAAGATCAGTGATTATAACTTGGGAGATCGCAAGAACTACAACATGCTCGCACCTCATAGGTATTTGACCAGAACGAAGGGGAAGAATTCAAGGATAATCCTCCAACCATGGACTATGGACCTCGCGTAGTCCACTATCTTGAACGTAATGAAGATACCCCACTTTAGAAGGCACCAGGAGGTTAACGTGTGCATTAAGATCTTGTTGTCATACTTCCATGGGCCTTATATGTGGCTAGACAGACACATCACTGTTGACCTGGCGCTAATCCATTGGATCACTGGATTGAGTATGCAGGGACCCAAACCACAAGAATTTTATGCAGGGAAGGCTGTAGACCGCACCCTGGTGCAGAAGATTAAAGATACCTATGATGACATGGAGAAGGGGAAGCGAGGTTACAAGGTAGCCTCTATCCAGAATGGCGCAGTGCACCTCACTTTCTAGTTGATTGCTGGTAAGCTAGTAAAAAAGAACAGGCCATAGTGGGCTTAAAGAAAGAACAAGAGGAAGTGATAGAGCAATGTAGGGTTGCTTAATAGGAGAAGGATGCCCTCCAAATGAATTTCGAAGAAGATAGAGAACAAATCCAGTAGGAGAAATAATAATTTCTCACTGAGAAGGCTGGAGTCAAAGAAGCAGTCAACAGAGAACTTCGCTCTGTGACAGGCTTAGAACAATTGGAAGAAGACCCAGTAGAGCATCAAGTGGTGAAGCTCGCTGAAGCCATTCAGCAGCTTCAACAGAGAATAGTAGATCTAGAGCTACAAACAATACCAAGCACTCCATAGGACGTGCGAGACCAAAGAGAAGCCACTGCCCGGAGCGCAGTTGAGAGAATCAAGAAATTAGTCGTGGAGTGTAAACAACTTAGTAGTTGTAATGAGTAGAATTATGAGAGACTTACCGAGGATAATGAACTGAAGACACTGGAGTCACAGCTCCAGGAGGAAAATAATTAAGAAGCAATAATACATGTACAGTTGAAGCTCTTGTCAGCAATTGAGAGAATGAAAAGATCCCAGGAACAATTCATTGTTCAACAGCAAGTCCATTCCATACAGAGAAAATTCATGGAAGTGACTCAGAAGCTCCAGCCAGTCCAAGATGAAGCTTGCCAAATGTTTGAAGAGATTTAAGGACAAGGAGAAGAACTAGAACAAGTAGTCACTGCAGTTGAGAAATTCTTGGAAGGACCTGTGAATGAGGCAGTTATCCAGGAACTCATCGAGCACGAGGCCTTGGCGAAGCAGCAAGTCGAAGCTGCTTGAGCCAAGCTTGAGGCTTTCGAGGTAGAATTACCTAGAGCAGAGTGACTCAGGATGAGTCATTGGTGAGTGTTGGGGGCATGTTGGCCCTTGACAAATTTTTGAGGATCCTTGGTCATTTTGACCATTTTGGGACTTTGATAGGCTGGTCGAAGGTGGAGCACAAGTCGAAGCGGAGATCATGGGATCTTGACCCTTTGTTTAAGTCTTTCTGGGTTTTGGGTTTAAGTAACATGCATGGGATGTCGGCCCATGGGTTTACCCATGTTTAGGCCCTTTTGTACTGTATAAATAGATATCTAGGCGATGTAAGAAGTAGTAAAGATAGAGATAGTAGTTGGATATATGTGATCAGATCAGCTTAGTGCATGACTGTGTGTTGAGAACTTGCAGGGATAAGTGAAAGTAGTTGTAAGGAGGCTTTGTGTTGTAACCTAGCTCGAGGAAGGAGTATCTGGTGAGGTGCGCACAAATCTCTTGTCTTATGTGGAGTAGGATTTTGTGGCTCTGTGCATGTAGATGATTGACAGAAGACATTAAAGAGAAGAAGAGTTGGTGGATGTAGCCTCAGGCTGGGGGTGAACCACGTATATCCTGTGTTATGTTTTCTTTGTGCTTATGGTTGAATATTGTTCATATGATTTATGCTTAGTGAAATAATGCATGTTTAGATGAATCTGATATGATAGCTTAGTGCTTAGTGATGTAAATGAATGCTAGCTCTGATTTAACTATGTATGCTAAGTGCTTGGATGTGTTAGATCTTGGTGGGTACTGCATTGCTCTATAATTAGGGTTTGATCTGCATTGTGAATAATGGTTAAATGTTAATGAATGATAACTACTAAGTTATTTTCTAGAGTATTGTAATCACAGATCTGTGTCCCAGCTAGGCTGTAGACACTGGAGTCCTACAACCACTCATGCCTCTACCTCGGGTGAGACTTCATCTTCTTCGCAGGTGTTGCTAAAAGGGCCAGTAGTTAGGGTTTTATTGGTGCATTGTTGAAGAGTTGAACCCCGGGTCTGCCCCTGTGCCAACAAGGGGATTTGTAATGTGTGAAAAAGTGAGAGAATGGTAGGGAAATAATGAATATTGTTCATAAAACAAATCAAGTAATCAATAAACATAACTCTGTACTAAAATCAATACAAAAAATACCAACACCATATAAAAAATTACTGTCTATTAAACTATTCATTGTTCCAGCATTTAAATTTCTCAAAACTTCTCAATTTAGAACAGTCTGTGCAATCATACTCATAATTGAAACAACTTTCCATTCAACAGTCCTGTTAAGAAAATGCTTGGTCTTCAATTTCTTTCTTTCCTTTTAACAATTTAAAGAAAACACACTACACCATTGCTACACCTCTACATCACTATAGAATAACATCTATTGTCTATCAATTCATGATTGTCCCAAATTAAAATATACACAGGTCCCTTTCCAAATACGAACAGACTTCCAAACATGCCCGATTACATACATTCTTCACCATATCAACCAATAAGATTTTGCAACGAAACCACAATCAACATAAAACACAAACCTCATCACTATCGATGTAACCATTTCCAATATGCATGATGATTCAATAATATATGCACAGTGGACATAACCAATTACACATAGTCACCAATTCAATAATTTTCTACAACCCCGATCGGGCCTAGTGAAACATAGATGTGTTTCCAATTTCCAATTAAGACAACGTTGTAAGAACACATTGAGTGGAAACATAACGAGAGGATAACAACCCCTGACTGTATATAATTACCCATTCCCAATCATAACTCTCCAAACAATTTAATCATAGTAAGATGAGATAGGGACTCGATGAAAAATTCCATAACCACTCCACTTGATAAACCCATATTTAACAACCCAGAAGATGCCTGAAGGGAGAAGAATAGTTGGAGATTTGAAATTGGGCACTGTCACAACAAATATGAGGAGACAATGAAGAGCATTCTCATTCATCAATCGCACATAGTGTTGGAGGTCCTTAGAGACATATCAAGCACAAGAAAAAACCCTTTTGATATAGAAACAATAGTAAGCCACAGGGTCTCCTTATAACTCCAAGTCTGGGAAATGGAACAACAATTAGACATAGAGGAAGACCACGATGGGTAGAGTAGAAAACTGATGCACATAATGTGTTTTATGTTTGCATAAGAGAGATGAATGTCAATTGAATAGTGACAGTTACCAAGAACACACATAGATATAACCTTTGTTTATTTCCTTAAGATTCGAACCATTTGACAACAATACTGGTGAGGACGCCTAACACTGAGGCATAACTTATATCAGCCCAGAACCATATGGTATATATCAACATGATGGCCACCCTAAGAAAAATTCTTGAGATACTTTGGTGCCAAGACAATGAGAATGAGCCCACGACCATGACTCTGGTACAAGAAATACACAACAACCAAATGGCAGTCTGAACACGACTGGATAGGGTTACACTCATAATTGTGAGGAAGCAACCAACAATAATACACAGAGCGAAACCCTCCACCATTAAAACACAGAGAGATAATACTACATTCACTTAATATCCACAGATACCCACCACGATTTTAACCAAAAAATCAACCAACGAATGCACAACTCAACCAAAAACCAATTATTTTGCTTGCAATCTGAACAATTACACAATCATTCCAGAGAGAAAAATCACGCATTTACACAGTTGAAATTCTTAGGAAAACACAAAACCAAGCATTACTAATCCATTGTTTGTTCATACAAAGAGCACAATTCATGGATGGGGTGAAAAATAACCATACCTATAACAAAGAGCTTAAAAGGGCGAGCTAGCCGAGCGTTTTCTTCCCAAGCCTGGAATGCGGAGCTTAACCACCAACAGATCGAAATGAAACAAAGAACAATACTAGGATGATGGTCGATGGGGGGAGTATGGAGTGACGTGCATTTACTATAGGTCACTTCCATATCCTATCCTATTATATTCTGAAGTAAAAGACAACCAACATTCACCAATGCATTAAACCATGTAATCAATTTCCAAACCGTTGAAATCTACGATGATATTTCTTTCCCAATACGTCACCCAAATCATTCACACGTTAACCTTTGCCAAGCTCTTGTGCCATACAATATGTATTCCAATGTTATATCCACCCAAAACAAATCAAATGAAAATCGCATAGCCACTAACCAACCATATAATAGTGAGGACTAACACTAACATATTTTACCTTTTCATTTGCATATAATCCTTAACATAACTCAAACATAGATTCTTTCCTTTTAGGATTTTTTTCATAAGTTTCTTCTCTTTGTTTTGGTTATGTTATTACTCACATGTTTCTTGTGTGTATGTGTCCATGTAGTAGATGATGATGATTTGTGACATGATTAAATCATAGCAACTATAAATATATGCCCATCATAACATAAACATAATGCTTTGAATTGCAGAAACATCTCATAAAATGCATCATCCACCTGTTACTATGTCAAAATGAAAACAAGACTGCATTTTCAACCATATAGGACTGTGTAAGAAGCGTCGAAACAACAACATAAAATGTGTGATATGACTATCTTCGAGCCTCTAGCCTTCAAGGGGGTACCACCTACTAGTATTATATTATTAACATAGTTTAAATAATAGGGATTTAGCAATACTTTGCTGGCGAAATTCCTCGTTGTGATTTTAATTGTCAACAAACTTGTGACTCCACAGGGAAATCTGTTTCCAACAGATTAAGAACTTAGAATGTATGGTTTTGCAGACCAAGCAACATCAGATCAAGAAGATATAAATCAGAATGATTATGCCACAGGGGGAAGTGAATGGATTCAATGGAAAAATGACTTGGAATTTGGGAATAACTCATGGAAAGTGTTAAGTATAAGGGGGTTTAACCTTGTAAGAATAATCATTCAACCAGAATGTTCCATTTGACTTCAAGGAGAAACTTTTTCTGGACTTGCTCTTTTGAATCTCAAAATGGATGAATAAATGGAAAGCAAAAGTAGGATGTAATCAACTATCTCATAAAACAACAGTGAAAGCAGATAATAATTCAATGATGCCTTTAGGGGGAACATCATAATAGTCATGTAAGATTGATTGTTATTGACTAACAATACTTTGCAGGAGTGTCATTGTTGCAGAACTGATCCAACATTTATTTCTTGACAAAAATTGAAATCAAAAGAACAAAAGAAAGAAATGTCATAACATAAATGAAACTGCAAAATTGAAAACAATAGAAATGGAATGACAGAAATGAAAACAACAAAAAGAAAACTATTAAAATGAAATAAGAATTGAAAACTATTGTAAAACCAAAATTGAAATAACAGAAATGAAAACTACTAAAATACAGAACAATCCAAACAGTGTTAAACTCTTCAAGTTGGTTCCACGTAGTGTTTTAAGTGAGAACCGTTAGTGTTGTAGGAAAACAATCGCTCTTGTAAATCCTTTAGAACATAAGAGTTTTCACCTAGGACAAAAGTGATCTTGAAAGGACCTAGCCATAATTTTTGAAACTTTGAGTGTCTTCCTCTATTAGCATGAGCTAAATCCCACAGCAGTACTTTCTCATTGAATTTGAATTTGACAATTTTGACACTCTTGTTGAAATACTTCTTAACAGTCTGTTGTCTCCTTTTTATATTACCCAAGGAAAACGTCCTTTGCTCCTCTAAAGCCAGGAGTGAATTCATCCTTTATGAAACATTAGAAAAATTTAATTCTTCGAACTGTAGCATTAAACTTAAGGAGGAAAGTTCCAGCTCAGTAGGTAGAATGGCTTCTTGACAATAAACAAGATGGAAAGGAGTGCAACCAGTGCTCACATTGGTGGTGGTTCGATCTGCCGAAAGGGCATAAGGGAGGAGAGTGTGCCATTGATGAGGCTTATCTTTGATGAGCCTTTTGACGATTCTCACCAGATTCTTGTTGGTAGACTTGGCCTGCCCATTTCCTTGGGGGTAATAAGATGATGAGGTGAAATGTTTAATTCCCAACTTAGCTAAAAATTAGGTCAGCTTAGCATAAATAAAAGAGGGACCATTGTCTGTAATAATTTCCAAAGGAAGACCAAATTTGGAAAAGTTGTTATTTTCAAGGAAAGAAATCACCTGATCATCTGTCGAATGTTTAAGAGGGACAACTTTAGCCCATTTTGTAAAATATTCTATGGCTGTCAAAATAAAGACTTGTCTTGTTGAAGATAGAGGATTAATAGGACCAATAAAATCCAATCCCCACTTTGAAAAAGGAAAGTCTGGGAGGACAGGTTGTAACAACATGGCTAAAAGGCATTCTTTCCTAGCAAATTTGTGGCACTTGTCACAAGATCTTGAAAAAACATAAGAAACACAAAAGATTGAAGGCCAATAGTATCCTTTTCTAATAATCTTAAAAGTGGTGGTTTTAGCAGAAAAATGACCTCCTACGTGAATAACAAAATTTGAAGCACCATGAGTTTCTTGCAACAATTTTTGGGCTTCCTCATTGTTTACACAACGAGTCAACATACCATCCATAGATCTTCTAAACAAGAAGTCTCCTACAATGATGTATCTAGTAGATTCAAGACGAAGTCTTCTTCTTTGATGAGTGTCTAAGTTATCTGGACATATTTGGTTTTGAAAATAGTAAGACAAATTCTTATACCAAGGATGTTCAGACACGGGAAGGATTTGATTATCAATGTAGAACATTGCTAATAGAGAACTATCATGTTCATCAATTTCTTCACTAGTTTCAACATGCTGAGATAAGTGAAGGGATAAGTCACGTCCCTTGATGGTGGTAGAAGTCATGATAATTAAATCATGCTCCTGGATCTTGGCAAGCCAATGTGAAAGCTTCCCTGAAAGATATGTCCATGAGAGCAAAAACTTGACAGAAGGTAAAGGGACTTTTACCAACGTATGCTTACCTAAGATGAAGTGGCAAAATTTTTCAACAACTTTAACAAGAGTGAAAGAATGTTGTTCAATAAAAGAATATTTAAATTCATCATCAGACATGATTTGACTCATGTAAGAAACTATTTTTTTGTTACCTTGGTCATCACCTTGCATGAGGATAGCATAAACTGCTTCCTCTGTGGCATTAGTATATATCATAAATTCTTTCTCAAAATACAGCTTCACTAAAACTGGTGCGGAGCTGATTTTTTTCTTGATCCCTACAAAATCATATTTGACATCATCTGTCCAAGAGAAGGAATGATCTTTCTTAAGCAGATTATGAATTGGTTTGACTATTACAGGAAAATCAGGAACAAAACTACGAACAAAGTTAATAACCCCCATAAACTCTTGAACCTCCTTCTTGGAAGTGGGAGTAGGCAGATTTAGGATAGCAACAATCCTTTTAGGATCAATGCTTATTCCTGAATTGGAGACAATGTGTCCAAGGATCTTGCCCTTGGTAACTTCGAAAATAGACTTAGAAGGATTTAAAGAAATGCCAAATCTCCTGCATCGCATGAGAACTCTTTTAATATGACCAAAATGATCTGATCGGTTCTTAGAGTACACAGTTAAGTCATAAAGATAGATCTGAATAATCTTGTCGATCAAATCGTCAAAAGTTATTTGCATAGCTCTTTGAAAAGTGGCACCTTCATTGGATAAGCCAAAATGCATACGTTCCTAAGAAAAAGTTCCCCAACGAGTAATAAAGGTGGTTTTATACTTATCTTCCCTTTTTACCTTGATTTGATTGTAACCAGAGAAATCGTCAAGTAAGGACATCATTTGTGACCCTGCAACTTGCTGCAAAATCATTTCCATATTAAGGAGAGGAAAGTGATATTTTATGCTAGCTTGATTCAATGCACTAAAATCTATGCATAATCTGATTTGACCAGTTGTTCTCTGAACGAGAACCAAATTAGAAACCCATTCTGAATAATTAACTGGAAAGATAATCCCAACCTTCAAGAGTTTTTCCAACTCCTTTCAAATAGTTGCTTCCAGTGCAGGGTTACTAGGTCTTTGTTTTTTCCTAACTGGTTTTATGCCCTCCTTGATATGAATGTCATGATGTAGAAGAGTGGGATCAAAACCATGAAGATCCTAATAAGACCAAGCAAAAACATCTTGAAATTCACCAAGCAGTCTTGCAAAATTCAATTTTTCTTCATCAAAACATTGGGCACCTATTTTAACATTCTTTGGAGACTCGGGTGTTCTAATGGTCAAGGAAATGGTTTCACCCACCTTCCTTTTCAACTCATCTTCTTTATGTTTCTCTTTGTTTCCTACATCACTCGATGAAAATAAACTCTCTAGAGGATTCAAGCCCTTAGGAATCTTGTTATCTTCCATTGATATAATTTCCTTAGGCTTATAAGGTTCATTTTGAATGAAAACACAGATGCTCTCATCACTAGGGAAGACTTGCCATGATTCTATATTGTCAGGGATATGTCGATGATATAGAGATTGAAAAGTACAATAGGGTCTTTGTGGAAGAAGTTTTCGATTAGGAGAGGCTACAAAAATAGCTAATCGATTAGCCATTGAGTTCAATTCCCTCTTAACATGAGTAATGTTGAAAGATAGTAGGTTCGAGATAAGTACCAAAATAGTTTCGGTGTAGCATTTCATCAACTTGTTTCTAGGAGAGTATATCTTACGTACAAGGTTCACAACAAGATCGAAATCCCCAAAAAATGTAAGGTGACCACAACCCAGATTATAGGCTTTTTCAATGCCTAATATTAAAGCTTCTAATTCACTCATATTGTTTGTCCAAGAAAAATCTAACCTATTAGAAAAGTTATAAATTTTCCCCACAGGAGAGTACAAGATAATGCCAGCTATGTTTCCTTCATTAGAGCATGAACCATCAAAGTGCATATGCCACATACCGTCATCTAAGTCGATTTTTTCCAAGGAAGTGTTATCCTCCTCAAAAAAGATGGAATATACTCCTATGTCCTCTTCGATATAATTCACATTAGGTTGTGGGACACTTTCTAAGTAAGGTGAAATCCTTCCCTCTCTAAGGACCATGATGTTTTTACCATTCCAAGGAATGGATAAGTGTGTCCCGTCGAGTGAGAGGTATCCACCCGTCAAAGCTTGCCAATCTCTTCCTAGGATGATAGAGTAGTTTCTCACTGGCATATAGATTACTTGAATATTAAGGGTTGTCCTAATTTCAGGGTGTGTGCACAAAACCAAGGTCACATCCTTGATTTCACCTATGGTCGTTTATTGTAGACTATTATAAGAGAGAATGCTTCTGGCATTTTCATTTGTACAAGACAAGCCTAGCTCTTCCATAATAATCTTCAACATTACACTTGGGCCCGAACTACCGTCAATGAGGCAAGAATGGGAAATCTTATCCATAATCTTTACAGAAATATAAAGCGGGGGGATTTTTTACAAGGTGTTTAAATTTATGTACACCTAATTTATTTACAGATGAATCCTCTTCATCTACCTCTTTAGAGAGGTTGTCTACAACAAAAGATTTTACTTGCATGAATTTCTTTTTATGCTTCTATTGTTCAGGGATGACAACCATGTCCACAAGGGTTGCATATGCTTTAATGTTGGCCAAATGATTTAGAATATTGTATATGGAAGAGTGGAGAGGGGATATAGTTCCTTGACTGACAGGAGCCTTATGACCCTGAACAGTAGCAGCTGGTGAGGATGATCTTGGGCTAGAAGACTTGTGGGGATCATCATATTTGCTTTTGGGAGCATAGGATTTATTTCTAGTATTGATGATCATGACATCTTCTGGCTCTGCAAAGTCTAGGAAAACGATGGTAGTTTTAGGTCTCTTACCAAATATTTTATCTCTGGCACTCTTCTTTACCTCACATGTACTTTCCTCATGGTGTTCCTCGCAAATGTTACACCAACTATGAGACATGATAGCTTTAGGATGAAAATTATTTTCTTTTGGATTTCTAAAGGGGGGTGCGGAAGAGGATGAAGCTCCAAGGGTAAGAGGGGAGACATTTCCCTTTCTCTCATATGATATCATATGATTATTCATGTCTTGTACAAGATGTAAGAGGGTGGACATGTCTCTCTATTTAACTGAGTCTCCCTGAGGAAGACATGTTCTTTCAAGTTGTTCTTCATACTCTAAACAAGTATGCAGAGCGGAACCGAGGTTATCAATGGAATTTTCCTCATGCCTATGACGGTAGGGGGAAGGTAATGCATTACAATAATGCATGAAAGCGGCTTGGTTCTGAGATTGAATGAGTTCAGGGATTTGATTGTATAACTTGGTGAAATTCAAGTTGAAGGACTTGTTAGTCTCACCATCCTTATAAGTGATGTTATTGTATTCCCGTAACTACTTGGCTTGGATTTTGGATTTCCCATAGGTGGATTTGAACCAATATACTAACTCCTCCTGAGTATATAAAATCTTAGGAGGGAGATCGAAGAAATCGGCCGCAACCTTCCCTTCAAGGTAATTGACAAATAAGAGCATACATGTATCGTTGTCATTGGCTCCTATGTTGTGACATGAATTAGAAAATGCCACCAAGTGTTCATTCATAGTGACAATGTTATTCCCTAGAAACCTAGGGAGATGCTCTTTGAATTTAGTAAGTGGATGAGTAGCAGGTGCCAGGTTAAGAGGAGACGAAACATGCCACGGTGTGGTTGTATCATCTTCTTCAAACTAAAAAATCCCATACCTTTTTAATGAATTTGGTGGGGTTTGTGGTAGATTGGACAGGGACTTGGTGATTGTACAAGATACCAATCATTGACGAACTTGAATCTTGAGATGAAGAAGCACCTCCAGTGCCACTAGAGCCACCACTAGATGCCATATTTTGGATAATAGGTAAGGGAGAGAAAGACGAACTGGATGAATCAGACAAGGTTCTCCTTAGAGCACTTTGTTGGGTTGATAACACAACATTCCTTCTTCCTATTTCAACAATAGGATTAATTTCAGGTGATATTCCTCTTCTTCTCCTAGAAACATGAGGGATTAAGGACATGAAAAGAAGATCAAATATGGAAAAATAAAGTTATGGCTGATTCCTAAGTTGTCTATGTCTAGCTTCCCAATGTTCTTGGGCACTTATGTCTTGTTCAATTGCTTCCCATGAACTATTAAGCTCAGCCTGGGTATTAACAATATCTAAGATGGTGTTAAACAAGTTTAAAGAAACACTAGTCTGATCTTGAAGACCGGGCTCAATATTAGGTTGTCTTGCAACAAGTACAGTCATTAATAAATGAAATAGTCAAAGAATCAATATCATAAAAATAGATATATGCGATGATGATCAAGCATAAAAATCAACCAGAGAGATATGGAAGATCTCCCCAGTATGGCCACTAAATAAATGTTGAGGAAAATATATGAAATGATCTTACTCAAGCATTTCCAGATCTTGCTTGGCTAAAGCAAGATAGACGGGAATATCACCCTATGTTTATAGCCTCAAAAAATTGTTTCCTGATCCACAAGTATTGGTTACAAGGGCTTAGGATGATTTTCTTATAAATAAAAGATTTCTGAAAAATTCAATATTTATGTAATTTTCTGAATATAATAGATGCAAAAGTAAATGTAGAGATAGAAGAAGAAATACCAAGTCAATAATTAACATAGATGAGTCATAAAGAAATCGCTTATTTCATTCCAATTTATCAAAATAATTGTTCTCTTTACAAATTCCCTGAGGAAGTTTGGACCAAAGTAAAACTTAGATGTCCCCGATGAAAACCATACAAAAGGACTTCTGACAGAAAGTAAAAAAATGAACTTTAAAAGTTGGATCAACTTACCACATATTGCTTCCCACTCGACTCTGCACAATATCCTTTATCAATCATGAAATTTAATTCACAAGCATACAAGTCTATACAGACTATCAAAGATAGATTAACACCTCTGAAAAACAAGTGTCTGAATGATGTAATTCAACCTTGAATCTTGTTGTCTACAATAGGACCCTGCTGTCATAAAAGAGAATTAGGCTTTCAATGAATTAAAGAATGAATGAAAACTAAACTATCTCAATAAACTCAAGAGCAGACCTTAGTATGCTTTCTCCTTCTATTATCCTCTTGTTCCTCCTTCTCTTTTGGCCTTTAAGCAATCATAATTAGTTGAAGTAGTTAAACTACCTCTTTTAGTTAAGTTAATTAAAACTCAACTAAGTTTTAGTTTAGGATGAAAATTGTTTTCATTTGTATTTCTAAAGGGGGGTGCGGAAGACGATAAAGCTCCAGGGGTAAGAGGGGAGACATTTCCCTTTCTATCATATGCTATCATATGATTATTCATGTCTTGTAAAAGCTATACGAGGGTGGACATGTTTGTATGTTTAACTGAGTCTCCTTGAGGAATACATGTTCTTTCAAGATATTCTTCATACTCCAAACAAGTATGCGGAGTGGAACCGAGGTTATCAATGGCCTTTTCCTCAGGCCTATGATGGTATGGGGAAGGTAATGCATTATAATAATGCATGAAAGAGGCTTGGTTTTCAGGTCGAATGAGTTCATGGATTTGATTGTATAACTTGGTGAAACACAAGTTGAAGGACTTGATAGTCTCACCATCCTTATAAGCGATGTTATTGTATTCCTGTAACTGCTCGGTTGGGATTTTGGATTTCCCATAGGTGGATTTGAAACAATATGCTAACTCCTCCCAAGTAGATAAAATATTAGGAGGGAGATTGAAGAAATCGACCGCAGACTTCCCTTCAAGGGAATTGACAAATAAGCACATACAAGTATCATTGTCATTGGCTCCTATGTTGTGACAGACATTAGAAAAATCCACCAAGTGTTCATTCATAGTGACAATGTTATTCCCCAAAAACTTAGGGAGATGCTCTTTGAATTTAGGAAGTGGATGAGTAGCAGGTGCCAGGTTAAGAGGAGAGGAAACATGCCACAGTGTGGTTGTAGCATCTTCTTGAAACTGAAAAAGCCCATACTTTTTAATGACTTTGGTGGGGTTTGTAGTAGATTGGACATGGACTTGGTGACTATACAAGCTACCAATCAATGATGAACCTGAATATTGAGATGAAGAAGAACCTCCAGTGCCATCAGAGCCACCACTAGATGCCATCCTTTGGATAATAGGTAAGGGAGAGAAAGACGAACTGGATGAATAAGACAAGGTTCTCCTTAGAGCACTTTGTTGGGTTGATAACACAACGTTCCTTCTTCGTATTTCAACAATAGGATTAATTTTAGGTGATAAACCTCTTCTTCTCCTAGAAAAATGAGGGTCCAAGGACATGAAAAGAAGATCAAAGATGGAAAAAATAAAGTTATGGCTGATTTGTAAGATGTCTATGTCTAGCTTCCCAATGTTCTTGGGCACTTATGTCTTGTTCAATTGTTGTCCATGAACTATTAAGCTCAGCCTAGGTATTAACAGTATCTAAGATGGTGTTAAACAAGTTTAAAGCAACGCTGGTTTGATCTTGAAGACTGGGCTCAATATTAGGTTGTCTTGCAACAGGTACAATCATTAAGAAATGAAATAGTCAAAGAATCAATATCAAAAAAATAGATATATGCGATGATAATCAAGCATAAAAAGAAACCAGAGAGATATGAAAGATCTCCCTAGTATGGTCACCAAATAAATGTTGAGGAAAATATATGAAATGATCTTACTCAAGCATTTTCAGATCTTGCTTGGCTAAATCAAGATAGACAAGAATATCACCCTATGTTTATAGCCTCAAAAAATTGTTTCCTAATTCACAAGTATTGGTTACAAGGGCTTAGGCTGATTTTCTTATAAATAAAAGATTGTTGAAAAATTCAATATTTATGTAATTTTTTGAATATAACAGATGCAAAAGTAAATGTAGAGATAGAAGCAAAAATACCAAGTCAATAATTAACACAGATGAGACAGAAAGAAATCGCTTATTTCATTCCAATTTATCAAAAGAAGCATTCTCTTTACAAAATTCCATGAGGAAGTTTGGACCAAAGTCAAACTTAGATGTCCCCGATGAAAACCATACAAAAGGACTTCTGAAGGAAAGTAAAAAACTGAACTTTAAAAGATAGATCAGATTTCCACAGATTGCTGCCCACTCGACTCTGCACAATATCCTTTATTAGTCATGAAATTTAATTCACAAACATACAAGTCTACACAGACTATCAAAGATAGATCAACACCTCTGAAAAAAAAGTGTCAAAATGATGTAATTCAGCCTTGAATCTTGTTGTCTACAATAGAACCATGTTGTGATAAAAGAGAATTAGGCTTTTAATGAATTAAAGAATGAATGAAAACTGAACTATCTCAATAAACTCAAGAGCAGACCTTAGTGTTTTCACCCAATTCGTCACCTTGGTGAGCAAATAAGAGGTGCTTACATGCCCAGTTGGGTCTTGCTGAGCATGGCAGCTGTAGAGGAAAAGGTTAGAGAAAGAAAAACAAAACTATAAGCAAGAATTAAACTAATACAAACTAAAATCATGAGCATATGGATATTGAAGTAACAAACACAAAAAGACCAATATCACCAATGTTTTTTAGGCT
>ML777101.1:1117676-1146897 GCA_009831015.1 Picea engelmannii
TAGTTTTGCCCAACATTCAGCCAAAAATTTAAAAGAATCATTGGACTTGTAGATATTAGTTGTTGAGATTGCATAATTCAAGTGCAATATGGATTTTTCAATGTATTGAATCCATTCATGAATTCAAAAATGCAATTTGAGTAATGAAAAACTAAAATTTCACCAATAATTACATAGTCGGATTCTGCTGATGGTTGCCAAAAAAAATCCAAAAAGTAGAATGTTTAGACTAGTTCATGTTGCAATCAATAATTGAAAATTTGTGTTTCTTAAAGGCTTAATTGTATTTTTTTTTTAAATATTCCTCTAGTGATTAGCCCTAGATAATGCCATAATCTAGTTGTTTATCTTGTTTTGAAAATACTAGTTCAATTAATCTCTAATAGCTTGTTTTGAAAAAACTAATTTTGTTAGGCTCCAAACTCCCTCCTTCTCAAGAGTGTTTTTGGAACACTATGTAAATATGAATATTTTTGGTTGTGTGAACAATTGAAGGTGTGTGATAATAAATTCTAAATTTTAAATATATAATCAAAGTTTAAATCTTCAACTCATAATAATAATTGTGCTATTCAATTTTATTTAGTAACTTTGTTAGAAAGTAAGGTGTTAGCACAATTCCTTCTAAATCTATGAAAGTTAGTTGTCCAATGTAGTTGTGTCATGCATTAATTGATCCTATTCCACACTTTTAGTTTCGAAGTGTTGGTGTAAAGGAAGAACATGTTGAATATCCATAAATGTATAGAAAACACATCTTTCTCAACATGTTATTTCTATTTATTTGATATAATAGCATAATGAATGGTTGTGGAAACAAAATCATTGACTTGCTCTTTAATATTTTAAAACAAACATAAATCTCTTGGTATATTTATATGGCCTAAACAACACAAATAAGATGTAATACGCATAATTTTTTCCCAAGATAGGGGATTTTATAGTTTTAGAAATATTTCCAAGAAGTTCTTCATGACATATGTAACTTTATGTTTTACACTCACATGAACCCAAAAATGAACATACATAGAAAGGAGAGGGGAATAATGCTAAAACAAATAGGCCATCGAGAGAAGGACAAGGGAATGAAACTCAAACTACATGAAATTGATGGCAATGGACTCAAATTAACTTATGGCTTAGTTATATAACCACTACTCCCTTACACCATACTAGAATGTAGAAGAACTTTGGCCTTTACCAATGTTGTTAGAAGTAGTACTTGCAATTCCTATAAAATGTGTTATATTTGATTGAAATTTTGGAATGCCCACAACTCTAAAAAAATGTCTCTATGATGTTTTGTAGCATACCCACAATGTTGATCATAGTAGGTGTTGGAATACTGAGAAGGGGGGTTGAATCAATATGAGCACTTTTACCACTTTTAAACACAATATATAAACTTCAACTTTATCATCAGTATATAATCTATGATTGCATTCAATATGTCATGAGAATATAACCATAAGCAGTACCATTCAACAACATCACATATAATACAAAATACACCAGAATTTACGTGGAAACCCAAATGGGAGAAAACCATTGAATGATTTCTCATATATATCAATATTACATTCATTGGAAGCACCAACTTTCCAATTCTCCAGCTACAACTGGAAGGAGGGTCCAACCCCCTATTTACAGGATCCAACCTAAAGGAAGCTACAACTCCCTTATTTGCCAGCTACAATTGGAAGGAGGCTCCAACCCCCTAGTTTATAGGCTCCAACCTCAAGGAAGCTCCAACTCTCTGAGTTCTTTGGATCCAACCGGAAGGAGGCTACAACCCCCTTTCCTTTCCCAGTCTTGCCTCCCTGAAATATAAGTGTAGACCAAACTTTCACTACCACTAATATTTTCATTGTCGTTGTCTCATCAACCTGAAGCCAACAACAACCTACAACTACCATTGCCACTGTATCCAACCTATCACTGTCACATCAACCTGTCACTTTCAACTTGTCACTGACATACCATCATCAACCTGTCACTGGAAAAACACCATCATAAACCTATCACCACTATTGATACACTATATCAACAAAACCAGATCCACAAGCATAGACCATATGCCAATATTGCCAAGAACATATCTCAACTAGATGTCCAACGTCACCAAACCATGCCTCTAGTCATGTTCCAAATGTGTAGTAGGCATGTACCAAGATCACAAACATACCATCACAAGATATGTGTCTCAACCATGTACCAAAACTGTACCATGCATCGACCATGTAACATACCATGTAACATACCATGCATCAACATGTACCATACTAAGCATCAACCGTGTACCGCAACTTGTACCATAAAAAATGCATCAACCATGCACCAAAAATTGTACCATAACAAGTGCATCAACCATGCAACAAAACTTGTACCATACCATCAATGATGTATCTCAACCAAATACCAAAACATGTGTCTCATACACATAACATAACATCCAAGATGTGTCTCAACATGTGCCAACATCAATGATATGCCTCTAACATAACAACCATACACCATGTGCTAAGAATCTATATCAAACCATGTGCCTTAAACATGTGCCAACATCCATAAACCATGTACCAAGAGATGTACCTCAAACATGTTCCATATCACTCATGATATGCCTCAACCATAACCATAACCATGTACCAAAGATATATCAAGATATGCCTCAAGTATATACCATACATCCAACCATGTACCAAGTGTCCAATATCTACTAATGCCTCAACAATATACCAAACATACCTCAAGCATGCACCATGACATTACCGACATATAACCCTCAAAATATGCACATAGACATACTTGTAAACTTGTAAGAATTATGTTGCATCAAATCTCAGACAAACATACCTTTCTAGAGATCAACAATTAGGAACAAGTATTCTTCCTTAACTCTGTCTTATCCTTGTAGGACTAAAACATGTTGTCACGCGAGGCCTCACATGACTGACACTAGGAAACCCGCGGGAGTTCCTTATGGGATGCTAGTAGTCCAACTCGCGGGGGTCAGCCAAACTAGGGTTTATTAGAAACCCTCGCTCTCCTCTGCAATCTCGAAACTCTCACACTTCTCACTCTTTCATTGCCTTAGATTTTGTCGTCGCAAACTTGTCAATAGATCACTTACTCACATAGAAGATATTCAAATAAACTTGTGTTTTAATGTACTTATTTGAGACTTCTTGAGGTTTATATATATTCTTTCTAAGTAACCTCTTTCCTTAACTTTAGGGTTTCTTGAACTTTCTTGTTACAACCACTTTACCCTTCAATTAATGATGTGTGACTGTTTAGGGAATTCTTAACCATTCTTTGGGGTTTCCAACTTCAAGAGGGAATATCTCCTCAACTGTGAGGAACCACGTGACTTACCACCTATCGTTGGAAATGAAATGACAAGGACTATCCATCTATGAGTGTGTTAACTAAATTTAAACTGTCCTTTATGTCCATTTTCCTTGATCAAATTTAGATTCCATGACCATACCTTCAAGGCTTCGTGTAGACTTCATCAAATGTACCCATCACATATGTTGACATCAACCACTTCTATTGTCATCAATGACAATTGACTTACCATCAATATTGACCACAACTTTTGGGCATCTCGACTTCTCCAAGGGTTGACATCAATGGCAACCAATTTTCCAACAATAGGTTTTCCTTCAGGAGATTCTTTTGTGCATAGAAAACCCATGCTTGTAAGGTGACCGATGCAATTGAGTTACTTATCTTCTTTAGTGATGGTAATAGTCCTCCTCAATAGACTCTTATCCACCACTTCCCTAACTTGATTTGGAAAACTGCTACCCACCCATTTCTACAAGTTCATTCCTTCCATAAACATGTTATGGATGGGTTTATTTCTAGTAATCATCTCCAATAGCACTTACTCCATAGCTATAAAAATCACATTTTTGGTGACACATCCACCTTAAATCCATATTCTTCATTCAAACATCCTCATCAAAAGGTTTCTTATTCAAATTTTTTAATAAAAATAGAAAAACGCATGGCATTCCCTAACATGTTATCTATCTCAAATAATACCTGGAGGAATCTAGCTCTTGGATCCCTTGAGTGCATGTGTGGATGTGAGAGATAAATCCTTAGAGTCTGCAAAACATATGGTAGCAATTCCAAAGTCTATTAAATGTGTTGTTATATCTTTTCCCAGAAGCACATTGTTTGGTTTCAGATCATAATGGATCACTTGCATGAAACAATGGTGATGGAGATAAGCCATGCCCTATGTGATGTCTATTTCTATATTCAACCTTCGAATCAAAGTTAGACTAGTTTCTACTTCATCATTGGGATATAACCACTTCTCTAGTCTTCCATTTGACATCAATGGAAATATCAAAGCTTTAATTTGGAGGTTTAAATAAGAAGTTATGATTCTAATCAAATTTTGGTGCCTAACTCTACCCAATACTTTGAACTCCCTATCAAAAATCTTGTGCACCCCTTCATTTTCTAGATTGAGAAGATTCATTACAATGATTGTGCCATCATTCAGAGCCTCTTTGTACACTTTCCCAAAACTACCCACTCCTAACAAGTTGGCATCACTAAATGTGTTTGTTGCGATGATGAGATATCCATAGGAAATTGTTCAGTGCCCCACATTTAAGGATGCCCCAACCTCTGTAGGAGTATAACTCTTGCAATTTTGTCTCCACATGAATCCCAAAAACAAACACAATACAACAATCATTGCAACTACAACAATAAGTATAATAACTCTTTTAAGATGTGAAACACTTTTATGTTTAAGAGTAGAGCACAGTGATAGACTCACCCAAGGTCCACATAGCCTAGGATTTCACAAAAAAATCTATGGCACCAAGCTTTTTGAAAACTTATTTTGTAATTTTAAAATTAAGAACTTAAAAAAACATATATATATTTTTATTTTTTTGAAAACACAATATTTTTGAAAACACTCCATATATCCTATGTGCATTTGTACCCTTTTTTAGATATAGATATGTGGTTTTTGTTATTGTCACTCTGATCATGCACGTTATTACCTTATCCCATACGATATATGAGATTGATCCGGCTATATATCATAGTTGATTCGCTAATAGTTTTAAGGTTTTCAAAGCATCTTTTGACTTCACAAAATAGTTATTCTAACTTTTTCCCACTCTTCTATACTAACATCTTTGTGATAGTTAATTATAATTGAGTAATTATTTATTAATACCTTCTCTTCCACTTGAGTTCATCGTGTAACTTCTTCTGTGTTATTTGGGTTTTATATCAACCTTTGAGTTCTTATTATATAATTTTCTTTAAGGATCATATGTAACTAATTATGTGTGTGGGCATGCGTGTGCATGCATTTTTTTCAGATTATATATCAATTATAAGAGAAATCAATTTTGAACACAAAAAAAAATTACATCTACTAAAACTAAAATTTGAACTTGAGTGATTTGTATAGCAATATTCATTATAACTATTCTAAAATTTGAACTTGAGTGATTTGTATAGCAATATTCATTATAACTACTCTAAAATTTGAACTTGAGTGATTTGTATAACAATATTCATTACAACTATTAAGTTATAACAATTTCAATTTCTATATCCACTAATATTTAAATTTAAATCATATATATATATATATATATATATATATATATAATTTAAGTTTAAATTTTAGGAGGTTTAAATCTAAATCAACATTACATAAACACTAAACAATAATGCAAAAAGCTTACTTTGTAACTTTAAACCTAAAAATTTTAAAAAGCACATTTTAACTTTAAAACTAAAAACTTCAAAAAGCACATTTACTTGATTTTTTTTTTAAATGCTCAATATTTTTTAAAAAACTCCATATATATATATGAATGATTTAAGTTTAAATTTTAGGAGGTTTAAATCTAAATCAACATTATATAAACACTAAACAATAATGCAAAAAACTTACTTTATAACTTTAAAACTAAAAATTTCAAAAAGCACATTTTAACTTTAAAACTAAAAAACTTCAAAAAGCACATTTACTTGATTTTTTTTTAAAATGCTCAATATTTTTTAAAAAACTCCATATGCGCATTTGTACTCTTTTTTAGATATAAATGTTTTTTTAACTTTAAATAATACTTAAAACAAAAGTTGCTACTTTTACATAAGGGAAATGGTATCAAATCTAATATTACTATATAATTATTTTTGTTAAAAATTTAATGTTATCAAAGCAAATTTTAACATACTTTGCAAATTATTTATATCAATAACAAATCTAAGACATTGTAATTTGATTTAGGATTTTTTTCCTTCATATTTTTATTTAGATTTTAATTTTCCTTTTCAAATGTCAATTGAATATCAATGCAAACATGTGTCACACCTTTTCATAAAAAGTATGGAAAAGAGGAAAAGATACTAATGTCTCATAGAAGAAATCCAGTTAATGTAATTTCCCCTTTTTCACACTATCTCAAATGAGAGAATATACATGAAATTGGAACCAATTTTTTTTGCCATCCATGTTTCACAAACTTAGCTCTTTATTCATATTTATGCATGACTAAATTCAAGGAAAGATGAACACTGTGTAAATATGAACAATGAAATAATCACCCTCCACATAAGGGAAACAATAAATAAGATTAAGATGTTTGAGAAGCTATGAATTAAAAAGGGCCGATAAGGTCGCTAATATGACATTCTTAAAAAAGTGCAAAGATAATGATGAAATTTTGTCTTTTGTTGTCATTAAACAAAACCTTCATTATAGGGAAAAGGAGCACATATTTAGAGAAACAAGCTTAAAATTGGCCAGAATGTCGATGAAGCAAATGAAAAGAGTGATCAGGGGTCTTTCTAGTTTATAGTTTAAACTACACATAAATCTTGTAGGTTATGTTAGAGAGGATATTTGGATGGGAGTGTAATTTACCTCTACTTGGAGAATGAAAAAGACATTGATTGATACCATGGATAGGAAAAACATGAAGTTCGAGAATATTTCAAATAAGAAAAATACAAGCTCGGAGATTAATAAAATCAATGCAATGAATATTCAAAGACAAAGTTTGGATGATGCCTCAATAAGGGCACTATAATGGGGTCTTAATTTTGTTGTTGCAACTAGGGAGTAGGTATGAGGGGTTGTCCTCAACCCCAAGGGAAAATGTGAACTAACCTACACTTGGGTTTAGGTGAATCCATAAACAATCAAGCAGAATCCTTGGCCTTATACCAAGGGTTGAACATCCTCAAATCAAAGGAGATTAAATCCCTTATAGTTGTTAGTGAATATTTAGTTATTATTCGACAAATGCAAAACTCGATCCCCTTGCATATCACAAGTTTCTCTAGATTCATCTTCAAAATTCAAGGGTTATTGAGGAGTTTCATCTTTGTTGAGTTTTATCAAGTCCTTAGATCTCCCAACATCCAATTGGACCACATGGAAAACAAAGGATTGTGATTGAATTGAGGAATGTTAAGCCAAATGTGGGTGGATCCTACCCTATATTTCATCCCATGAAATTCTTTGAATCAAAAATTAGAATTGGAATGTATTTTAGAATGAAAGACAAGTAGTGCAACTCTTTAATTCAAATGAGATGAGCTATAACAACATCCCCTTCCCCCGTACTCTCCCTTCATACCATCAAGCTCAATCGAGTGAGTGGTTTAAATCCTGATGGGATGGGTTCACTCAGGAAAGATGGGATTTTTTCCTTTTGCACCTTCGGTGGAGTTATATTGTAATTAGCCTAGTAATAGCTCCATTCACTCCAACATTTTTCTTTGTTTCATCTTAGTGTTATGAACCAATGCCTTGAGAATGATAAAAAGTCAATTAATAACAATCCACTTTGAGAAGAAACCTTTGTTTACTATATATTCAATGTACGAGATGATATGAGATGATCCTAAGAGTAGGTATCCTTGATATATAATTATAAAGGGTACAATTATAATGACAGGGTACAATGAAGGGTTCTATCCGACCTACTAATATAACAATATAAATGTAATAATTCAATATTTAGGAATTAATAATGGGTTTTATACTTAACATGGGATTTGTATAGGTCTTAACATGCCCCTCCCCTTCAAAAAAGTGTCGTCCTCACCACTAACTATGGGTGTTTTTGCTGAAGAACTCACCTTCCCATGTCACCTCTTCCACTGATAAGTTCTTCCATTTGACAATGTACTCAGTAATTGCTCGATTTCCCAACTAATTGATCATTGTTTCAAGGATTGTTTTTGGTTCTAGTATTAATTTTCCTTCTTCATTAATCTCTGGTAAATAGTTTGGATTGGAATCTTGTCACGGATTACCTTCTTTAAGTAAGAAACATGGAAGACCAGATGTACACATGAAGATGGAGGTAACTCCAATCTGTAATCCATACTTCCTATTATTTGCAACACCTTATAGGGGCCATAATATTTGGGTGCTAATTTATTGTCCTTCTTTTTCTTCTTGAGGGACATATGTTTATATGGTTGTAGCCTTAAAAATACCCCATCCCCCACTTCAAATTCCCTTTCACTGCAATGTTGTTATGCTTGTTGTTTCATCGTATTTTGTGTCATAACCAAGTTGTACTTCAGTAGTTTGATAACCTCTTGTTGGTGCCCTATGTGGTCCTCCACTATTTTATCCTTTGTAGTAATTTTCAAGGGTGATGTGATGGATGGAGGATGATATCCATTAAGTGCCAGAAATGGGGACATTTTTATGACGTATGGAAGGATATGTTGTACCACCATTCTTCCAAGGGAAACCACTTGACCCATTATGTCTATTTATCATATGAAAAGAAACAAAGATATCCTTCTAAACATTTATTCACAATATCATGTTTCCCATCAGATTGAGGATGGTAAGATGAGATGTGAGCCAATTGAGTACCCAAACAAGAAAATAATTCAGTCCAAAATTTTCTAGAGAAAAAATGGCCATTCTTTGTCAGTTGATCCACTACTACCATGATGATAGTCTTTCCTTCAGATTTTGGTAAACCTGTAATAAAATGCATTGAAACTTCTTCCCAACATTTTCTTTATATAGATAATGGTTGTATGAGACCTGACATCTTGATTATCTCTCCCTTAGTATGTTGGAATACCACACATCCAGACACAAACATTTGAACATCAGTTCTAAGACCTTCCTAGAAAAGCTCCTTCTTGATCATGTCTTAATTTTTTAAGAATCCTTAATGTCCTCCTATAGGAGAAGTGTGCAATTCCATAATGACCTTCTGTTTGATTTGGGAATCATTACATAAATATAGGTGATAATGATACCATAGAAAATCATTATTCTATACAAAATTATCTAAAGGATTGGGGTCCTCTTGTAGTTGTTAAATGATAGAAATGACACATAGTGAAACCTATGTTTCTTCTTCTTTCCTTCAAATTGCATCTACCACAATATTATGTTTTCCTTTTGGTAAATACTTTCAAAGCAATAAACTCACATATTTGTAACCCATTTTTGTTTCTCTTCTAAAAATAATAGTTCTCTAAGAAGTACTTCAAGCTATCATGATTGGTTTTTACTTTGAGGTGTCTTCCTATTAGGTAAGGGCATTATTTCTTAACTGCATGCAGTATGGCCAACATTTATTTTTAATAAATGGATTTGAATAATGTTTTTCCTTTAAGTTGTAAACTTTCAAAGGCAAGGGGCCTTCCTTCTTGAATTAAAACTATGCCAATTGCATGGCTTGAGGCATCACACTCTAGAATAAATGTTTTTGTGAAGTCAAGTGTGGCCACGACAAGAGTTGTACACATAACCTCCTTAATTTTTTCAAAATTTTTGGTTGTTTTTTGAGTCCAATAAAATTCTTCCTTCTTTAATAATTCTTTAATGTTTTCCCCAACATGTAATTAATCATGTTTAATGAATTTCTTGAAATGACACACAAATATTGTAATTGTATTATTGCTTAATTGTAACTAACAACAACTGACTGTGGGGGTGAAGCCTTGAGTACATTCCATGATACCACTAGAGGAAAGAGTGAGGGAACATAGAGAGGGTTTCATCATGCTAAGATGACCCAATCCTCCTTGATGAAGTATTTGATTTGAAATAATAATCCTTAATCTAATTCCAAGGAAAAATTAGTTAATGAGAAAAGGACTGGTGGTTGAGAAACCAACCACCTCAATGGATGGAAGCATGGAGGGATTGGATGAGATAGAAATAAGCTTCTAGCCAAAGGTACACTAGAGTACCAAGTCAGTAGCTATATTGATCCATGGTTCCTTCTGACAAAAGGAAGAGGACGGTCTAGAACCTTCCCATGGGAAAAACACGTGAAAGAGAGGTGCATGACAGTGAGAGAGATAGGGGAGTCTCATAGCAAGAAAATGGTCACATGACTGGTCTAAGAACCCAAGAACACATCCTGAGATAAGAGGTCACGAGATTGATGTTGGAGAAGAATATGATAAGAGGCTCGAGATAGGAAAAGTAAGCATAGAGAATTCCCTGGTGGTACCATGGCTTGGCACGGGGGTGGCCTACTTTTGAAGTGACAAAGCGAGCATAGCCTATAGTTGGGTGTAAAATAAAACACCCACAGTTAGTTGGATGGCTATAATTTGTAATAGATAAGTATGTATGTGTTCTATGCAATTAAGTAAATGAATTATTGATTATTGTATTATATACTTGAATGTATGAGTCTGTTACTTAGATAGAATCCCATTTCATCTGCAAGTCTGTGCACTTCAATAGTGGTGGAACTATAAGAAGTTCGAAGTACTAAATGTTTTTGTATCCTATGTAGAAAATAATATGATATATGTAATGGGTCTCCTATTAAAGGAAGGAAGTGTTGTAACTCTCCTCCTAGAAGGAATGACACCTTAACTATAATAGTGGCATGAGAAGGTCAGATAAAGTAGTAAATCCATAGTTATCTCCTGGATGTGGAGTGATCTAGGACTCTAAGTCCTTGAATGGTCATAAGGTTTAAACCCCAACTAGAGGAAGTGGATAAAGGCACCTTGAGATATATATCATAATACCCCAGTGTCTGAGGGATACCTCTACATGAATAGATAACCTTAACTCCTTATGAAAGATCCTATATTGTAGTGAAGGGTTGCAGGAAATGAGAACCTTGACTTAATTGGTGAAAGGGACAACCTTAGTGTTCTTCAAATCAAAGTGAGATCTCCTGAAGGCTTGGTAATTTTGATAAAACACTTAGAAGAATCCCTGAGATAACCAAGTCCGAGTTCATAATGATAACCATGAAAAATCAAGTGTTTGAGACACTAGTAAATTTGGGTCATTTTGTGATTGCAATTTTGATGTGCGTGACATTCTGTCATGGAGATGGTTATGAATCTTGGACCCCCCAAATGTTGTATCATGTTTCGTGGAAATTGCGATGACCTAAGGATATCGTCTCTTGCGAGACGACCTAAGGATGTCATATTTCTCTCATCGTGAGGGAGACGACCTTCTTAGTTCATCGCCCATGAGACGACTCAAAGTTCGTGTTGCAAGATAGATGACCACTTTAGGACGTTGCACGCGAGATGACCTAAATAAGTCATCACATGAAAGATGACCTAACGAGATTATCGCACGAAAGATGACCTAAATTGGTCGTCTCCTATGAGATGAACTATCCAACGAATCTGAGCAACGAATTTTTGATACCGTTGATGAACTATCAATAAAATCGATGAGAAAAGTTGTCCCGGTCGTGACGGGATATGAGTATTTTAAAAAAAAATGAGATTAAGATTAACAAAATATCTAATGCATATAAGGCGGAATTGCCTAAAAAATTTGACAATTATTGATATTCAATATGAAGGATATCTAAGATTACAAAGAGACATAAGATTATGCACTAGGGAAGACATGAAAGAGGATTAATGCAACTGTATTCCCAATAAGAATAAAAAATAGTTTAAGAAAGTGATAGGTGAGAAGGTTTTCAAGACACATGGTACGCCATATAAACCGTATTTAATAAAATGGAAGGATAAATTATAGAGGAAATATCTTGATGCGAGGCAGGACAGAGCCACCTTGTTCAGGTTACACTTTCCTTCCTTGTGGATCGGACTTCAATACATACATTAATATATTAATATTGCCATTAAAGGAATGAACATGAACCCACACAAAATATGGTAAACTACTATTTCAAATTGATCACATATCTGACAAATACATAATCGATAAACTAATTGTTACTTGAGTCACAAACTTAATGCTTTCACTATAGTTAATGTGGATTATTATTTATTACTACTCACTCTCAACTATAGATCCCTAAGGAATATGTCATCATATTAACACCCAATCATAATGCATAAAAATACAATATCCAAACATAGCATAATTTTTTTTAATTAGGGCCTATGTTGAACTTTAGGAAGGGAGAAAAATCAATCCATGTAGGGTCGTTTTAATACATAAAATCCAAAATTATATGTCCCCCATAGAAACATAATTCTTTTTTACTTGCTACACATCATAACATATATGAAAATTTAGGGAGTCATGCGTCATAGGAGATACGACTTGAAACACACTGAATATGAGAGTTAATATTATTTTCAACCTATGTCCTATACTGCACATATCCTATTAAGGATGTTCAAGTTTTACCATCACCAGAGCCCCCATGCTAGGACATGAGGGAAACACTAGTAGGGTAGACCCAAACAAATGTTAAATAAATAATTTTTACCAAAATTTATTTAAATATTAAAAATCCAAACATAGGCCAAACATTAGCTTTTCCAAAAACTACATGCTTGTATAGACAAACTAATGTCTTTGAGTGATTACTATATCTCCCTAGAAGGACATAATAAATAACAATACTCCATAGAGGAAAATCATTGGAGTACTTTAAAAAGTAATGAAAATACAACGAATATGACCAAGTGTATGATTTTATTTTTTCCTCAAATGTAATAATCGACAGATTACTTTCATAGCATGACAAAAATATTGGAAACATTATGAAAAATATTGGACTAGTTTTACCTAGCCTTTCCCCAAAGTTATCAAAACTTTACAAGTGAAAGATGAAATCAAAATATGAAGAAAAATGAGCAAGCTTTAGGTAAAAATTTACAAGTTTTACCTCGCCTTGCCTCAAAGTTTTCAAAACTTTAAAATTGAAAGATGAAATAAAAATAAGAAGAAAAATGAGCAAGCTTCTATTTCAAATGAGCATTGACCCTTCAATTTGACAATGATTATGAAAATATTAAAATATTAGAAACAACCAAATAGATTGTATCAGAATAAATAAATAAATAAATAGCTTGTACACCTCTAACTTAGAGGATGCAATCTCTTTCCCGAATGATCTTTAGACCTCTATGGGTACTCATGCCATCATTCAATGATGTCAGATCCAAGAGAATATAAGTAGATTGAAATATGAGCTCAAATTTCCCCTGAAATAATTAGCCAAATCTTGGTAATACCTATGTTTTCCACATTTTCATCCCCTTTTTATCCCTTTATATGGAAATGAAGCAATTTGTAGTTAAAAACTTATTTTATATATTAAAGTAATAAACATTTACTTTTTCATCCCCTTTTTATCAATTTATATGAAAATGAGGTTGTTCATAGTTACAAACTGCTTTTATAATTAAAACAAGAGTGACATAGCAACAATTTCCTTGTTCCTTTTAACAATGAATATTCAAAAATAAAGGAAGGTTGAGAGAGGCACTAAGACATATGTGGAAAATTGATTAGGACATATGTGGAAAATTGATTCGGATGGCAGAATAACTATTTATACTATGCTATTAGGAAACTATTAAGTGTTAAAATACATCTAATTTTGAGCTAGCTAAGATCATGGCTCAAAGGTCATGTTATTTATATACCCATGTTGTCATTGTGCCTTGGGAGGCTTGCATTAAAAAGTTATAAATATTTGATTCCCTAGTTCATCTACTCATAGAAATCCAATGATCCATAACACTCTCTAAATCATTGTCCCCCAAAAGGGTATGAATAGTAAAAACCCATTAGTATCCCATTAGTACAACTTTTCTATCACTCAAGGAAAGGAATTCCCTACCCATAGGGGTGTCAACTCACTAATAGATAGATACCTTACCTTGCTCTTTGAGCTCGTCAAACATTGAATAATATCAATCAAGACGGTCAAAGGTGCTAGCTATTGTTACTTAGGAGTTCAACATAGATCTAGGTTATAGGTGCATGTCTGTATTTATTTCCATTTACAAGTTCTCCATTTATACCCCTAATCTTCAACCAGTCAAGGAGATTGGTGAGGCCATTTGAGATGACATTTATGAAAATTTCCTTTGCATCACATGTATTTTAGCTTCAAGATTATAATCACTTAGTCCCACAAGTTTTTATTGGTAAGGGGAATTTGAGGCAAGAGCATTGTTGATAGGAGAAAAGGCATATGTGTATATAGGCACAAAATGAGAGTATGTGCGAACATGTGTTAGATTTTACGTATGTGTGCAAGATAGAAATGAGTAGGATCCAAATAAGATATGTAGGGGGAAGTCAACACAAATGAAGGTTGGGAAATGAATAACTAAGGATGGCGCACAATAAATAGGTTCAAGGGTAGGATGCATAGAATAAGGTTTCACACATGAAGGTGTGCAATGTAGTTGACGGGATTCACGAGGAATACCAATAGTAATTTATAAAACCATAAAGAATGAAGATTTTAAAACCTACATATGGATGTTTTATTTATATGTTAGTGGTGGAGACATATATAAAGGTGCATAGCTTGAAGGAGGTTAGGTTGGATGGAATCATTAATGTGGAGACTCATACAAGATGAGAGGACATGAGTAAGAAGAGAGATTAAAAGAAGAAGAGGAAAATTGTTGCAAAGAAGAAGGTTGAAGGTTAAGTTACATGGATTGATATCAATGATAGTTGTAGAGGATAAAATTTAAAGTAAGGCACTGAGGTGCAAAGTCATTTTATATGTAAATATGCTTTATTAATGAGAATGAGTGGACTAGTTTTGTGATTCCCTCTCTATCAATGATATTCATGACTATTTATTTTCCACTTTTATACACTATATATTTACTATGTTGTTTTATGTTGTTGTATAACATACATGGTTTTGCAGAGCACTTACAATTGGCTCACATAGTGAGATAAGGAAGGGGCCAATTTGGCATTCCTTGCATCATCAAGTGTAATTAGGAACAATAAGGAAATGACATAGGGTAGAACTACTCTCATGTACAAATGACTTTTTTCTCACATCGTTATACTCTCCAAGAGCTTTATGCAACTCTTCCCCTAAGAACTTGGATCTTATGATATCTCCAAGATCTATATGCAACTTTTCACCTAAGTAATTGGCTCCTATGATATCACTTGGGTAGTCTAGAATTCATTCATGAAGTTTTATTTTAAATATAGGAGGCATGTAAAAAGTTCCTACACTCATGTGGGTTGAAGTAGATTTGGTTTAATTTCATGGTGACTTTGGATTAGAATTCTCTCTTTGAGGTTCCTTGCACTTGTTTTCCTTCAAGTTGAAGTGATATTAGCTCTTTAAAATTGAGTGATATTAATCCAAATCATGTTGTTACTTGCTTCTACATAAAACAACATGCTTCCACTAAATATTACTTAGGGCTCATGATTGTTTTGTTTGTGGCATTCATTTTAATAGAAAGTTTTATTAGTCTCAATGTTCTTATTTTCCCAAGTTTATATATGTGGAATTTTTTTTTTGCTTACTATCTTCTTGATTGTAACAAAAAGTGACTTGGGCAACAAAGACTCAAGAATGAACAATGACATAAGTTTGTGGTATAGGAGGCATCAATATACTCTCCATAGTGATAGGAAGGATAACCAGTCAGAGGAGTAAATACTCAAAGAAAAAGGTTCAATTTCCTAAAGCCATACTAAAACCCAAATTGGTGAGAGAAGGAATCGAAACTTAGTGCTTTGTTCAAGGGAGGCATGACTGTTGCCAAACATAGTGAGAATTTGATTCTTCCCCATCCTCTTTTTTTTTTTTTTTAATATTTGTTTTTTCTTGTAATTTTCATGTTATGAAAGCCTGAAAAGGAATAAAAGAATGCTATAATATAGTGGAGGAAATGAGTTTCTTGGATAGGAAAACAAGTTCTAAGTGCAAGGAGAATACCTATGCTCAATGCAAGGAACGCGTGTAGGATATTGAAACTTGGGGGAATTTTTTCTCAAGGGATACATGTGTCAAGTCGCAAAGGAAATAAATGCAAAGGCTATAAATTGAAGAGAATGCATAAGCAACATGCTATAGAACAACAAGTTGAAGCCAGCATTAGGCTAAAAAAAGAAAGCAGGAAAATGCAATGCAGTATCAAAACTCAACACATAAAAGTGGGAGCCCCATGGGTATTGGCCAAAAAATTAATAAGGATAAGTCATGAGGCTTCATCACAAAGTGATGGTGGGACTAGGAGGGCTCCTGAGCCTATGAAAATAATTTAGCATGGGTGCCAAAGTGCAATCAAGGTACTAACTAAGGAACCCATGAATGGTAGGCTCTACCACGTGAATTACAACACTTCTAAATGGTAAATAAATCTTTGTGTTGCAAATCATTGGGGTTGATCCCAAGGAAAAATGAGCCAAGAAACGAATAATGCAAAATGTAGGGAGGGGAAAATATAACCTATATGTTAGTTTCGAGATCATTACTTATCAAAACGGATCGACATGATAAAAAGGTACCAAAGAGTACATTTCCAAAGTATTGTATATATGACCAACAAAACTCATCCAAAAGTTAATAAATCCAATATATAAACCTATGATAACAACTTGTTCTCTGGAATACAAAACTTGAAACCTTAACAATACAATATGGTACAAAGCACCGGATAGCTTGTGGCTTATGCATAATACTTCATTAGGTAGAACCTATCACTAGGCTAAGGCCAAGGGTTTGTTTGGTAGTCAACTTGTAAAGTTTCCAGTTCGGGAAGAAAGAACAATATGTGATGCATGCCTTCCCACAGTCTACCATCCATAGTCATGGCTTCAAGGATAGCCTCATCCGAGAGCATTTCAACATCCATGAAAACACATGAACTATGAATCGAGGAATCACAAATACCAGGGCTCAAGGTCTCACAAATAGTAAGATGATACTCAAAAGGAAACTCAAGATCACTTGTGCTAATAGGAGAAATCAAGGGCTCTTGTGCCCCCATTGGATAAAACACCTGATCAATTGTTAAGACCTTGTATAGAGAAGTAAAACATGACTATAAAGGCTCCTTCGTAGAAACAATTGAATACCGAGGATATAATACCACTTAATTCACCCATGGTAGGAAAGATTCTATTCGAATACGTTGACATAAGAAAAATTATCTTTGTCAACGATAGGGGTTACCCTCGATAACAAGTCCCAATTAGATCTCTCACTATTTGGAATAGGGAACCCATTCAGATTCTGGCCTCACAACCATTTTTGGTTTGGGGCTTTACCGATTGCAGCTTTGTCCACCGTGTTAGATTTTATTTATTTACAGAGCAATAGAGTTACCATTGTTCTTTTACTTCATTATCATAAACATATATATCATGTATTGATTTGTAGCAGCATAAACAAGAGACACAAATAGCACAAGAGATTTATCCTGGGAAAAACCCAACAACCTTTGTTAGATAGATTTTGTTCATAAAGTCAAACCATTCACTAGCTCTCAAGAGCCATAGACAAGATATAATCCCTGGCACTAGGCTAGCATCAACAATACACTACAAGAATAGAGCACCTCCTTAGAGAGATAGGGTACAAGATAAAGTAGCCACCAAGAATAACCAAAGACCCCATATCTGTGTCTCCTCTTCCTCCTCAGAATTGCACACCTTTTCCTCTGTGAAAGAGTGTGTTGTGAGTGTGTCCAAATGAGCTAGACGTCCTCCCTATTTATATTCTTCAAGTCAACTACCTGGGCCGACTTCTCCTCTGGGAATCTTATTTTTACTTTATTATTTTCTGTGTGGGATGAATTCTCTTCTGGGTATTATTATTTCTATTTAATGGTCTTCCTGAACTTCTTGAATATTCTCTTCATCTAAAAAAGGTCTTCTATAGGAAATTTCCTCCTGTATCTACCAAAAAATCAGCACTCCCTCTTAGCTAGGGAGGTATCTTTCATGATGTCTTCATCTAGTAGTCCACTGACTACTCTGCAATCAACTGGTAGCACACAACTCTACCACAATTCCATCGATAGCTCGAATCAACTGTCATAGTCTCTACAATCAAGTAGCACTCAGTTACTCCCAATGTGAACTGGCAATCAACTAGTAGTGCAAACTACTACAATACCATCTAGTAGAACACTATTGTGTCGATCCATAGTAGTACACCATTACTATCTAGTGGTACATAACCACTCCAAGTAGCACACAACTACTATCCAGAGACACAATGCCTACATCCTGCAATAAACTAGTAGCTACACAAGCTACCACCATGCAGTCTAACAGTCTCTATAGTTATACAACAATTAACTAGTAGCACAAAACTACTACCATGCCATCAACCATAATCATAGTATGCAATCCTCTTGACTATGAAAAAATCAACTAGTATCACATAACTACTACAATGCCATCATCCATAGTCATGGCTTATATAACTATGCAACAATCAGCTAATAACACACAACTACTACAATGCCATCAACCATAGTCATAGTCTCTACAACTACACAGTAATCAACTAGTAGCACACAACTACTACAATGCCATCATCCATAGTCATAATCGATGTCTCTATAACCATGCATCAACCAAATAGTGGCACACAACTACTACAATGGCATCAACCATAGTTATAATCTCATCCAGTAGCACGAAGCTACTCCCATAGTCCTCATGACCATGCATGTGATGTTTCTTCTCTCATCAGGTCCAATAATGCATTACCCTCTCAGTCACCTCATATGACTGATCTAGGTAACCCTTGGCCAGGGGGTTATCCGACATGAGAAGAAACAACACACCTCCCTCTCAATGAGGGTGTACATTCTGCATCACACTAATCTTATTTATGATGTACTCATACTTCACCATAGACAGAGGCTTGGTGAGAATGTCCACTATCTTCTCATCCGTGGATATGTACTGGAGCTGATAGCTCCTCTCTACACCATGTCTTAGATGTAATGATTTTTTATCTCTATGTGCTTTTACTTTTCATGAAATACATGGTTCTCTAAAATTCTCACACAACTTTAATTGTCATAATGTAACAAAGTTGGCTCCAATTCTAGATCAAATATTCTTGCAAGCAACTTCTGAAGAAACATTGCTTCACGACTTGCCACACTAGTTGCGATATACTCTTCCTATATTGTACTGAGTTCCACTGACGTCTTCTTCCTGCTCAAGCATGAGATCATACCTGATCCTAGATTGAAGCAACATCTAGAAGTACTCTTCTGATTCACTGCACTCCATACCCAGTCAGAGTCTATATATCCATGCAGCTTCACATCACCACCTGAGACATATCTCAATCCATATCCAATCGTACCACATAGGTACCTCAACATATGTTTTGTTTCCATCCAATGTATATGTCTAGTTTCAACCATGTAATGACTCAATGAATTCACTACAAAACATATTTTCGGCATGGTGTTAACCAGGTACATCAAGGATCCAATCAGTTGTCTGTACATCTAGGATCCACCAAATCTAAAGATGAATCACTCAATAGCTATAGATTTATCATCATGGGTGTGTCCATGGACTTGCAGTCCATCATCCTGAATCTCTGCGGGATCTCAACAGTATATTTTCCTTGGCTAAGTAAAATCTCATCTAATCTCTACCACACCTCCAATCCCAAGAAGTAATGCATCAGACCTAGATCCTTCATCTCAAACTCTAAGGTGAGCTCCCTCTTGCACCCAACTATGAGCTTCTCATCTCCTATCAGAAATAAGTCATCCACATATAAAACCAAGATCAACGAACATTCATTCTCAACCTTATAGTAAAGTTTGGGATCCGCATCACTCTTGGTAAATCCTAAGCTTATCAAGTAGCTATCTATCCTAGCATACCATTCCTTGGGTACCTGCTTCAATATGTACAAGGCCTTCTTCAATATGCAAACATGGGACTCCTTCCCATGGATAAAAAAACCTTGTGGTTGCTTTATGTACACCTATTCCTCTATTACACCATTCAATAAATCATTATTGACATCCACCTAGTGTAATTTCCATCCCATTGCGGAGGTAATCGCAATAATCGATTTGATGAAAGTGTACTTTGCTACATGAGAAAATGTCTCATCGTAGGCTTCTCCCTTTCACTAGGAGAATCCTATAGCCACAAATATTTCCTTGTACTTCTCTATGTTGTTGTCTGTAGAATGCTTGATTTTGTATATCCATTTGGAATTCACTACTAACTTCCCTTCTGGTCTCAGAACCACCTCCCACACATCATTCTTCATGATGGATTGATACTCCTCCATCATGGCATCCTTCCATTCATGTTTCTCAAAAAATTCTTCAAAGGTGGAAGGATCAGAATCAATGATGTTGTTCATCACTTCCACATATATGGAACATTTTTGTGGTCTCTTTCTCTCTTTAAAATATCCTTTGGGAGATGCATGCCCTTCAGGTTCTTGCAAGGTGTTCTGAAGCCAAGTTGGTCTCTTTCTATTGACTGCAACTTCTCTCGGTGGATCTACAGGTCTCTCTAACTCTACCATCTCATTCTTAACTTATGGAATGGGTTCTTCTTGTGTAGTCTTCCATGATTTCTTCCTTCTCTTGGTCCTCATCCATGTGAGACTCCCTTGATATTTTGAAGGCTTCATCTTCATCAAATGTTACAACATGACTGATCTCAATCTGTCTCTACCCGAGAATGTATATTATGTAATCCTTTGAATTCTCATTATATCCAATGAATGTGCCCTTCTTTCCTGAAGGTTCCATCTTTGTTATCTTCTATTTGGAACATGTATAAATACTGGACAATGAAAAATACTCAAGTGATTGATTTCTGGTTTCTTTCCAGTGAACACCTCTGTAGGTGTATTGTTCCCCAGTATCTTGTGAGGAATTATATTCTAGACATACACAAGTATACTAGAATCTTTTGCCCATAAATGCATGGGTAGGCCCTAGTCATGGATAATCTCTTTCGTCACTTGTACAATGGATCTGTTCTTTCTTTCTAAACACCCATTATGTTGGGGGTTGTAGGGAGTTGTTATCTCCATCTTAATCCATGTTTCTCTTCAAATGTATTTAAAATCCTTTTAGGTGTACTCACCTCCATTATCAGATCTCAAGACTTTAATCTTCCTTTCAAAGATATTTTCAACTAAATCCTTGAATTCCTGAAACTTGTTGAAGACATCATATTTTGTTTTCAAGCAGTAGATCCATGTCTTTTGAGAGTAGTCATCTATTAATAAGACATAGTATATAAAGTTGCCTAAGAATGGCACCGTTATCTATCCACATACATCAACATGTATGATATCCAATATACCCTTGTACCTGTTATCACTTCTAGTAAATCTTCCCTTGACATTCCTTCCAAGTGCACAACCTTTTCATACTCCATCATGTTCTACCTGAATGTCGGGTATACCTATAACCATAATTCAAAATATAGGTAGTGCTCTATAGTTTATGTGGGAAATTCTTTGGTGCCATATCTCACTTCAGGTAACACTATTGTGTACAAGGGCTTGTTCTTGGTGTCCCTTCAATTTATATAGTCCTCCCTCTCAGACACCAATCATAATAGATTTATCAATGCTTGAACTCTTGGGCCATAGAAGAACTTGGCCATCCAAAAAATATATCCTAAATCATTTATCTTCTAAAGCATAAATGAAAAGTAAATTCGTATTTAACTTGTGTAGAAACAACATATATTTAATTAAAATGAGGTTACCTGAGTCAATTTGAAGGGAGGCTTCTCCAATGCCTTCGATGGCATGCTTGGAATCATCTCCAATCTCCACTTGAAGGGATCAACTCTTTTTTGTCATATTTTAAAGAGAGTTTCTGGATCGGATCGTGTGCTTGGAAGCACTTCTATATATGATCCAAGTGTCACTCCCTTGAGTGATGGTTCCTATGAGTGTTGAAACAAATAAAAACTCTTCATCCTTGTGCTCTTCAGCTTCTATTGTATGTGCATGGTGCTTCTTATTCTTTCCATTTTCATGTTTATGAGGGAATTGAGAGGCATGGTTTCTTAGACTTCTTCGAGCTTCCTTCTTCCCTTTCCTTTATCTTCTTAACTTGGGTAGAAAGTGCTTGATTTTCATCATCATTAGTCTTTTGTGATTTGGATATCAACCTAGATTTCTCTTGGGTGCAGTCTTCCAATAGCTTGTTGAAGTTGGGAAATTTTCTTATGATGCAAATCCCTTGAACAAATGGATCCCAAGAGGAGGGAAATGCATTGAGTGTATTAGTCACGAATTAAGCATATTCAAATGGATCTCCAATGGATACTAATTGGTCCTTGATTTGTGAGATCCTCATGAAATAGTTGGCTACTACTCTTGACTTGTACATTTTCATGTTTCTAAGTTGATGCCTTAGAGTAAGCTTTCGAATGGTATTCTTAATTTCATAAAGTCTAGTTACAACATCAAACATTTCCTTCGGTGTATTCATTTATGATACATTAGGTATTAGATGATCCTTTATTGAGTCTGTCAATATCCTCTTAGCCTTGACCTCATTCTTCCTGAAATTTTCTTTGGTGTCTTCTTCTTCGGGTTCTGGAAGAATATACTTGATATGATCCAATAACTCATTTTCTTCTAGAATGAGGAGAACTATGTGCTTACAAGATCTGAAGTTATCTTCTCCATCCAATCTATCTTCAACTCTCATGTTGGTTGACATTTTTTGTTGGTAGAAACCCTAGCATTGTAAAACCTCAATTTTTCATTCACCAAACTGCATGCTTAGGGTTTCAAGGGGTGCACTAGGGTAGGGTGCACTGCTACGTGAAAGAATTGTCCCCAACATCCTTGGGATAGTGCTTAATGATCTTGACAAAGTATTGCAACTGCAAGGTGTTGTTGTAGTGATCTTCCTTCCAGTGGTCAAACAGTTCTGAAGGTAACCAAATCTGATACCATGTTAGATTTTCTTTATTTACAGAGCATTAGAGTTACCAATTTTCTTTTACTTCATTAACATTAATATATATCTATCATGTACTGAGCATTAGCAACATAAACAAGAGACAAAAAGATCATAAGAGATTTATCTCAGGAAAATCCCAAATGGAGGAAAAGCCTAGCAACCTTTCTTAGATAGATTCCATTCACAAAGTCCTACCATTCACTATCTCTCAAGAGACACAAAAAAATTAGAAACCCTAGCACTAGGCTAGCACACCTCTAGTGCTCACAGTTGCAACAACAACACACTACAAGAATAACACACCTCCTTAGAGAGATAGTGCACAAGATAAAGTATCCACCAAGAATAACCAAAGACCATAGCTCTATGTCTCCCCTTCCTCCTCAAAATTGCACACTTTTTCCTCAGTGAGAGAGTGTGTTGTGAGTGTTTCCAAATGAGCTAAATTTCCTCCCTATTTATAGTCTTCAAGTCAACTGCCTGGGTCGACTTCTCCTCTGGGAATCTTATTTTTACTTTATTCTTTTCTGTGTGGGCCAACTTCTCTTCTGGGTATTCTTCTTGTTGTTTAATTGTCTTCCTGGACTTCAAGAATATTCTCTTCATCTAAGAAAGGTATTCTAGAAGAAAGTTCCTCCCATAGCTACCAAAACATCAACAAAGCGATGAAGGTTTTTAATCTAAAGAATGAAATGCAAGTAACCTAAGATACATGTGTCTAGATGGAAAAGGAAACTAGAAATCAAACATAGAACCATACATGCTCATGTTAATGGCCCGTTAAATAGTTCACATAGAATGGAAATAAGAATACGAGTAAATAACTACAAACACATAATAGTCTAGCATTTAAACAATCATTTAGAATTCCATTCCCACGAATTTAGCCAAATATTCCCTGAAGAACATGAATAAGAATGAATCCAACATACATGATACTAGTATACAATATGAAGTACATTATTACACAACTTGAGTGCTGAGAAAAAAACAAAGTAAAAGTCCACAATACGTCCAACACAAGAATTAGAGTTCTTTAGAAAATAGCTTGTCCAAACAGAGTTTTCCTCATTAAAAGTTTTAGTAATAGTACATGAAAACGCAAAGATCCAAATTCCTTTACTTGGATACAATCCCCATATTTATTGAAGTCAAACTTGACCCTTTTCCTTCCGCCTCCCCCCCATGACCTTTCATTTACAAATTTTTATCTTTATCCTCGTTGTAATGATGAGAGAAGAAAGACAGTATAAATGTTTGTAATTTAAAATATAATATGTAGTTACATTTTGAATTTGTATTTTAGTGCTAGATGGCCATCATAGATTTTGGCCATAGTGCACCTCACCCACCATGATGATTGGTATAGACATTGAGAAGCTCTTCTCTCTGCAAGTTTGATATTTGACAGTCATGGGATTCAGAATTCTTCTTCATCCATTTGAGTTTGATTCCCTTCAATACTCCCTTCCTTCTGCGACAACTATTGTTTTTGCTATATCATCATCTTTGGAAGTAGATCATATTTTTGATGGTACTGATGCATACTGGTAGATTTCCTTGATGTGTAGTAGTTGTGCATTCATGGTCTACTTCCTTCACAAGCTGCCTATCCAGATTTCTTATTATGATCTTCCTATAGACTTGGTACCTAGCACCATTCAACACACAATAGATGAGTGACCATAAAATAATATTTAAATAAACTTTCAAAACCACACATTTTAACCTATATAACTGAAACATTAGCTAAGTGAGAGTTCATATCTGCTTTCCTGAGTTCGGTTCCTAGTTCCTCTTCTCTTGGTTGAAGTACTATGTTCTCCGGAGATTTAACAAATATTCCAAATCTTAATCATAAAAATGTGAACAATTGTTGAGGAATATTTGAAATCATATAACTGTGAATTTGTAGATCTTCGAATAACCTTTCCAATAGTATAAGGACTACATGAAATAAGTATGAGAGTCAAAATTTACGACCAAAATATGAAAATAAATTTTGCAAGGTCTTACTCCTATGTTAGCAAGTCAAGCACAAAATGTCCTTTGTATCGACAAGTTAAGAAAAAACTCTCCTCTATATCGGGAATTTAAGCATGAAATTGCCTCCATGTCGACAAACAAAGTGTGAACTCTCCTCTGTACTGACATATTAAGCATGAACTCTCCTTTGTATCGACATGATCAACATGAACTCTCCTTCATATCAATAAGTTAAGCACAAACTCTCCTCCATGTCGAAAATTTAAGCATGAACTCTCCTCTGTATCAAAAATTTAAGTATGAACTCTCCTCTGTACTGGAAAGTTAAGAACAAACTCTCTTTTGTATCAACATGATGAGCACAAAATCTCCTTCATGTCAGCAAGTTAAGCACAAACTCTCCTTTGTACAGACAAGTTAAGAACGAACTCTCCTATGTACTGACAAGTTAAGCACGAACTCTCCTCCATGTAGGCAAGTTAATCATGAACTATCTTATATACTGGCAAGTTAAGGATGAACTCTCCTCTGTATTGACACAATAAGCATCAACTCTCCTCTGTATCGACACAATGAGCATGGACTCTCCTTAATGTTAGTAAGTTAAACATGAACTCTCCTTTATTCTAACAATTTAAGCATGGAATCTCTCCTGTATTGACACGATGAGCAAAAACTCTCCTTTATACGGACAATTCAAGCATGAACTCTCCTATGTAGAAAGAAAAATCGAAAGAAAATTAAGTCTCCTTTTTATCGGCAGGAAACAACAAGAGCTTGAGTTCAAAAGTCCATAATTTTCTCATACAATGTTCGATTAAGGTATCATTTTTTGCAACACAGAGAGCACAAGGAGGGGATTCTAGTGAGAGACCTTGAAACTTCATTCAATCTTTTGAGTAGATTCATGTTTAATGAAGGTCATGGTTAAGGAGGCTTTCTTGATGGGAAATACTTGGTGATCATTCTGACACTTTTGAACCTCGTATTTTGATTCCCTTAGTGGCTTGGAATCGTAATCTTGTAGAACATACATATAGCCTATTTCAGGAGTGAAAAATCCACTTTTCCCAATACCCAAAATTGCGAGGAAAGAAATTTTTTAATGAAATTTCGAACCATGTTCTTGTTATTGATTTTCCCAAATTTAGTTTCATCACTTCCTACAACATTTTTGTTATATAGGATCTTAATCCATCCATTAGAACTAAAGTCAGTGGTTGAAGAATACTATCCCGCGAAAAAAAACAACTAACGTTTGGAGAACTTTCCACTGAGTATGCAACAAGACTACCAATTCTTATCTAAGATGTAATTCAAATCCAACCTGTGCCATGTAGATGCTGCAATTAACCCACCTAATGATAAACAACACTTTCATGATCAAGGTTAGTCATAAAATAAAGAAGGCACAAAACGTGCACGTTGTCATGGTATGCATAATGAAAGCTATTGGCAACACACACAAACTTAATCATGACTGCAACATAATGTAAATTAATCAAGGTAGATTATCACTCATTAGTTATATAGTTATGCATGGAAAGCTTAATTATTGGAAATGATAGGAAATTGACTGACGACCGCAATGAGAAGGATTTGAGATGGAGGAGAACATGAGAGGCTTCAAGATGAAGGCGTCTAGTTGACAAGCTCTGTGTCGGTGAGGAAAAGAAGATCATTGTCGATACACTCAATGGCGATGATGGTTCGATGTCTTTTTGCTAGCATACCGGATACAAGAGGGGGAAATTTGCCAACAAACATTATTAGGTGGTCTTGTATATATATCTAGAAAGTTATGTTATTCTCATTAGGAATTGTTCACCTAATTTCATAATTACATTTAACATAAATGTCATTTATGACATACGACTTATTTTCACTTCATTACATTATTAATTGATACATTAATGAAATCATCATTACACTATCTAACACTTGGAAAATTATTTGATCATTAATGCATTCCTTTTATTTAATACAATAGTTTATTTAAATTGATACTTATTTTTTATAATTTTATATGAATCTCTGAAAGATTTGAAGCCAATTTTTTTCTTATTTTTTATATGAATAGTGTTATTTTCGATGCATTACACATAAAAGAAAAGGAAAACAAGAATTGAGTTCTGGTCTCTTTCCTTAATTTTTTCCTTGGTTGATTTTGTTTTTAATCTATTCAACCCCAATTTCCAAACTGGGCTCGATTCTCAAATTGTCCCCCCTCTTTCATGAGTCACATGACTTGCATCATGATTTTTAAATCATCCCAATACTCAAATCATGCTCCATATTTACTTCCATCTATTGAGTTTTCTCTTGATCTAGAAATTAGCCTCTATTTCCAAATTAGGGCCCTGGTTATTTACCTTTGAATTCGATTTTTCTTTTGAAGCTCGAGTTCACATTTTTTGTCTTCTTTCTTGAGCCTTCTTTTTCGAGTTCAAATTTGATTTATTTTTTTCTTTTTACTTTTAGAAACCTTGGACTTGCTTTGAATTTTTTGAATATTTCGAATCCTTTGTTTGAACATTGAACTAGTGTTCAAACTTTGGAAACTCCTCCTGAACTTTGAAATCTTTCCCTGAATCATGATCAATCTATTTTTTTTATCAGCCCTTATCTCCAAAAAAGTCCCTCTTTCCATCCTCTTTCCATTTTTATTGTCTCAATTTGGAAATATCAATTAAGGATTTCCTCCTCCAACTTATCTGTGGAGAGGCTTGATCTCCAAATAGGTTCCTCCTAGCAAAATTATTTGATTCTCCCTCTTCTCCCTCGTGCTTGTTGAAACTCTTTTAACTCTAAGTTTCTATTGAATTCTATTTTCTTTACTTTCAAACTTGATTAAGTCATTCAAAAACCTTTTCTACACCCAATTTCAAATCGAGACATCCTTTCACATGGTCACCTAGTCCCTTGGCCTGATTTGACAATTGGCCCTGATTACCCAATCAAGACCTCCCTCCTAAAAAGTAGAGTGTAATTCAAATTGTGGAAAGGTTCTTTCTAATAGCTAATTTGATATTAAAGTTAACATGTAAGATATGTGGTTAGCAACTTCCCCAACAATGGTTCCAACATGATGTCATGCAAAGGATGACCATAATAAAATAACATGCAAAATCAAACATCAAAATGTAGGTATGTCACTTCGATTGTAGTTTTTGCAATCATGGCTACATAGACTCACACGTCACATATAATCTAACACTCAAATATCCCTAATACTACACCATCATTATCCCATCACCCAAATCATATCAATGTGAAAATTGAAACCTCAACTTGGGGGGGAAGTAACAAAGAGTTAACATGAATGTAGTGATCATGAGATGACATGGTAAGATAGTTAGGAAAGAAAAAATAAGGAAACTCAAATCAAATCAACTTAATAAGAAACCATCAATTAAATTTCAATTGATGGCAATATTTTCACAGGAAAAGAAGGAATGAGATCTCTTCAAACTACCCAATTGAAAAATAAAAGATGACTGAAAAGACCAAAATGTTGTGTGAACTGATAGTGGAGGTAATTGTTGGAATATGTTAAAATGCACAGAGCCATAATTTCTATGTAATCCAAGGTTCAAACCTTAGTTGAACAACAAGTGTGGAATTTCTAGAGGTTAACCAAGACTATCTAATAAAAGGATGAGACTAAATTTCTAGTAAAACACAAGTAAAATCAGAGGACAACTACAAGGAGAATAGACAGAGTGTTAGAAACAAGATTTGCAACAAGAGATATAAAGGAACAGAGATAGAGTAACCCATCACTGAGGGCTTAGATAAAAGAACATAGTTACCAATTTGATGAGAACTCTCTAGAGTTCAAGTTTTTAGAGGTTACCTTTAATAATTGTTTTACCCTTGTTTCAAAAAGTGGTGTTACTAGTAGTGCCCTTTTTTTGGGAAGGGGTGTTAAAATTACCACATTTTGCAACCATGGTGTTAACAACCTAGTAATATTGCTAACAAAAACCTTACAATCGACCCTTGAATTGAAAACATACACTAATAGAAGCACCATTTTTTT
>ML777101.1:1153493-1253380 GCA_009831015.1 Picea engelmannii
CCATCATTCAATGATGTCAGATCCAAGAGAATATAAGTAGATTGAAATATGAGCTCAAATTTCCCCTGAAATAATTAGCCAAATCTTGGTAATACCTATGTTTTCCACATTTTCATCCCCTTTTTATCCCTTTATATGGAAATGAAGCAATTTGTAGTTAAAAACTTATTTTATATATTAAAGTAATAAACATTTACTTTTTCATCCCCTTTTTATCAATTTATATGAAAATGAGGTTGTTCATAGTTACAAACTGCTTTTATAATTAAAACAAGAGTGACATAGCAACAATTTCCTTGTTCCTTTTAACAATGAATATTCAAAAATAAAGGAAGGTTGAGAGAGGCACTAAGACATATGTGGAAAATTGATTAGGACATATGTGGAAAATTGATTCGGATGGCAGAATAACTATTTATACTATGCTATTAGGAAACTATTAAGTGTTAAAATACATCTAATTTTGAGCTAGCTAAGATCATGGCTCAAAGGTCATGTTATTTATATACCCATGTTGTCATTGTGCCTTGGGAGGCTTGCATTAAAAAGTTATAAATATTTGATTCCCTAGTTCATCTACTCATAGAAATCCAATGATCCATAACACTCTCTAAATCATTGTCCCCCAAAAGGGTATGAATAGTAAAAACCCATTAGTATCCCATTAGTACAACTTTTCTATCACTCAAGGAAAGGAATTCCCTACCCATAGGGGTGTCAACTCACTAATAGATAGATACCTTACCTTGCTCTTTGAGCTCGTCAAACATTGAATAATATCAATCAAGACGGTCAAAGGTGCTAGCTATTGTTACTTAGGAGTTCAACATAGATCTAGGTTATAGGTGCATGTCTGTATTTATTTCCATTTACAAGTTCTCCATTTATACCCCTAATCTTCAACCAGTCAAGGAGATTGGTGAGGCCATTTGAGATGACATTTATGAAAATTTCCTTTGCATCACATGTATTTTAGCTTCAAGATTATAATCACTTAGTCCCACAAGTTTTTATTGGTAAGGGGAATTTGAGGCAAGAGCATTGTTGATAGGAGAAAAGGCATATGTGTATATAGGCACAAAATGAGAGTATGTGCGAACATGTGTTAGATTTTACGTATGTGTGCAAGATAGAAATGAGTAGGATCCAAATAAGATATGTAGGGGGAAGTCAACACAAATGAAGGTTGGGAAATGAATAACTAAGGATGGCGCACAATAAATAGGTTCAAGGGTAGGATGCATAGAATAAGGTTTCACACATGAAGGTGTGCAATGTAGTTGACGGGATTCACGAGGAATACCAATAGTAATTTATAAAACCATAAAGAATGAAGATTTTAAAACCTACATATGGATGTTTTATTTATATGTTAGTGGTGGAGACATATATAAAGGTGCATAGCTTGAAGGAGGTTAGGTTGGATGGAATCATTAATGTGGAGACTCATACAAGATGAGAGGACATGAGTAAGAAGAGAGATTAAAAGAAGAAGAGGAAAATTGTTGCAAAGAAGAAGGTTGAAGGTTAAGTTACATGGATTGATATCAATGATAGTTGTAGAGGATAAAATTTAAAGTAAGGCACTGAGGTGCAAAGTCATTTTATATGTAAATATGCTTTATTAATGAGAATGAGTGGACTAGTTTTGTGATTCCCTCTCTATCAATGATATTCATGACTATTTATTTTCCACTTTTATACACTATATATTTACTATGTTGTTTTATGTTGTTGTATAACATACATGGTTTTGCAGAGCACTTACAATTGGCTCACATAGTGAGATAAGGAAGGGGCCAATTTGGCATTCCTTGCATCATCAAGTGTAATTAGGAACAATAAGGAAATGACATAGGGTAGAACTACTCTCATGTACAAATGACTTTTTTCTCACATCGTTATACTCTCCAAGAGCTTTATGCAACTCTTCCCCTAAGAACTTGGATCTTATGATATCTCCAAGATCTATATGCAACTTTTCACCTAAGTAATTGGCTCCTATGATATCACTTGGGTAGTCTAGAATTCATTCATGAAGTTTTATTTTAAATATAGGAGGCATGTAAAAAGTTCCTACACTCATGTGGGTTGAAGTAGATTTGGTTTAATTTCATGGTGACTTTGGATTAGAATTCTCTCTTTGAGGTTCCTTGCACTTGTTTTCCTTCAAGTTGAAGTGATATTAGCTCTTTAAAATTGAGTGATATTAATCCAAATCATGTTGTTACTTGCTTCTACATAAAACAACATGCTTCCACTAAATATTACTTAGGGCTCATGATTGTTTTGTTTGTGGCATTCATTTTAATAGAAAGTTTTATTAGTCTCAATGTTCTTATTTTCCCAAGTTTATATATGTGGAATTTTTTTTTTGCTTACTATCTTCTTGATTGTAACAAAAAGTGACTTGGGCAACAAAGACTCAAGAATGAACAATGACATAAGTTTGTGGTATAGGAGGCATCAATATACTCTCCATAGTGATAGGAAGGATAACCAGTCAGAGGAGTAAATACTCAAAGAAAAAGGTTCAATTTCCTAAAGCCATACTAAAACCCAAATTGGTGAGAGAAGGAATCGAAACTTAGTGCTTTGTTCAAGGGAGGCATGACTGTTGCCAAACATAGTGAGAATTTGATTCTTCCCCATCCTCTTTTTTTTTTTTTTTAATATTTGTTTTTTCTTGTAATTTTCATGTTATGAAAGCCTGAAAAGGAATAAAAGAATGCTATAATATAGTGGAGGAAATGAGTTTCTTGGATAGGAAAACAAGTTCTAAGTGCAAGGAGAATACCTATGCTCAATGCAAGGAACGCGTGTAGGATATTGAAACTTGGGGGAATTTTTTCTCAAGGGATACATGTGTCAAGTCGCAAAGGAAATAAATGCAAAGGCTATAAATTGAAGAGAATGCATAAGCAACATGCTATAGAACAACAAGTTGAAGCCAGCATTAGGCTAAAAAAAGAAAGCAGGAAAATGCAATGCAGTATCAAAACTCAACACATAAAAGTGGGAGCCCCATGGGTATTGGCCAAAAAATTAATAAGGATAAGTCATGAGGCTTCATCACAAAGTGATGGTGGGACTAGGAGGGCTCCTGAGCCTATGAAAATAATTTAGCATGGGTGCCAAAGTGCAATCAAGGTACTAACTAAGGAACCCATGAATGGTAGGCTCTACCACGTGAATTACAACACTTCTAAATGGTAAATAAATCTTTGTGTTGCAAATCATTGGGGTTGATCCCAAGGAAAAATGAGCCAAGAAACGAATAATGCAAAATGTAGGGAGGGGAAAATATAACCTATATGTTAGTTTCGAGATCATTACTTATCAAAACGGATCGACATGATAAAAAGGTACCAAAGAGTACATTTCCAAAGTATTGTATATATGACCAACAAAACTCATCCAAAAGTTAATAAATCCAATATATAAACCTATGATAACAACTTGTTCTCTGGAATACAAAACTTGAAACCTTAACAATACAATATGGTACAAAGCACCGGATAGCTTGTGGCTTATGCATAATACTTCATTAGGTAGAACCTATCACTAGGCTAAGGCCAAGGGTTTGTTTGGTAGTCAACTTGTAAAGTTTCCAGTTCGGGAAGAAAGAACAATATGTGATGCATGCCTTCCCACAGTCTACCATCCATAGTCATGGCTTCAAGGATAGCCTCATCCGAGAGCATTTCAACATCCATGAAAACACATGAACTATGAATCGAGGAATCACAAATACCAGGGCTCAAGGTCTCACAAATAGTAAGATGATACTCAAAAGGAAACTCAAGATCACTTGTGCTAATAGGAGAAATCAAGGGCTCTTGTGCCCCCATTGGATAAAACACCTGATCAATTGTTAAGACCTTGTATAGAGAAGTAAAACATGACTATAAAGGCTCCTTCGTAGAAACAATTGAATACCGAGGATATAATACCACTTAATTCACCCATGGTAGGAAAGATTCTATTCGAATACGTTGACATAAGAAAAATTATCTTTGTCAACGATAGGGGTTACCCTCGATAACAAGTCCCAATTAGATCTCTCACTATTTGGAATAGGGAACCCATTCAGATTCTGGCCTCACAACCATTTTTGGTTTGGGGCTTTACCGATTGCAGCTTTGTCCACCGTGTTAGATTTTATTTATTTACAGAGCAATAGAGTTACCATTGTTCTTTTACTTCATTATCATAAACATATATATCATGTATTGATTTGTAGCAGCATAAACAAGAGACACAAATAGCACAAGAGATTTATCCTGGGAAAAACCCAACAACCTTTGTTAGATAGATTTTGTTCATAAAGTCAAACCATTCACTAGCTCTCAAGAGCCATAGACAAGATATAATCCCTGGCACTAGGCTAGCATCAACAATACACTACAAGAATAGAGCACCTCCTTAGAGAGATAGGGTACAAGATAAAGTAGCCACCAAGAATAACCAAAGACCCCATATCTGTGTCTCCTCTTCCTCCTCAGAATTGCACACCTTTTCCTCTGTGAAAGAGTGTGTTGTGAGTGTGTCCAAATGAGCTAGACGTCCTCCCTATTTATATTCTTCAAGTCAACTACCTGGGCCGACTTCTCCTCTGGGAATCTTATTTTTACTTTATTATTTTCTGTGTGGGATGAATTCTCTTCTGGGTATTATTATTTCTATTTAATGGTCTTCCTGAACTTCTTGAATATTCTCTTCATCTAAAAAAGGTCTTCTATAGGAAATTTCCTCCTGTATCTACCAAAAAATCAGCACTCCCTCTTAGCTAGGGAGGTATCTTTCATGATGTCTTCATCTAGTAGTCCACTGACTACTCTGCAATCAACTGGTAGCACACAACTCTACCACAATTCCATCGATAGCTCGAATCAACTGTCATAGTCTCTACAATCAAGTAGCACTCAGTTACTCCCAATGTGAACTGGCAATCAACTAGTAGTGCAAACTACTACAATACCATCTAGTAGAACACTATTGTGTCGATCCATAGTAGTACACCATTACTATCTAGTGGTACATAACCACTCCAAGTAGCACACAACTACTATCCAGAGACACAATGCCTACATCCTGCAATAAACTAGTAGCTACACAAGCTACCACCATGCAGTCTAACAGTCTCTATAGTTATACAACAATTAACTAGTAGCACAAAACTACTACCATGCCATCAACCATAATCATAGTATGCAATCCTCTTGACTATGAAAAAATCAACTAGTATCACATAACTACTACAATGCCATCATCCATAGTCATGGCTTATATAACTATGCAACAATCAGCTAATAACACACAACTACTACAATGCCATCAACCATAGTCATAGTCTCTACAACTACACAGTAATCAACTAGTAGCACACAACTACTACAATGCCATCATCCATAGTCATAATCGATGTCTCTATAACCATGCATCAACCAAATAGTGGCACACAACTACTACAATGGCATCAACCATAGTTATAATCTCATCCAGTAGCACGAAGCTACTCCCATAGTCCTCATGACCATGCATGTGATGTTTCTTCTCTCATCAGGTCCAATAATGCATTACCCTCTCAGTCACCTCATATGACTGATCTAGGTAACCCTTGGCCAGGGGGTTATCCGACATGAGAAGAAACAACACACCTCCCTCTCAATGAGGGTGTACATTCTGCATCACACTAATCTTATTTATGATGTACTCATACTTCACCATAGACAGAGGCTTGGTGAGAATGTCCACTATCTTCTCATCCGTGGATATGTACTGGAGCTGATAGCTCCTCTCTACACCATGTCTTAGATGTAATGATTTTTTATCTCTATGTGCTTTTACTTTTCATGAAATACATGGTTCTCTAAAATTCTCACACAACTTTAATTGTCATAATGTAACAAAGTTGGCTCCAATTCTAGATCAAATATTCTTGCAAGCAACTTCTGAAGAAACATTGCTTCACGACTTGCCACACTAGTTGCGATATACTCTTCCTATATTGTACTGAGTTCCACTGACGTCTTCTTCCTGCTCAAGCATGAGATCATACCTGATCCTAGATTGAAGCAACATCTAGAAGTACTCTTCTGATTCACTGCACTCCATACCCAGTCAGAGTCTATATATCCATGCAGCTTCACATCACCACCTGAGACATATCTCAATCCATATCCAATCGTACCACATAGGTACCTCAACATATGTTTTGTTTCCATCCAATGTATATGTCTAGTTTCAACCATGTAATGACTCAATGAATTCACTACAAAACATATTTTCGGCATGGTGTTAACCAGGTACATCAAGGATCCAATCAGTTGTCTGTACATCTAGGATCCACCAAATCTAAAGATGAATCACTCAATAGCTATAGATTTATCATCATGGGTGTGTCCATGGACTTGCAGTCCATCATCCTGAATCTCTGCGGGATCTCAACAGTATATTTTCCTTGGCTAAGTAAAATCTCATCTAATCTCTACCACACCTCCAATCCCAAGAAGTAATGCATCAGACCTAGATCCTTCATCTCAAACTCTAAGGTGAGCTCCCTCTTGCACCCAACTATGAGCTTCTCATCTCCTATCAGAAATAAGTCATCCACATATAAAACCAAGATCAACGAACATTCATTCTCAACCTTATAGTAAAGTTTGGGATCCGCATCACTCTTGGTAAATCCTAAGCTTATCAAGTAGCTATCTATCCTAGCATACCATTCCTTGGGTACCTGCTTCAATATGTACAAGGCCTTCTTCAATATGCAAACATGGGACTCCTTCCCATGGATAAAAAAACCTTGTGGTTGCTTTATGTACACCTATTCCTCTATTACACCATTCAATAAATCATTATTGACATCCACCTAGTGTAATTTCCATCCCATTGCGGAGGTAATCGCAATAATCGATTTGATGAAAGTGTACTTTGCTACATGAGAAAATGTCTCATCGTAGGCTTCTCCCTTTCACTAGGAGAATCCTATAGCCACAAATATTTCCTTGTACTTCTCTATGTTGTTGTCTGTAGAATGCTTGATTTTGTATATCCATTTGGAATTCACTACTAACTTCCCTTCTGGTCTCAGAACCACCTCCCACACATCATTCTTCATGATGGATTGATACTCCTCCATCATGGCATCCTTCCATTCATGTTTCTCAAAAAATTCTTCAAAGGTGGAAGGATCAGAATCAATGATGTTGTTCATCACTTCCACATATATGGAACATTTTTGTGGTCTCTTTCTCTCTTTAAAATATCCTTTGGGAGATGCATGCCCTTCAGGTTCTTGCAAGGTGTTCTGAAGCCAAGTTGGTCTCTTTCTATTGACTGCAACTTCTCTCGGTGGATCTACAGGTCTCTCTAACTCTACCATCTCATTCTTAACTTATGGAATGGGTTCTTCTTGTGTAGTCTTCCATGATTTCTTCCTTCTCTTGGTCCTCATCCATGTGAGACTCCCTTGATATTTTGAAGGCTTCATCTTCATCAAATGTTACAACATGACTGATCTCAATCTGTCTCTACCCGAGAATGTATATTATGTAATCCTTTGAATTCTCATTATATCCAATGAATGTGCCCTTCTTTCCTGAAGGTTCCATCTTTGTTATCTTCTATTTGGAACATGTATAAATACTGGACAATGAAAAATACTCAAGTGATTGATTTCTGGTTTCTTTCCAGTGAACACCTCTGTAGGTGTATTGTTCCCCAGTATCTTGTGAGGAATTATATTCTAGACATACACAAGTATACTAGAATCTTTTGCCCATAAATGCATGGGTAGGCCCTAGTCATGGATAATCTCTTTCGTCACTTGTACAATGGATCTGTTCTTTCTTTCTAAACACCCATTATGTTGGGGGTTGTAGGGAGTTGTTATCTCCATCTTAATCCATGTTTCTCTTCAAATGTATTTAAAATCCTTTTAGGTGTACTCACCTCCATTATCAGATCTCAAGACTTTAATCTTCCTTTCAAAGATATTTTCAACTAAATCCTTGAATTCCTGAAACTTGTTGAAGACATCATATTTTGTTTTCAAGCAGTAGATCCATGTCTTTTGAGAGTAGTCATCTATTAATAAGACATAGTATATAAAGTTGCCTAAGAATGGCACCGTTATCTATCCACATACATCAACATGTATGATATCCAATATACCCTTGTACCTGTTATCACTTCTAGTAAATCTTCCCTTGACATTCCTTCCAAGTGCACAACCTTTTCATACTCCATCATGTTCTACCTGAATGTCGGGTATACCTATAACCATAATTCAAAATATAGGTAGTGCTCTATAGTTTATGTGGGAAATTCTTTGGTGCCATATCTCACTTCAGGTAACACTATTGTGTACAAGGGCTTGTTCTTGGTGTCCCTTCAATTTATATAGTCCTCCCTCTCAGACACCAATCATAATAGATTTATCAATGCTTGAACTCTTGGGCCATAGAAGAACTTGGCCATCCAAAAAATATATCCTAAATCATTTATCTTCTAAAGCATAAATGAAAAGTAAATTCGTATTTAACTTGTGTAGAAACAACATATATTTAATTAAAATGAGGTTACCTGAGTCAATTTGAAGGGAGGCTTCTCCAATGCCTTCGATGGCATGCTTGGAATCATCTCCAATCTCCACTTGAAGGGATCAACTCTTTTTTGTCATATTTTAAAGAGAGTTTCTGGATCGGATCGTGTGCTTGGAAGCACTTCTATATATGATCCAAGTGTCACTCCCTTGAGTGATGGTTCCTATGAGTGTTGAAACAAATAAAAACTCTTCATCCTTGTGCTCTTCAGCTTCTATTGTATGTGCATGGTGCTTCTTATTCTTTCCATTTTCATGTTTATGAGGGAATTGAGAGGCATGGTTTCTTAGACTTCTTCGAGCTTCCTTCTTCCCTTTCCTTTATCTTCTTAACTTGGGTAGAAAGTGCTTGATTTTCATCATCATTAGTCTTTTGTGATTTGGATATCAACCTAGATTTCTCTTGGGTGCAGTCTTCCAATAGCTTGTTGAAGTTGGGAAATTTTCTTATGATGCAAATCCCTTGAACAAATGGATCCCAAGAGGAGGGAAATGCATTGAGTGTATTAGTCACGAATTAAGCATATTCAAATGGATCTCCAATGGATACTAATTGGTCCTTGATTTGTGAGATCCTCATGAAATAGTTGGCTACTACTCTTGACTTGTACATTTTCATGTTTCTAAGTTGATGCCTTAGAGTAAGCTTTCGAATGGTATTCTTAATTTCATAAAGTCTAGTTACAACATCAAACATTTCCTTCGGTGTATTCATTTATGATACATTAGGTATTAGATGATCCTTTATTGAGTCTGTCAATATCCTCTTAGCCTTGACCTCATTCTTCCTGAAATTTTCTTTGGTGTCTTCTTCTTCGGGTTCTGGAAGAATATACTTGATATGATCCAATAACTCATTTTCTTCTAGAATGAGGAGAACTATGTGCTTACAAGATCTGAAGTTATCTTCTCCATCCAATCTATCTTCAACTCTCATGTTGGTTGACATTTTTTGTTGGTAGAAACCCTAGCATTGTAAAACCTCAATTTTTCATTCACCAAACTGCATGCTTAGGGTTTCAAGGGGTGCACTAGGGTAGGGTGCACTGCTACGTGAAAGAATTGTCCCCAACATCCTTGGGATAGTGCTTAATGATCTTGACAAAGTATTGCAACTGCAAGGTGTTGTTGTAGTGATCTTCCTTCCAGTGGTCAAACAGTTCTGAAGGTAACCAAATCTGATACCATGTTAGATTTTCTTTATTTACAGAGCATTAGAGTTACCAATTTTCTTTTACTTCATTAACATTAATATATATCTATCATGTACTGAGCATTAGCAACATAAACAAGAGACAAAAAGATCATAAGAGATTTATCTCAGGAAAATCCCAAATGGAGGAAAAGCCTAGCAACCTTTCTTAGATAGATTCCATTCACAAAGTCCTACCATTCACTATCTCTCAAGAGACACAAAAAAATTAGAAACCCTAGCACTAGGCTAGCACACCTCTAGTGCTCACAGTTGCAACAACAACACACTACAAGAATAACACACCTCCTTAGAGAGATAGTGCACAAGATAAAGTATCCACCAAGAATAACCAAAGACCATAGCTCTATGTCTCCCCTTCCTCCTCAAAATTGCACACTTTTTCCTCAGTGAGAGAGTGTGTTGTGAGTGTTTCCAAATGAGCTAAATTTCCTCCCTATTTATAGTCTTCAAGTCAACTGCCTGGGTCGACTTCTCCTCTGGGAATCTTATTTTTACTTTATTCTTTTCTGTGTGGGCCAACTTCTCTTCTGGGTATTCTTCTTGTTGTTTAATTGTCTTCCTGGACTTCAAGAATATTCTCTTCATCTAAGAAAGGTATTCTAGAAGAAAGTTCCTCCCATAGCTACCAAAACATCAACAAAGCGATGAAGGTTTTTAATCTAAAGAATGAAATGCAAGTAACCTAAGATACATGTGTCTAGATGGAAAAGGAAACTAGAAATCAAACATAGAACCATACATGCTCATGTTAATGGCCCGTTAAATAGTTCACATAGAATGGAAATAAGAATACGAGTAAATAACTACAAACACATAATAGTCTAGCATTTAAACAATCATTTAGAATTCCATTCCCACGAATTTAGCCAAATATTCCCTGAAGAACATGAATAAGAATGAATCCAACATACATGATACTAGTATACAATATGAAGTACATTATTACACAACTTGAGTGCTGAGAAAAAAACAAAGTAAAAGTCCACAATACGTCCAACACAAGAATTAGAGTTCTTTAGAAAATAGCTTGTCCAAACAGAGTTTTCCTCATTAAAAGTTTTAGTAATAGTACATGAAAACGCAAAGATCCAAATTCCTTTACTTGGATACAATCCCCATATTTATTGAAGTCAAACTTGACCCTTTTCCTTCCGCCTCCCCCCCATGACCTTTCATTTACAAATTTTTATCTTTATCCTCGTTGTAATGATGAGAGAAGAAAGACAGTATAAATGTTTGTAATTTAAAATATAATATGTAGTTACATTTTGAATTTGTATTTTAGTGCTAGATGGCCATCATAGATTTTGGCCATAGTGCACCTCACCCACCATGATGATTGGTATAGACATTGAGAAGCTCTTCTCTCTGCAAGTTTGATATTTGACAGTCATGGGATTCAGAATTCTTCTTCATCCATTTGAGTTTGATTCCCTTCAATACTCCCTTCCTTCTGCGACAACTATTGTTTTTGCTATATCATCATCTTTGGAAGTAGATCATATTTTTGATGGTACTGATGCATACTGGTAGATTTCCTTGATGTGTAGTAGTTGTGCATTCATGGTCTACTTCCTTCACAAGCTGCCTATCCAGATTTCTTATTATGATCTTCCTATAGACTTGGTACCTAGCACCATTCAACACACAATAGATGAGTGACCATAAAATAATATTTAAATAAACTTTCAAAACCACACATTTTAACCTATATAACTGAAACATTAGCTAAGTGAGAGTTCATATCTGCTTTCCTGAGTTCGGTTCCTAGTTCCTCTTCTCTTGGTTGAAGTACTATGTTCTCCGGAGATTTAACAAATATTCCAAATCTTAATCATAAAAATGTGAACAATTGTTGAGGAATATTTGAAATCATATAACTGTGAATTTGTAGATCTTCGAATAACCTTTCCAATAGTATAAGGACTACATGAAATAAGTATGAGAGTCAAAATTTACGACCAAAATATGAAAATAAATTTTGCAAGGTCTTACTCCTATGTTAGCAAGTCAAGCACAAAATGTCCTTTGTATCGACAAGTTAAGAAAAAACTCTCCTCTATATCGGGAATTTAAGCATGAAATTGCCTCCATGTCGACAAACAAAGTGTGAACTCTCCTCTGTACTGACATATTAAGCATGAACTCTCCTTTGTATCGACATGATCAACATGAACTCTCCTTCATATCAATAAGTTAAGCACAAACTCTCCTCCATGTCGAAAATTTAAGCATGAACTCTCCTCTGTATCAAAAATTTAAGTATGAACTCTCCTCTGTACTGGAAAGTTAAGAACAAACTCTCTTTTGTATCAACATGATGAGCACAAAATCTCCTTCATGTCAGCAAGTTAAGCACAAACTCTCCTTTGTACAGACAAGTTAAGAACGAACTCTCCTATGTACTGACAAGTTAAGCACGAACTCTCCTCCATGTAGGCAAGTTAATCATGAACTATCTTATATACTGGCAAGTTAAGGATGAACTCTCCTCTGTATTGACACAATAAGCATCAACTCTCCTCTGTATCGACACAATGAGCATGGACTCTCCTTAATGTTAGTAAGTTAAACATGAACTCTCCTTTATTCTAACAATTTAAGCATGGAATCTCTCCTGTATTGACACGATGAGCAAAAACTCTCCTTTATACGGACAATTCAAGCATGAACTCTCCTATGTAGAAAGAAAAATCGAAAGAAAATTAAGTCTCCTTTTTATCGGCAGGAAACAACAAGAGCTTGAGTTCAAAAGTCCATAATTTTCTCATACAATGTTCGATTAAGGTATCATTTTTTGCAACACAGAGAGCACAAGGAGGGGATTCTAGTGAGAGACCTTGAAACTTCATTCAATCTTTTGAGTAGATTCATGTTTAATGAAGGTCATGGTTAAGGAGGCTTTCTTGATGGGAAATACTTGGTGATCATTCTGACACTTTTGAACCTCGTATTTTGATTCCCTTAGTGGCTTGGAATCGTAATCTTGTAGAACATACATATAGCCTATTTCAGGAGTGAAAAATCCACTTTTCCCAATACCCAAAATTGCGAGGAAAGAAATTTTTTAATGAAATTTCGAACCATGTTCTTGTTATTGATTTTCCCAAATTTAGTTTCATCACTTCCTACAACATTTTTGTTATATAGGATCTTAATCCATCCATTAGAACTAAAGTCAGTGGTTGAAGAATACTATCCCGCGAAAAAAAACAACTAACGTTTGGAGAACTTTCCACTGAGTATGCAACAAGACTACCAATTCTTATCTAAGATGTAATTCAAATCCAACCTGTGCCATGTAGATGCTGCAATTAACCCACCTAATGATAAACAACACTTTCATGATCAAGGTTAGTCATAAAATAAAGAAGGCACAAAACGTGCACGTTGTCATGGTATGCATAATGAAAGCTATTGGCAACACACACAAACTTAATCATGACTGCAACATAATGTAAATTAATCAAGGTAGATTATCACTCATTAGTTATATAGTTATGCATGGAAAGCTTAATTATTGGAAATGATAGGAAATTGACTGACGACCGCAATGAGAAGGATTTGAGATGGAGGAGAACATGAGAGGCTTCAAGATGAAGGCGTCTAGTTGACAAGCTCTGTGTCGGTGAGGAAAAGAAGATCATTGTCGATACACTCAATGGCGATGATGGTTCGATGTCTTTTTGCTAGCATACCGGATACAAGAGGGGGAAATTTGCCAACAAACATTATTAGGTGGTCTTGTATATATATCTAGAAAGTTATGTTATTCTCATTAGGAATTGTTCACCTAATTTCATAATTACATTTAACATAAATGTCATTTATGACATACGACTTATTTTCACTTCATTACATTATTAATTGATACATTAATGAAATCATCATTACACTATCTAACACTTGGAAAATTATTTGATCATTAATGCATTCCTTTTATTTAATACAATAGTTTATTTAAATTGATACTTATTTTTTATAATTTTATATGAATCTCTGAAAGATTTGAAGCCAATTTTTTTCTTATTTTTTATATGAATAGTGTTATTTTCGATGCATTACACATAAAAGAAAAGGAAAACAAGAATTGAGTTCTGGTCTCTTTCCTTAATTTTTTCCTTGGTTGATTTTGTTTTTAATCTATTCAACCCCAATTTCCAAACTGGGCTCGATTCTCAAATTGTCCCCCCTCTTTCATGAGTCACATGACTTGCATCATGATTTTTAAATCATCCCAATACTCAAATCATGCTCCATATTTACTTCCATCTATTGAGTTTTCTCTTGATCTAGAAATTAGCCTCTATTTCCAAATTAGGGCCCTGGTTATTTACCTTTGAATTCGATTTTTCTTTTGAAGCTCGAGTTCACATTTTTTGTCTTCTTTCTTGAGCCTTCTTTTTCGAGTTCAAATTTGATTTATTTTTTTCTTTTTACTTTTAGAAACCTTGGACTTGCTTTGAATTTTTTGAATATTTCGAATCCTTTGTTTGAACATTGAACTAGTGTTCAAACTTTGGAAACTCCTCCTGAACTTTGAAATCTTTCCCTGAATCATGATCAATCTATTTTTTTTATCAGCCCTTATCTCCAAAAAAGTCCCTCTTTCCATCCTCTTTCCATTTTTATTGTCTCAATTTGGAAATATCAATTAAGGATTTCCTCCTCCAACTTATCTGTGGAGAGGCTTGATCTCCAAATAGGTTCCTCCTAGCAAAATTATTTGATTCTCCCTCTTCTCCCTCGTGCTTGTTGAAACTCTTTTAACTCTAAGTTTCTATTGAATTCTATTTTCTTTACTTTCAAACTTGATTAAGTCATTCAAAAACCTTTTCTACACCCAATTTCAAATCGAGACATCCTTTCACATGGTCACCTAGTCCCTTGGCCTGATTTGACAATTGGCCCTGATTACCCAATCAAGACCTCCCTCCTAAAAAGTAGAGTGTAATTCAAATTGTGGAAAGGTTCTTTCTAATAGCTAATTTGATATTAAAGTTAACATGTAAGATATGTGGTTAGCAACTTCCCCAACAATGGTTCCAACATGATGTCATGCAAAGGATGACCATAATAAAATAACATGCAAAATCAAACATCAAAATGTAGGTATGTCACTTCGATTGTAGTTTTTGCAATCATGGCTACATAGACTCACACGTCACATATAATCTAACACTCAAATATCCCTAATACTACACCATCATTATCCCATCACCCAAATCATATCAATGTGAAAATTGAAACCTCAACTTGGGGGGGAAGTAACAAAGAGTTAACATGAATGTAGTGATCATGAGATGACATGGTAAGATAGTTAGGAAAGAAAAAATAAGGAAACTCAAATCAAATCAACTTAATAAGAAACCATCAATTAAATTTCAATTGATGGCAATATTTTCACAGGAAAAGAAGGAATGAGATCTCTTCAAACTACCCAATTGAAAAATAAAAGATGACTGAAAAGACCAAAATGTTGTGTGAACTGATAGTGGAGGTAATTGTTGGAATATGTTAAAATGCACAGAGCCATAATTTCTATGTAATCCAAGGTTCAAACCTTAGTTGAACAACAAGTGTGGAATTTCTAGAGGTTAACCAAGACTATCTAATAAAAGGATGAGACTAAATTTCTAGTAAAACACAAGTAAAATCAGAGGACAACTACAAGGAGAATAGACAGAGTGTTAGAAACAAGATTTGCAACAAGAGATATAAAGGAACAGAGATAGAGTAACCCATCACTGAGGGCTTAGATAAAAGAACATAGTTACCAATTTGATGAGAACTCTCTAGAGTTCAAGTTTTTAGAGGTTACCTTTAATAATTGTTTTACCCTTGTTTCAAAAAGTGGTGTTACTAGTAGTGCCCTTTTTTTGGGAAGGGGTGTTAAAATTACCACATTTTGCAACCATGGTGTTAACAACCTAGTAATATTGCTAACAAAAACCTTACAATCGACCCTTGAATTGAAAACATACACTAATAGAAGCACCATTTTTTTCCGAGGTTAAAATTACAACTTCATTGAAATCATGCACTTAACAATTAGTACCATTGCAACTAGAATATTAAAGGGTCAATCCTTGAATGAAAAAGTGACACCCTTTTTTTTTAGGGCCAAAATTACTACATTTTTGAAATGATGGCCTTGAAAACCAATATCCTTGTAACCAAAATCTTAAAATCGACCTCTAAATCAAAAAGAGATATTACCAGTAAGATCCTCTATTTTCTTCAGTCTAAAATTACAATATTTTTCAAACTATGACTTAAAAGCTAGATACTATTCCAAACAAAATCATTAAAGAAAGAAGAAGAAAAAGCACCAAAAAAACTGAATAAAAATAAAAAGGAAAAAAGCTTTTAATTGAGAAAAAAAAAAAATTAAAAATCCATATCTTTTTTCAAAAGGAATTTAAAATACAAAAAATAAAATATAAAAAATAAAACACATTTTGAGTGAAAACAAGTACAAAACACAAATAAAGAAAAAATGATATATATATATATATATATATATATATATATATATATATATATATATATATATATATACACTTTTAAAAAATAAAAAACTTAAAAGATAAATATTAATAAAAAAAAAATTTGAAAAAAATCTAAATAGTTCATGCCTACCTTTGTAGAGATTTTTAATATAATAATTATATGTAGTTTAAAGTAATAATGAAACACTTGAACTTTATCATAATATAATTTTATATAAAAAAAATTACATATATTTTTGTTTTTTAATTAAAAAAAATCCTTACACTTTAAATAATTTAATTAAACTTATTAATAAACATGTCAATATATATATATATATATATATATATATATATATATATATATTAAAATTTGCTTATGTTTACAAAAATATAATTGATTTTTACAATGTTTATTTATTTGTATGTTGCGTTGAATTTAAATTGTGAATTGTATTAATGTGTGTAAATTTAAGTTTTGTATTTTAATAAATATATTAATTGTATTTTGTTTATTATGATGAATTCATATGTTTATTTTTGTTGATGTGTATTTGTTTAAAATTTATATTTCATTGTAATTTTTTTTTTTTAATAAGATTAAGTCATGTATAATAAAATTTGCTTATGTTTACAAAAATATAATTGATTTTCACAATGTTTATTTGTTTGTATGTGGCATTGAATTTAAATTGTTATGAATTGTATTAGTGTGTGTAAATTTAAATGTACATGTATATTTAATAAGGTTTTTTAAGTTTTTTATTTTAATAAATATATTAATTGTATTTTGTTTATTATGATGAATTTGTATGTTTATTTTTGTTGATGTGTGTTTTTTTTAAATTTATATTTCATTGTAATGTTTTTTTTTTTTTTTAATAATCTTGAGTTTTTATATTATAATAAGAGAGATTTACAAAAAATTTGTTGTTGGTTTGTTATTGGGGAAACCAGACCAACAATAATGCATCAAGTTGTCCAAACGTTTATGAAATATTTTTCTTTTGAAGCTAAAAGCCTGAATGTATCTGAGTCTAAAACTATCTGCTATGCAAAAGATTGTCTACTTTGTCTTCCTAGTTTGACAATTGTGAGGTGGGATTGTGTTTTTGGACAAATCGGTCTATGTGGACACGGATTGATCTCCCTAGACTCAGAAACCAAGACTATAACAAAACATGATAGAACATATAACTTTCCCTACGTTTATGCAATAAAAAATACAAGTTAGCAAGAGTTCACACCTTGTAATTGATGGTTGTCCTCGCTAGTTGTAGTTTCCAGCTCCAACAATAGTGAAAGTAACACTAGTATATTTAAATGAAACATATGCAAATGATCTTGACGAGAAATGCAACAAAGATAATCAAACATAAACAATCTTTGTGGGAAAGAAACTATATTGTTGTATTAACAATAATGGAAGATATTACAACCAGAGCATTGATGTTGTGAAGCTCCTTCCAACAAGTTCATTGCTCCAATACCCACAATGCATCCATGAAATCCATCACCACCAACTAATTACTTTTTCTTAGATTGGATCTCTCAAAGCCAAAAAAAATGCTAACAATCTTCTAATCACAAACTAGAAGCAAAAAACTATCGACCATTATTCTCCATTAACTATTAGCCTTTCCTTATGAGAGAAGGTCCCTTTTATAGATTGAAAATGAGGTTAGGATGAGAGGTTAGGATCTCCCCAAATCAGGAGTACGGGTGAGATCCAAACCGATTAGAGGACACCTCATATCTGAAGCTTCTCTTCTAGAAACTTCATGAATTTCATTTTGTTTCTCCTCTTTTAGACAATGTCACACCCTGCAGTGGTGTAAAATGAGACACTGTCACACCCTACAGTGGTGCAACATGTGACATTTCAGGGTGTCACATGTTGCAATGGTGCAACATGCAACACTCTCTTGAAATGGGGATTTAATGACCTTATAACATGTTTTCCTTCTTTCAAATAAAGATTCTTCTTCAACAATCAAATCCTTTATGATCTAGATGATAGAGGATAAGTGAACATTATTAGTTGTGACAAAATATTATGTAACAGATTGAGATACCCAAACCTCCTATACTAAACAACAAGATTAAAATACTGAAAATCATAAATAACTAAGTAGAGGGTTGGCCCTCATCTGTAGGCACCTAGGGTTGAGGCAAGTCCACTGTCAAGAGATCCAGTCTCACCATTTTTCTAGCCATCAGAATCATCTTATAGTCATGGAGCTTGAGCTGAGCCTGAATTTCATGGAGTTGTAGTAATATCTCCTGCTAATCCTCATGGAGATAAATAATGACATGAACCAACAATAGTTCAGGTGCCAGTAAATATCTACAGTTTTCAGATATTGGGAGACTCGAGTCTGAGTATTGCCAGTGTCATGGATCCACCAACCAATAGAATCGAGCACCTCCTCATTTGAAATGAAGTGTCTCAGAACACGAACATCAACCTCATCCACGTCAATTTCATCTTGAATGTGGGGAGGTGTGTGGGATTGGTAGGATTCAACCAAGTATTTAGCAACAGAGGCAAGTCATGAGCCAAAGCATCTCATGTTACTACGTGATGAGGTTCCTCGAGTTCGACAGGAGCAATTTCCTTGGGCCATCGGAACATAGGAGATAAGAGAGAGTGATGAGGGGGTGAGGGAAGGATAAGCCAAAGCCAAGTGGAGGAGATAGAGGGGAATTTAAACAGGGATGAGAAAAGGAGAAGAAATGTGGCAGGACCAAATTCAAAGGGAAGAAGGGATAAAATAGTTGTCCATCGATTCGGATAATGAGTAATGGTAGTGATCATAATGGGTGAAATAAAGGCAGGTAAATGGAGTGATTTCAATAGGAATACCCATAACGAAATGCAGGATCCAAAGTACATACCATATTGGAGAAAGGTATCATTGGAATTTCATAAACTGAGAGCGATTGTGACAGCCTTAAAGAGCCAGGAGTCGAGCAATACACACATGCGAGGTAAGGTTAGTCTGCATGTGGTGAATTTACAGAGGTAAGTGAAGGGTGGCAGATGCCAACGGGCTGAAGAGACGTGTGGCAATCTATCTCGAATGGCGACCTATGGCTTGTCTCTTCCCTATCACCCTATATAAGGAACATTTCATTGTACAATGTTAATTTAGAGTTTGCTATATATAAATATATATAGTTTGCATAAATTTAATGGGAAATAATGTTATTGCAATCATGAAATAAATATTTAAACTTAATGGATGTTCTTTAATTTCTTAATGGTATATTGATTTTTATATATTTATATTGGATTTTTATATTATTTATTTTAAAAACAATTATATTTAAAATTAATGTTAATTTTTTTATTTAATTTTAAATTATTTTTAAGATACATTAGTTATAATAAGTTTAAAACAAATTAATTATGTTATAGGATTTAAAACTACTTATTTTGGATACCCTTTCGTATGTGATAGAAATTTGAAAGTTTAGAACAACTCCATGTAAACTCTATTCTTAAATGTGATTTAAAAAGCTCAGTGGAGCGGCCTAATGTGATTTCAAAATCTCACATATGTTATAAGGTGGAGTGGCCCAATTGATGGTCATAAAGTTCCAAAACTCAGTAGGCTAAACTTCTATGAAATGAAGGTTTTTTGGCTATTTTTTCTGGGGACATTTGCTCCAAATCTTGTAGAAAATTGTTAGATCTATAGATTTGAGTGATTATTTTTGTATAATTCGAGTGTCGCAGGGGTTTTTCAACATGTTGAATTCATTTCTACATTCAAAATTGAATTTTAAACAACAAAAAATAGTGATTTCGAGTAGATTTATATTGCCACATTCAGACTAAAAAAATCATTTAGTAGCCCTTCTAAAACTAACCTATTTAATACAGATTCAAATAATTCATACCTACAGGTGTTGTATCTATTTAAAATAGTCGTTGGTGTAAAATCATATGTATTATCATTTAAAGTAATACCTACTTTTATCAAATAATTAGGGTTTGATGCGTCTTTAGCATACCTATTGTGTTGTAAACTCATACCTACTGTACTGAAAATTTATACGTACAACTATATGTTAATTAGGGTTTGTCTTCGGTTTTATTATAGTAACTATAGGAAATATAAAGTATTTAGTTTTATTATAGTAACTATAGGAAATAGACTACGTACAACATCAAATGTTTGACTTCAATCTAGTTTGGTCCAGAAATATGAAGGAAAATTCATTACCCTCGAATGAATAACTTAATTATGGAATATTTTTATTATGCTTATACAAAGAAAGTTCTCTAGGGGAGACTTTCAAAGGGTGGAATCATAATCTAGCATCATATAAATTTGTTATTTAAAAATGGACAGAACAATTTACTGTGCAAATCATGAGCAGTCAAGAGGAATATAGTTCAACCTTATAGTTCAACCTTCTTGCATAGAAATATACTCATTTCTCTACAAACATGATTAAAAAACGTTTCATGGTGCTTAGATTCTAATATTTTGAACATTTTGTGCCTATGCATAATCATTAAAAAAAAAATGAAAAAAACCACTTGCCATAACATAAACATTACAATAATAATAAAAAAAAAACCACTTACCATAACATAAACATCACAATTGACAAAAAGATCCTACTCATTTTTTTGTACTTCAAGTGTTTTTATGCCTCCAAATTAGTACTTGTTTGTCTTTTATGAGAGATTACCTCAATAATTTATTTGTATGCAAATCTTTGCTTATGAGTCGTTGGGTGAAAGTGTCCTTGATAGGCTCTAAGATGTGTAGTCCAGTCAGATTGGGGTTCGAACATCTGTTTAGTATTCTCAATTGTATCACTCGGTATTGAAGTCATCATTTACAGACCTATGGAATTATTGTGAGAGTTGAACTTTGGGCCTCCACCTATGATGCGGGACTTTCAACTCTATAGTAAAATGTATAGAATATTGGGAGAACTCGTGACTTTTACACTTCTTATTATTCGATTGGAACTAATAGAAAAACTATCATCATATATTTTTGTTATGCTAGTGAAGTGTAATCAAACTTCAAATTACTCAGTGTCTTACAAGGCAATATATTATGAAAAAGTATATTATTCATGTGGACCATAATTCAATAATTCAATTCAATTACAATGAAGTGACGTTTGTAATATTAGAACAATTCACAATGTGCATTTATGATTTTAAGGTTTGAATAAAATTCAAACAAAATAATGATAATTTATTTATATATAAATGTGAACAATGGTTCTAAATATAAAATCTGGAAGTGTGCTAAGGTGGAAGCGTCGACATTCTACAATGGTGTAACCTAATTGACATGTTTATTTCTGCGACCCTCCATGTTACAACCCGCACACTACCATCATAAATACCACACTCTCTTTCAACATATGATGAACAAAATACAAGCATTATTCATAAGCATGGAATTGTCAAGAACAAAGAAAATGAGAGCAATTATAGTGAGCCTGTGTCTACTCAACAAAGCTCTCAAATCACTGCAAATATGCTAAACATGACAAGGAAACCCTAGTTTTATCAGATGCAGAGGAGAATTTTGAAGGAAGCCCGCAATTGAGCATAATAGTTGTCAAGGTTCCAGAAGAAGAAGAAAACATGGAACTAAGAAAATTAGTGGATATCAAGAGAGCATTGAAAATAAGGAAAAAATATGTAATATATTTTAAGGGAAGAGGGTAGAGGATGATTCATATTAATGCAGAGAATGCCAATAAAACTCATAAAATCGACCCTCAGACCTACAACAACAGTTAGATCTACAGATCTATGGTTGAGATTGGTTTTAATATTATGATGTAATATTCAAATTCCAAACCATAGTCACATTTCAAACAAATAACAAGTGTATTCTATAATATTGCAGGTCTTTCAAAGGTTGGGTCCACCACTGCACTTTATAACCTCTGCAATGAATATAGGTCGTCTGATTCTAGATCGGATTTTAAACACAACTCAACACTATATTGGATTTGAATTACGGGTATAGGTCCCGATGTTAACCCGTGTGCATATACCTTCACCGCAATAGATTATGATTGTCGATCTTAGCCCTAGATTGATTCTTAAACCACTCAATTTCAAACATATAATTACTCTTGGTTTTAGTGTACTAAACAGAGAAATTATAATTGAAACAGAGCTTATATTTCAGACTGAAATCTTAAAATGCACTTACAGTCTCGTTCTCGATGAATTTGATGGAAATTTTGTAGAGTTGTATATGATTCACGAAGCCATCAATTGATCATATACACACAATGAACTTTGGGGATGAAGAATTTCAGTCTAACCTTTTAATCTCTTTATTTGACAATAAGAAATTTCCCAATTTCATCCTTATTCCAATTCCAACTGATCCCCCTTGAATGCAATAGCCTCGATGGGCTTAAATACAAACAAATTCGGTTTATCATATCCACTAAAATTGGATCGAGCACCTTATTCAACCCTAGATCCTACAATCTAGCCTAAAAATCAAAACAATGTCTATCTCTGTTACAAAGAAGGATTCAAAACCCTTGTTGTAATATTCGATTTGACTTCTAAATTTAATTAAAACAGAAAAAACAATTAAGAGAACCAACTCTCTTTGGTAAACTTGACTTCGACTTCAAATCCAATGATGTTTTTTTTCTTTGAGCTCATGCTCTTGCATCAGACTCCTGAGGTTAGAAAAATTCATGAACTCTTATTCATGAGTTACTGCCACTTTTCTATATGAGTGCAGCAGTTACCCAAGTAGCAGCTTCCAGTGGATGATCCTTCCACTTCACCAAGTACTCATAGTACTCTTTCCCTCTCATCTTCTTCAACACTCTGGTATCTAGAATTCTTTCCATCTACAACTTCTTCTTTGTAGGAATTTGTTTCTGCCAATTTACTTGTTTTCCTGTGTCTCTGTCCAAATCATTTGTTGACTGTTCTGCTTCAGGTTCCACACATGAATACAAATCTAGTACATTAAATATGGGAGAGATTCCCATGTCTTCTGGAAGTTCAATCTCATAAGCATTGGCTAAAAACTTCTCAAAATCTTGCAAGGCCCAATCGTTTTAACCTTCAGTTTGTTATATGTCCCTCTAGGAAATATTTCTTTCCTCAAATGTTCCAATACTAAATCTCCTTCTTAAAAAAAAAAACCCCTTCTCTTCAAATCTGCGTTATGTTTGTACTTGAAACTATTTTCATGTAACTCTTCTTTAACTTTTTCATGCAACATTTTCATATATGAAGAAAAATCTTCTGCATTTATGCTTCTCTTCTCCATCTATCCCAAATATTTGAGCTCAAACACTCCTCTTGGGTTCACTCCACAAACAATCTTAAAAGGACTTAACCCTATACTTCTGTTGGGTGAGTCATTATAAGCAAATTCAGCTTGTGGTAAAGCTAAATCCCACTGATTAGGATGTTCACTTACCAAACTTCTCAATATATTACCCAAACTTATGTTTGTAACTTCAGTTTGACCATCTATTTGAGGATGGTAGGCTGAACTAAAGTTAAGACTTGTCCCGAATTTCTTCCACAGTGTCCTCCAGAAGTGTCCAACAAACTTAGTATCTCTGTCTTAAACAATAATAATAGGAATACCATGTAGTCTTACTACTTATTTAAAAAACAGAGTTGCAATATAAGTTGCATCACTAGTTTTATAGCATGGTATAAAATGCGTTATTTTAGAAAATCCATCTACCAGAACAAAAATGGAATCATTTCCTCTTTGGTTTACTGGCAATCCCCAAAAAAAATCCATACTCACATCATCCCAAGGTCTTTTTGGAATTGGCAGTGGCTGATATAAGATTATGTTTTGGTGTCTACCTTTTGCATGTTGATAAATTTTGCATCTTCCCACAGATTTCTGAACATCATTCCCCATTTTTGGCCAATGATAAAAATTACTCAACTGAGCATAAGTTTTGTCATTTCCAAAATGACTAGCAAGTCCTCCATTGTTCTTTTCCTGCAATAAATTCTCCCTCATTGAACATTTTGGAATGCACAATTTAATTCCTTTGAACAACAATCCTTCTTACAGCATGAAATCCATCCATGGACTTCTATCTCTCAAAATTGGATTCTGACATGCTTCATATGCTTCCTTAAAATTTGCATCTTTAGGGTACATATCTTTGAGATGTTCTAATCCAAGAACACTCACCTAGAACTACTGTAAAAACCAAACACTTTCTGCTCAAAGCATCTGCAACCTTGTTAGAGCTTCCATTAATGTTTTTTAATACAAAAGTAAAATTCTGCATGAATTCTACTCATTTAGCATGTATCTGATTTAATTTCTCTTTCTTAGTTATGAACTACAAAGAATTATTTTTAAAATATAAAACAAACTCTTTAGGCATGAGGTAATGCCTCCATTTATTCAAAGCTTGTATTACTACATAGAAACATTTATCATAAGTGGAGTATTTATGTTTTTCCTCATTTAGTTTCTCACTGAAATATGCAATTGGCCTGTCATCTTGACTCAAAACGCCTCCAATTGTTGTCCCATTGGCATCACATCTAACTGTAAATATTTTATTGAAATTTGGGAGAGCTAAGATAGGTCTCTCAGTAATCTTTTTCTTCAACAGTTTGAATCCTTTTTATGTTGCCTCTGTCCATCTAAATGGTTGTTTTTCTTTCTTCACAGTTTCTAGGATTGGAGCACAAATACCACTAAAGTTTCTTATAAATTTCCTATAGAAACTTGACAACCCATGAAAAATTATATCTTCAAATATGTTTCTTGGAGATGGCCACTCTTTAATTGCTTTCACTTTCTCTGGATCCATCTTTGATCTTTCTTGTGAAACCACAAATCCTAAATAAACCAATTTTGTTTTCATAAAGAAACATTTCTTGAAGTTTATTAAGAGTTTCTCTTGATGTAGTTTCTTCATAACCGAATTCAAGTGCCTAACATGTTCTTCTCTAGTTTTACTAAAAAAAAGAATGTCATCTAAATAGAGAAAGTACAAAATGTCTCTGTACCAGCTGCATCCTGCTAGTGATAAACCACCCTGAGAGATTTTGCTAGATGACTCGGCTTGCTAACTTTCTGAACAAGCATTGATGAAGCTAATCCCCAAGGCCTTACAATTGGATTCAGCCAGCAGCTTGGCTAAACCCTGCCCTTTAAACAACTTGGTGGGATTTATCTCCAGGTCAAACTCAAGGATCCGGGCAATCCATTTATCCCTTCTCCCATCTATGTCATGTTGTATAAGGATGTCCTTCACAGAGGCTGAAGGAACATATGCAGTCACTCTTGAGTGCAAGACATAGACTCTGAAAGCTTTGAGAGCTTTCACCAAGGCATAAGCCTGTTTCTCCATGATCTCATACCTAATTTCTGCATCTCTTAATTTCTTACTGAAGAAAGAAATGGGTTGCTCTCACCCTTCCTCAATTTTCTACAATAAGACTGATGCTACTATATCGAAAGAAGCAAAAGAAAAAACTAGGAAATCCTTCGAATAATCAGGATTGATCAGCACAGGTGCCTTGGAAAAAAGATTCCCTGGGTTCAGCAGTCTATTTTACTTCATTTCCCTTTCTGAGCATGGATGTGATGTGTTTCACCAACTCAACAAAATTTGAGACGAACCTCCTCAGAAATTTAATCTTCCCTAAGAAAGCCTGGACTTTCTTTCAAGACCTAGGAAGTGATAGGGTCTAAATTACCTCTACTCTACTAGGATCAATTCTCACTCCCTCTGCTGATACTATATGGCCTAACAACTTCCCCTCCTTCATAGCAAACAAATATTTCTTGGGGTTTAAGGAAAGGCTAAAATTATGGCATTTCAAGAAAACCTTCCTCAAGTGACAACAGTGCTCTTTATCAGATCTGGAGAAGACTATGATGTCATCCAAATAGATCACCACAAACCGATCTTTCTCCCTGATGAAGGATATGTCCATGGATTGCTGAAATGTCGCTCCTACATTCATTAATCCAAAATGCATTTTGGCATACATGAATGTGCCCCAAGGAGTGGTGAAGGTTGTTTTTTCTCTATCCTCAGGCATGACTGATATCTGATTATAGGAAGAAAAACCATCAATCATGGATATCCTAGATGCACCAGTTACCCTCTGCAATATGTGTTCCATGTTTGGCAAGGGATAATTGTCTTTCTTTGAGCTCTTGTTCAAGTTTCTGAAATCAACACAGAGTCTGATTTCTCCACTTTTCTTCCTCACCGAGACCAAGTTGGCCACCCACTCAGAATATCGCAAGGGGATAATGATTTGGGCATCTAACAACTTCTTCACTTCCCTCTCCATGAAAGGCAACAACATGGGATTTATCTGTCTTAGCTTTTGCATAAATGGCTTAGCCTCTTCCTTGAGTGGGATCTTGTATTCAAGGACAAATGTGTCATATGTCTTGAGGTCTTCATAGGTCCATGCAAACACATCAAAAAATTCTCTTAATAACTCGGTATATTCAGCCACCTGTTCTTTGGTCAACCTTCTTGACAACTTGACAAACTTAGGTTCCTCTTGTGTGCCAATGTTGCACTTAGCTGTATCAACATCTTTGTTTGAAAACCTACCCTTTACTACCACATTATTCCCATCGAACAATCTTTCTAAAGGGACTAGTCCCATCGGAATGTGATGGCTAGGCAGGTGAATAGTATGGTGATTTGTAATTTTATTTAAGAATACCTCAGGGTGAGTGTGACTTTCGAGATTAGGATCCTGATCAATGTGTAATATAGAAAAATCATCGACAGACTAGAGGAATTTTTTGATTTCAAGATCATCTTCGAATACCTTCCAATGCTTGATATTGTCTAGTACAGATGGCCTATATCTTATCTCAACATCATATTTGATCTTAGGCGGTAGAGGGATCCTGAACAGACTAGCTAAGACAACTAAGGAATTGGCCAAATCATTTTCCTCTCTTGGAATAAAAGAAATGTTGAAATATGAGAAGACATTATCAATTAGGTCTCACACCTCATTTTTGTAACTCTTGAGCTGAGGATGCTTAGCCCGATAAGCATTTCTAACCTGTTGGATTATTAACTTAGCATCTCTGAACACTGCTACCCCCTCAATTCCCATTTCTTTTGCAGCCCTTAAACCCAGAACAAGAGCTTCATATTCTGCCACATTATTGGTAGTTTCAAACTCTAGCTTGTATGACAGGGATATGATTTCTTGACAAGGTGACACAAAAACCACTCCAGCACTAGTGCCTTCTCTAGAAGAAGCTCTGTCGAAGAACATCTTCCAAATAGAGGTAGTTGGAGGAGGTATCTCGTGATTAAATATGGGCTACTTTCTGATTTGAAAAGGGGCAATAGGAGTATTAGTGAGCTGCAATAAACTAGACCCCAAATCAGTGTCAAGTGCAAAGGTAGGATGATTGGTGGGGTCTACTTCATCACTAACAATGTAGGCCAGCCGAGCTTCTCTATACAACCTCCTGTGTTCCCTTCCAAAGACTAGAATAGTGGCATATGTGAGATCCATCTGTAATGTTCCTCCAAGATTTTTAATCCAAGATCTTGACAACAACATGCCGAATTTGGGAGGAACATCAGCTACTACAATATCCATGACCACACTCTTCATTGGCAGCTGAAAAAGAGAGACCACCAGGTCTTTGATGACTCCAATACATTGCACCCTCCTTGAATCAAAAGAGTACAGATTGTGATAGGTCTTTGTCACTTCCAATCCCAATTCTTCCATGACTATTTTGGGCATAAGGTTGTGGGAAGCTCCTGAATCCATGAGGCAATTATGCAACACCTTATCATGTATGTTCAAGGATGTGTAGAAGGGAGGGGATGAATCATCTATGTCTTCTACCATGGGACCTAGGACGACTGCTGGCTTTTCATCTTGAATATTTACTGAGTCAGTGGGAGGATGGGGGGACTCAGATTGTAGCAGTTTGGAGAGGGACCTTTTGAAATATTCATTCTTAACTAGTTCTGAGAGGGGTACGGGAATTCTAATCTTTTGAATCTCGTGCTCAAAACTAAAAGAGGAAGGAGGCTTAGGAGTTTCCCTTACCTCAGGGGTAGGTTCTTTGGTTTTTGGCGAAGTATTCTGAGTTTTCTTTTCCTTAGTAGTTCTTTCTGTAGGCTTAACATGATTCTCTACTATGAGAGGTTGATCCTGGATGTCAAAATTCCCTTCTTTCTTCTTTGATGTGAGATGGTATCTATTAGGAGTGTTGTTGGCCTTTTCCCCTTTACCCAACTAATTGATTTGGTTGTTCATAAGGGATTCTTCATATGCAGATTGAGTCAAATGGGGGAAAGGGGAGGTATCTCCAAAACAATGTATTTTAGGACCAATCTCATCTATCTCGTCTCTTTCCTCAAGAACAAGTAGGTTATTTTGGAGAGGGTTTTGAATCCTTTGATCATCCCTATCTCTATTCCTTTGTTCCCTTGGTAAATCCCGTGGTATATTGTTACTAGGCCTCCTGAAGCCTTTGTTATTAGTATTTTGGGGATAAATGTACATGGGCTTCCCTTCTAACTCCCACCTTTCCATCCTAGCTGAAAGTGATTTTAGCACTTTAGTTACTTCATCTGTCTGAAGGGAAAGGGGAGAGTAATGGGATGGGGAGGCTTCAGGTCTTTTCCTAGATATGTCTCTTTTAACCTTATTCCTGAGTCGGTCAACAACCAATATGTTAGATTCTACTTCCACGGCTGCATCCTACATGTGAGCCAGAGTAGTGGCTCATCTTTCCCTCAATAAGAGGCAGAAATCGAGATCAAAGGAACTAGCATAAGTGATTTTATCAGAGGATTCTGAGGGCTTTATCTCAGCGGGGATCTTATTGTACATTTTATTGAATCTCTTGGAGAATTCGGAGACAGACTCTCCTTCCTTTCTCTTCAAAAACCCAAACTCTGTCATGTAGTACATGAAGTCTTTTTTGTCTCCCCACTGTCTCAAAAAGGCATTATACAAAGCCTCAATCCCATCAATAGATCCGGGAGGCAGGGCCCTAAACCACTTCCTGGCCTCACCTTCAAGGCTATGGACAAAAATCCTCATCCATACATTTGCATGCATGATAACATGATCATCTGCAAAACTATAAAAGGCTTCAAGGTGTTCTTCTGCAGTTATGTCCCCCTCGCCTGTAAACTTGGGTAGCTGCTTAAGATAGCCATCTACTAGAAGGGTATTAATAAGCTAAGGTAACAAAAGGGGAGCATACCTAGCAACTATTATAGCCTCCATTTTGGTCATGGGGGGATTTTCTCCTGCCATAGGAATATTAGGTGGAGGAGAACTAGGAGGAGGAGGAGCTCGAACAAGGGATACTGGAACTAAGCTTCTGGGTGGGAGATGAAACAATGGGGGATTCAGAGAGAAGGCTAAGGGGCTTGAGTCAACAGATACTTCTCTCTCTGCAGTAGCATAACAAGTAATAAGAGGAGGGGTGGTGAAGCTGGGAGCGGGGAAATCTTATGTGGTCCTAGGTCTATGACAAGGTACAGCTTCAAGGGAGAGAGAAGTGACAAGGATTTCTCCCTCCAATCCTGGACAAAGAGGGAAAAACTCAACAGGAACACTTCTGAAATTCAAGAAATGGGAAACTTTAGAAAAAGGTCTACTAGGAAGCTGAGAAGAAAAAAATGGAGTTTCTACAGAAGGAGATGGAAAATTACCTGGTTCAGTGGTGGAAGTTTCTCCTTCAGAGGCCTTCCCTTTTATGATAATCACCTCTAGATCAGCTTTAGGCATAGCTAGAGGAAGTTGTGGATGAGACCACGTGTGTCTACCTCTGGAAGCCACACTGAAACAATAGGTTTGCCACAGTGGTGTCATCACAATGGAGTCACCAGGTGCACAGTAGCAATATTGTAAGGCTCTGATGCCTGATGCACCTTCAGAATTAGAGGCTCAATGTCGTTCAATCCCAAGGAAAATTTTCAACTTCATCCCTGACAACGGGATCAGAAATGTTAGCATCAGAAGTCACTCCTGGATTGCAGTAGAAGTAAACCTGATGCCCATCAATTTATGTCACTATTGGTTTATAAAGGGTGATGAATGGAAACAAACTCAGAACAATATCGTTCTAACTCAGGAACTAGGCCGGGCATGCACAAGAAAATGAAGCCTTGATTCAATTTCAGGCAGTAAACTATAATAAGGGCGAGTAGGAGGAAGACTTCTGTAAGGAAATTTGAAGGGTTGATGTAGGCATCAGGCTTCCAACAACCTGTAGAAGAAAACTTTGAACACAAGAACCTCTTATATTCAAAAGCAAAAACACTAAAAGAACATAACAACGCTATAATAAATCCTTTATCATAACACAGTCACAACAATTCATGTGAATCATTCAGTCATGAACTCTTTCAATATGAGATCGAAAAAAGATGAAAAAGAGAGATGCCTTACATTAAACAAGGAAATTTCATATACATATACATAGCCAAGAAAACCAATGCTTCATTAAAACATTACATTCGGGAGCTCTGCTCTACCATCCATGTTTACAAAATACAAAAACTGAGTCTATATACTCAGAGCAACTCACCTCCTCAGAAGCAGGAGAGTAGTTAAAACATTAAAGTCCAAATTAGCATGTGCAGGCTCGTCTGGTTAGACGAGGACATCAGATTGGCATGGCTTCTTTAGGAAAATCTACACACAGGGTGATCTTGGGCAGACTGTCTACCAGAACCTCCATGCCTTATATTTAAGGAGTGAGGTGAGGTTTCAACCACCTCCACCCACCTTCATTTACTTATAGTAGGGATCAGGATCCAGGCCGAGTTGAATTGGCACCTGGAGAACACGATGACCCCTTCTACAGCAAAACTCAACGTGTCAGCCCTTTGCACAACTCTTTCTGTCACCCCAAGCGACAATGGGTTGTGACCTTGCACCTATCTTCAAAGGCGCTTTCGACACTTCGTGATTTGGCAATTCCAGATGCAGTGGAGGAGCGACCCCCTATCTTTCAAAGTCCTAGTAACCGAAATAGTGCCTGGGCATTAATCGTGCACCATGTGTCTCTTTAGGATGAACGGCCTAGATGATTTTGGCATTTCGAGACCCGCCTTGCCATACGATAAATGTTGGCACTCTTTCCCCGGGCTTGCTTCCTTTGTGACTGGGCACCAGGACCGTGGGCCCGACTCCTGGGGGCTTTCACATTTCATGTTTCAGCTATTCCAGATGCAGTGGAGGAGTGACCCCCTGTTTTTCAAAGTCTCGATAATCGAAATAGCGACCAGGCTTGATCATGGGCCATGTGTCTTTGGGATGGACGACCTGGATCAATATTTAAACGTGTGACCGCTTCTAGCCTGGACCCTCCACTGTGTGTCCTCCAATATTGGATAGTCGCATTCCCTTTCATTGAAATACCATGATCCTTTCTGGGTTTCACGTACTGGAGATACATGATGTATCCTGTCTTCATTCTCCAGGTTTCTCAATCTATGAAACCACGGATTTGCACCACGCATCCCTTGGATGGATGGTTAAGATCATATCAACACTTTCACTTTGAATATCCCGAAAGGATCCTGTCCCCCCTCTTTAGGCCCTTCCTTTCCATAGAAACTTGGGCTATGACCATGGGCCTACACCTAAAGGCGCCTTCACAAATTTCATTTTGACGATTCCTAATGCAAGTGAGTCGACCGTTGTATTTCGAAGTCCCGGTAGCCAAAATCGCAACCGAGCCTGACCAGGTGCCATGTGTCCCAACTGGATCGGATGGCCATGATCATTTCATGATTTTGTTCGTAAGGGATGAGCCCAGGTACTAAACCTCGTGCAACTCCATGGCTTCGTCTTACCCGATCACTGTCGATCCGCCCCGTCGGTGGATCCTCACCACTAAAAAATGCTCTTTGCCCGCTCGCTTGATTTTAAGCCCAAAATGGACTTCTCTACATACTGCGCTTGGTGCTCATGGCTGCGACCTTGGATAACTTCATTTGATGGGTTTTAAAGCCCCATTTCTCTCATTTACACCAAGGGCCTGAATCCGTAGAGAAATTCCCCCCTTACAAGAATTGGTGATAACATTAGGCTCCATGGGGGATAGAGTCATCCCTGCGATGCTCTAAGAACTCATTCTGCAGCTTCAGTGCCTTTTATTGGGCTATGGAGTTGTTTATTAAGCCAAAAATAATAAAAACAAATAAAAAAGAAAACAATATTTACAAAAACAGAGGAGCCGTCTAAGGCTCAAACAAAACATTTTTTCAGGAAATGCCCATTTATTGGGTTGTTAAAAACTTCTTCACCCTCCAAATCCTGCAACCTATACGTGTTATTTAAGAACACTTCAAGTATTTTGAAGGGCCCGATCCAGAGGGCATCAAACCTGTTGTGTTTTCCCTTATCCTTCCTCGGTGCATCCCACTTAAACACCAAATATCCCAGCTTGAACTTCTCCTTCCTGAACTTCATGTCAAAGGCTTGCTTGATCTTCTGTTGATGACTGTGAGCTATGTCCATTACCTGTTCCCTAATCTGTTGCACTTCCACCATTTGATAAATTCTTTTGACCATATGGTCTGGCTCTCCTTCATGACCTTGAAATAATTTCGCTACAGGTATAGCGAGCTGAGTGGGAAACACAACCTCCATCCCATAAACCAGTTGAAAAGGTTAGATGCCTAGGGACTTCTTTGTTGTCACTCGATCGACCCACAGAGCGAATTTGAGCTTTGAATCCCAGGCCCTCTTATTATATTCCAATAATCTCTTAATGAGTTTGATTATACTTTTATTGGAAGATTCTACCAGTCCATTTCCTTGAGGATAATAGGGAATGGAGTGAATTAGTGAAATCTCGAACTGCTCACAGAACTTAACCAGAGGCTCAGACTTGAAAGAAGCAACATTATTAGTGACAATTCTACTGGGAAAGCCAAATCTGGCTATGATATCCTCCAGGAAGCTGATAATTACCTTGTGTGAAGCACTCCTGGTGGGGACATCTTCTATCCACTTGGTGAAATAGTCCGTTGCAGTCAGGATCCATCTGTTCTGACCACTTGAAGGAGGATGAATTTCTCCAATGAAATCTAACCCCCACTGTTGAAAGGGTGTTGAAGCTACTACAGGCGTTAAAGGCAGAGATTTTAGTTTCTGCTTTCCTGAGAACCTTTGGCATTTGATGCAAACTTTGACTTCTCTACAAACATCAGTGAATAAGGTGGGCCAGTAGTACCCATCCCTGAGAATTTTGTGGGTTGTGGTCTTCCAGAAATGGTGCCCTCCACAAAGGCCACTATGGAAATCAAACATAACTTCTTGGGCTTCCTCTGGGTTTAGACACCTCAGGAACACCCCTAGAGGGTCTCTCCAGTATAGGACTTGGTCAATACGGCAATATCTGACCACCTTGAGCTTTAAATCTCTTGCCTTGGTTTTTTCCATTCCATCAGGAGGCTTCGATTCTTACAAAAAGTACAAAATGTCTCTGTACTAGGTGCATCCTGCTAGTGATAAACCACCCTGAGAGCTTTTGCTAGACGACTCAGCTTGGTGACTTTCTGAACAAGCATTGATGAAGCTAACCCCCAAGACCTTACAATTGGATTCATCCAGCAGCTTGGCTAAACCCTTCCCTTTAACCAACTTGGTGGGCTTTATCTCCAGGTCAAACTCAAGAATTTGGGCAATCCATTTACCCCTTCTTCCATCTATGTCAGGTTGTATAAGGATGTCATTCACAGAGGCTGAAGGAATGTATGAGTCACTCTTGAGTGCAAGACATAGACTTTGAAATATTTGAGAGCTTTCACCAAGGCATAGGCCTATTTCTCCATGATCTCATACCTGATTTTTGCATCTCTTAATGCCTTACTAAAGAAAGAAATGGGTTTCTCTCACCCTTCCTCATTTTTCTGCAATAAGATCCCTGCTACTGTATCGAAAGAAGCAAAAGAAAAAACTAGGAAATCCTTGGAGTAATCAGGACTGATCAGCACAGGTGCCTCAATCAATGCTTTTTTTATTTGGACAAAAGATTCCCTGGGTTCAGCAGTCCATTTTTCTTCATTTCCCTTTCTGAGCATGGATGTGATGTGTTTCACCAACTCAACAAAATTTGAGACGAACCTCCTCAGAAAGTTAATCTTCCCTAAGAAAGCCTGGACTTCCTTTCTAGACCTGGGAAGTGACAGGGTCTGAATTAACTGTACCCTGCTAGGATCAATTCTCACTCCCTCTGCTGATACTATATGGCCTAACAACTTCCCCTCCTTCATATAAAACAAAGATTTCTTGGGGTTTAAGGAAAGGCCAAACTTCCATCATTTCAATAAAACCTTCCTCAAGTGATAGCAATGCTCTTTATCAGATCTGGAGAAGACTGTGATGTCATCCAGATAGATCACCACAAACCGATCTTTCTCCCTGATGAAGGCTATGTCCATGGCTCGCTGAAATGTCGCTCCAACATTCATTAATCCAAAAGGCATTTTGGCATACATGAATGTGCCCCAAGGAGTGGTGAAGGCTGTTTTTTCTTTGTCCTCGGGCATGACTAATATCTGATTATAGCCAAAAAAACCATCAATCATGGATATCCTAGATGCACAAGTTACCCTCTGCAATATGTGTTCCATATTTGGCAAGGGTTAATTGTCTTTCTTTGAACTCCTGTTCAAGTTTCTGAAATCAACACAAAGTATGATTTCTCCACTTTTCTTCCTCACTAGGACCAAGTTGGCCACCCACTCAGAATATCTCAAGGGGATAAGGCATCTAACAACTTCTTCACTTCCCTCTCCATGAAAGGAAACAACATGGGATTTATCTGTCTTAGCTTTTGCCTAAATGGCTTAGCCTCTTCCTTGAGTGGGATCTTGTGTTCAATGACATATGTGTCATATGTCTTGAGGTCTTCATAGGTCCATGCAAACACACCAACAAATTCTCTTAATAACTCAGTATATTTAGCCATCTGTTCTTTGGTCAACCTGCTTGACAACTTGACAAACTTAGGCTCCTCCTATGTGCCAATGTTGCACTCAATTGTATCAACATATTCATTTGAAAACCTACCCTTTACTACCACATCATTCCCATCGAATAGTCTTTCTAAAGGGACTAGTCCCTTTGGAATGTGATTGCTAGGCAGGTGAATAATATGGTTATTTGCAATTTTATTTAAGAATACCTCAAGGTAAGGGTGACTTTCGAGATCAAGATCCTAAACAATGTGTAATGCAAAAAATTCATCGACAGACTGGAGGATTTTTTTGATTTCAAGATCATCTTTGAATACCTTCCAATGATTGATATTGTCTAATATAGATGGCCTATATCTTATCTCAACATCATATTTGATCTTAGGCGGCAGAGGGATCCTAAACAGACTAGCTGAGACAGCTAAGGAATCAGCCAAAGTATTTTCCTCTCTTGGAATAAAAGAAATGTTGAAAGATAAGAAAAAATTATCAATTAGGTCCCACACCTCATTTTTGTAACTCTTGAGCCGAGGATTCTTAGCCCGATAAGAATTTATGACTTGCTGGATTATTAACTTAGCATCTCTTAACACTGATACCCCCTCAATTCTTATTTCTTTTGCAACCCTTAAACCCAAAACAAGAGCTTCATATTCTGCCACATTATTGGTAGTTTCAAACTCTAGCTTGTATGACAGGGATATGATTTCCTGACAAGGCAACACAAAAACCACTCTAGCACCAACGGCTTCACTAGAAGAAGCTTCGTCGAAAAACATCTTCCAAACAGAGGTAGTTGGAGGAGGTATCTTTTGATTAAATATGGGTTGCTTTCTGATTTGAAAAGGGGTGTCAGGAGTATCAGTGAGCTACAATAAACTAGACCCCAAATCAATGTCAAGTGCGAAGATAGGATGATTGGTGGGGTCTGCTTCATCACTTACAATGTAAACTAGTTGAGCTTCTCTATACAACCTCCTGTGTTCCCCTCCAAAGACTGGAATGGTGACATATGTGAGATCCATCTGTAATGTTCCTCCAATATTTTTAATCCAAGATCTTGACAACAACATTCTGAATTTGGGAGGAACATTGGCTACTACAATATCCATGACCACACTCTTCATTGGCATCTGAAAAAGAGAGACCACTAGGTCTTTGATGACTCCAAGACATTGCACCCTCCTTTAATCAAAAGAGTATAGATTGTGATAGGACTTTGTCACTTATAGTCCCAATTCTTCCATGACTATTTTGGGCATAAGGTTGTGGGAAGCTCCTGAATCCATGAGGCAATTATGCAGCACCTTAGCATGTATGTTTAGGGATGTGTAGAAGGGAGGGGATTAATCATCTCTGTCTTCTACCATGGGACCTAGGACGACTATTGGATTTTCATATTGAAGATTTACCGAGTCGGTGGGAGGCTGGGGGGACTCAGATTGTAGCAGTTTGGATAGGGACCTTTTGAAATATTCATTCTTAACTAGTTCTGACAGGGGTACGAGAAATTCTAATCTTTTGAATCTCGTGCTCAAAACTAAAAGAGGAAGGAGGCTTAGGATTTTCCTTTACCTTAGAGGCAGGTTCTTTGGTTGTTGGAAAATTATTCTGAGTTTTCTTTTCCTTAGTAGTGCTTTCTATAGGCTTAACAGGCTTCTCTGCTCTGAGAGGCTGATCATGGATGTCAAAATTCCCTTCTTTCTTCTTTGACCTGAGATGGTATCTGTTAGGAGTGTTGTTGGAATTTTCCCCTTTACCCAACTCGTTGATTTAGTTGTTCATAAGGGATTATTCATATGCACATTGAGTCAAATGGGGGAAAGGGGAGGTATCTCCAAAAAAATGGATTTCAAGACCAAGCTCATCTATCTCGTCTCCTTCCTCATGAACAACTAGGTTATTTTGGAGAGGGTTTTGAATCCTCTTATCATCTCTATCTTTGTTCCTTTGTTTCCTTGGAAAATCCTGTGGCACATTGTTACTAGGCCTCTTAAAGCCTTTGTTATCAATATTTTGGGGATTTCTGTACATGGGCTTCCCTTCTAACTCCCACCTTTCCATCCTAGCTGAAAGCGATTTTAGCACTTTAGTTACTTTGTCCTTCTAAATGGGAAGGGAAGAGGAATGGGATGGGGAGGCTTCAGGTCTTTTCTTGGATATGTCTCTTTCAACCTTATTCCTGAGTCAGTCAACAACCAATATGTTAGATTCTACTTCCACGGCTGCATCCTGCATGTGAGCCAGAGTAGTGGCTCGTCTTTCCCTCAACAGGAGGCATAAATCAGGATCAAAGGCACTAGCATAAGTGATTTTAGCAGAGGCTTTTGAGGGATTTATCTCAGTGGGGATCTTATTGTACATTTTATTGAATCTCCTGGAGAAGTCGGAGACAAACTCTCCTTCCTTTCTCTTCAAAGACCCAAACTCTGTCATGTAATACATGAAGTCTTTTTTGTCTTGCCACTGTCTCAAAAAGGCATTATCCAAAGCTTCAATCCCATCGATAGATCCAAGAGGCGGAGCCCTAAACCACTTCCTGACCTCACCTTCAAAGATATGGACAAAAATCCTCATCCATACGTCTACATGAATGATAACATGATCATCTGTAAAACTATAAAAGGCTTCAAGGTGTTCTTCTGCAGTTATGTCCCCCTCGCCTATAAACTTGGGTAGCTACTTAAGGTAGCCATCTGCTAGAAGGGCATTGAGAGGCTGAGGTAACAAAAGGGGAGCATACCTAGGAGCTATTATAGCCTCCATTCTAGTCATGGGGGGATTTTCTCCTGCCATAGGAATATTAGGTGGAGGAGAACTAGGACGAGGAGGAGTTTGAACAGGGGATACTGGAACTGAGGTTCCAGGTGCGAGAGGAAACAATGGGGGATTCAAAGAGAAGGATAAGGGGATTGAGTTAGAATATGCTTCTCTCTTTGTAGTAGCAACAATGGTAATAAGAGGAGGGGTGGTGAAGATAGGAGAGGAGAAATCTTATGTGGTCCTGGGTCTATGCTAAGGTACAACTTCAGGGGAGAGGGAACTAACAAGGATTTCTCCCTCCAATCCTGGACCAGGAGGGGAAAACTCAACAGGAAAACTTCTGAAATTTAAGAAACGAGAATCTTTAGAAAAAGGTTTGCTAGGAAGATGAGAAGAAGAAAATGGAGTTTCCATAGAAGGAGATGGAAAATTACCTGGTTCAGCGGTGGAAGTTTCTCCTTCAGAGGCCTTCCCTTTTCTGATAGACACCTCTGGATCAACTTCAGGCATAGCTAGAGGCAGCTGTGGATGAGACTGCATGTGTCTACCTCTGGAAGCCACACTGAAACATCAGGTTCACCATAGTGGAGTCATCACAATGGGGTTGTCACAATGGAGTCGTCAGGTGCACAGTAGCAATCTCATAGGGCTCTGATGCTTGATGTACCTTCAGAATCAGAGGCTCATTGTCGTTCAATCCCATGGAAAATTTTCAACTTCGTCCCTGGCAATGGCGCCAAAAATGTTAGTGTCAGAAGTCACTCCTGGATTGTGACAGAAGTAAGCATGATGCCCATCAGTTTATGTCACTATTGGTTTATAAAGGGTGATGAATGGAAACAAACTTAGAACAATATTGTTCTAACTCAGGAATTAGGCTGGGCATGCACAAGCAAATGAGGCCTTGATTCAATTTCAGGAAGTAAGCTGTAATAAGGGTGAGTAGGAGGAAGACTTATGTAAGGAAATGTGAAGGGATGTTGTAGGCATCAGGCTTCCAACAACCTGTAGAAAAAAACTTTGAACACAAGAACCTCTTATATTCGAAAGAAAAAACACTAAAAGAACATAACAGTGCTATAATAAATCCTTTATCATAACATAGTCACGACAATTCATGTGAATCATTCAGTCATGAACTCTTTCAGTATGAGATAGAAACAAGATGAAAAAGAGAGTTACCTTACATTAAACAAGGAAATTTCATATACAGATACATAGTGAAGAAAACCAGTGCTTCATTAAAACATTATAGTGGGGAGCTCTGTTCTACCATCCATGTTTACAAAATACAAAAACTGAGTCTATATACTCAGAGAAACTCACCTCCTCGGAAGCAGGAGAGTAGCTGAGACATTAAAGTCCAAATTAGCATGTGCAGGCTCCTATGGTCAGACGAGGACATCAGATCGGCATGGCTTCTTTAGGAAAATCTGCACACAGGGTGATCTTGGGTAGACTGTCTACCAAAACTTCCATGCCTTACATTTAAGGAGTGAGGTGAGGTTTCAACCACATCCAACCACCTTCGTTTACTTCTAGCAGGGATCAGAATCGAGGCTGAGTCGAATTGGCACCTAGAGAACGCGGCGACCCCTCCTGTAGCTAAACCCAACACTTCGGCCCTTTGCGCAACTCTTTCTATCACCCCAAGAGACCACGGGTCGTGACCCTGCGCCTGTCTTCAAAGGGGATTCCAGATGTAGTGGAGGAGTGACCCCCTGTCTTTCAAAGTCCTAGTAACTGAAATAGTGCCTCGACATTAATCGTGTGCCACGTGTCTCTTTAGGATGAACGTCCTGGATGATTTTGGAATTTCAAGACCCACCTTGCCATATGATAAACACTGGCACTCTTTCCATGGGCCTTCTTCCTTTGTGACCGGGTGTCAGGACCGTGGGCCCAACTCCTGGGGGCTTTCACATTTCATGTTTCGGCTATTCCAGATGCAGTGGAGGAGCGACCCCCTATCTTTAAAAGTCCCGGTAACCGAAATAGCGATCGGTCTTGATCGTGCACCATGTGTCTCTGGGATGGACGGCCTGGATCAATATTTAAATGTGGGACCGCTTATGGCCTGGACCCTCCACCGCGTGTCCTCCAATATTGGACGGTCACGATCCCTTTCATTGAAAGGGAGTGATCCTTTCAGGGTTTTGAGAACCAGGGATACATGATGTATCCTGTCTTCATTCTCTAGGTTGCTCAATCTGCAAAACCACGGATTTGTGCCACACATCCCTTGGATGGATGGTTCAGATCATATCGACACTTTCACTTTGACTATCCCGAAAGGATCTTGTCCTCCCTCTTTAGGCCCTTCCTTTCCACAAAACCTTGGGCTATGACCATGGGCCCGCACCCAAAGGCACCTTCACAAATCACGTTTCGACGATTCCTAATGCAAGGGAGTCAACTCTTGTATTTCGAAGTCCCGGTAGCTGAAATCATGACCGAGACTGACCAGGTGCCATGTGTCCTGACTAGATGAGACGACCATGATCATTTCATGATTTTGGTAATAAGGGATGAGCCCAGGTGCTAAACCTCGTGCAACTCCATGGCTTTGGCTTACCCGATGACCGTCGATCTGCCTCGTCGATGGATCCTCACCACTGAAAAATGCTCTTTGCCCGCTCGCTTGATTTTAAGCCCGAAATTGACTTCTTTGCATACTACGCTTGGCGCTCATGGCTGAGACCTTGGATAACTTCATTTGATGGGTTTTAAAGCCCCATTTCTCTCATTTACACCAAAGGCCCGAATTCGGAGAGAAATTCCCCCCTTACAAGAATTGGTGATAACAAATTCCTTAAGTACTTCATTCATAAGTCTCATGAAAGTACTGGGTGCATTGGTTAAACCAAAAGGCATAACCAACCACTCTTACAATCCATTGTTTGTCTTGAAGGATGTTTTCCATTCATCACCTTCCCTCATTCTAATTTGATGATATCCACTTTTCAAATCTATCTTTGAAAAATATTTGGCACCACTTAAACAACCCATCAAATCATCCATTCTGGGTAAAGAAAAACGATACCTGATGGTGATTTTATTTATGGCTCTAGAATTTGTGCACATTCTCCACTCTCCTCCTTTCTTCAGACTCAATACTGTAGGTACAACACATGGACTCAAGCTTTCTCTGACCAATTCCTTGTTCAACAGTTCTTTCACTTATTTGATAATCTCTTCATTTTCTGCTGGAGTCATTCTGCAAGTTCCTTTGTTTGGAAAACTGGCTCCAGGAATCAAGTCTATATGATGGTTAATACTTCTAATACGTGGTAATTCATTAGTCAAATCATCAACTACAGTATCCACATACTCCTCTAACAATTTCTGAACTTCAATAGGCAAGTCATCTATTCTTGTGTTGGTTAAAACAGTCCTAGGTTTTCCAACAACAACAAAACTTACCTCTGCATCTTGCGCATTCTTCAAAAATTCCTTTTTTGTAACCAACAATACTTTTGGACTTGTCTGCTTCTCTTCTCTTTCGTCATTAAGAGGAATAAGAGTATGCCTTCTTCCTTCTCAAATGTAAAGGTATTCTCTCCGCCAGTGTACACCACATTTATGTCATATTGCCATGGTCTGCCCAACAACACATGACAAACATCCATAAGAATGACATCACATAAAATCTGATCCTTATAATTTCCAATCTAGAAATCAACTCTGCACTGTTCATTCACCAATGCTTGATTCCCCTTTTGCAACCAATAAACTTTATATGGTGTAGGATGCATATCCTTTTGCAATCCTAACTTCTCAGCCATTTCCACAGAAACCAAATTATCAGTACTACCATTATCATTAATCAATTTGTAGCACTTACCTTTTGATTTGCACATTGTTATGAACATATTTTTTCTTTTTGTTGGTTCATGCTCTTACTTGTTTGATTTTAGTAAAGTTCTCCTCATCAATAAGGCTTCTCCTACCTCTGGAACTTCAACATTATCCTCTAGTACTCTTGGTTCATTTTCATCTTGTGCAATCTGGACATTTCCTTGTCTTGCATCATTCTCTGGACAATCCCATGACATATGGCTTGTCTTACCACATGTGTAACATATGACCTCATATCATATGCCTCTTCCTCGACCTCTCTAAAAATATATTCTTCCTCTGAAGTCTCTTCCTCTTCCTCTTGAGGATTGTGCTTGCTAATTTGATGTATTATCTTCTTCCTTCTGGGCTGAAAACTTATTCTTCCCAGCTTGTTGTCCCTTACCTATGTAAGATTGACCTTTCCCTTTTCATGAATTATGTCTTCTATTCAGCTTCTCTTCCACCTTTAAGGCAGATTGGTATGCCTCCTCCATTGTATTTGGTGATAAGAGACTCAATTCATCTTGTATATCTAATCTGAGACCATTCATATACCTTGCTACCTTCTCTGAGCTATCCTCAGTATAACCAACTATAATATTCACCTTATAAAACTCTTCAGTGTACTCTTTAACAGTTAGCAATATCTGTCTTAGATTTTGCATATGTCTATACAAGGAAAGTTGATAGTCTTTAGGTAAGAATTTACCTTTTAACTTTGCAACCATTCTATCCTAACTTTTAATTGGGAGTTTGTTATTCCTTTTTCTCTCTACTTGAACACCATCCCACCATAACAAAGCATGGCCCTTCATCTTTGTGACTGCAAATTTCACCTTCTTTTCATCAGGAACCTCATCATAATCAAAGTGTTTGTCTAACACATTGATCCAATCAATCAATTCTTGTAGATTTAATCCTCCATTGTATTAAACTATCTTTGTTCTGGACTTTGAACTAGCTCCCATAACTACTTTTAATAATTTGAGTCCAAAATTCTCTTCGATCACTTCTTCTTCTTCTTCTCTATTATCCTCTTGCTCATTTTCACTGACATCACCCGCTTCAATATCTCTTCTCCCAACATTTCTTATGGCTTCAACTTCTACACGAAGAGTTCTCATTTCCTCCATCACCTCTGCATTTGCAACCGGTCTGCCTCTACGACCTCCTCTGCCATGTCCTCTTCGAAACTGAAATGCCATTTCAGAATGTAATAAATTATTTTGAGAATTACTACAATCTTGAATTTCTCCTGCTTCTATCAACGAAAGAGATGAGAAATAAATTCTCCCTTTCATACACTTACATGAATCAAAATTTCCTACTCCAATACCACTTAATGCAGAGAATGTCAATAAAACTTATAAAATAAACCCTCAAACCTACAACAATCGTTAGATCTACAAATCTACGGTTGAGATTGGTTTTAATATTATGATGTAATATTCAAATTCCAAACCATAGTCAGATTTGAAACAAATAACAAGTGTATTCTATAAGATTGCAGCTTCGCCAAAGGTCGGGTCCACCATCACACTTTATAACCTCCACAATGAATACAGGTCATCTGATTCTAGATCCGATTTTAAGCACAACTCAACACTATGTTGGATTTGAATTATGGGTACAGGGTTTGACGTTTACCTGTGTGCATATACCTTCACCGCATTAGATTATGATCGTCGATCTTATCCCTATATCTATTCTTAAACCACACAATTTCAAACATATAATTACTCCTAGTTTTAATGTACTAAACAAAGAAATTCTAATTGAAACAGAGCTTATATTTCAGATTGAAATCTCAAAACACATTTACAGTCTCGTTCTCAACAAATTTGATGGAAATTTTGTAGTGTTATGTATGATTCACGAAGCAATCAATTGATCATATACACACAATGAACTTTGGGGATGAAGAATTTCAGTCTAACCTTTTAATCTCTTTATTTGACAATCATAAATTTTCCAATTTCGTCCTTATTCCAATTCCAATTGATCCCCCCACCCCCACCCCCCGAATGAAATAGCCTCGATGGGCTTAAATACAAACAAATTCAGTTTCTCAGATCCAATAAAATTGGATCGAGCACCTTATTCAACCCTAGATCCTACAATGTAGCATAAAAATAAAAACAACTTCTATATTTGTTACAAAGAAGGATTCAAAACCCTTGTTGTATTATTCGATTTCACTTCTAAATTTAATTAAAACAGAAAAAAAAATTAAGAGAACCAACTCTCTTTGGTAAACTTGACTTCAACTTCAAATCCAATAATATTTTTTTCTTTTAGATCATGCTCCCTCATCACACATCCTCTTCATCATCCTAGTTCATATCCTTATGTTGATGAAGTCATTAACTGCCAAGAAAATGGAAGGCTTGTTATGGAGTATTTAAAATGGATATAGCAGACTTATGATTTGAGGTTCCCAAATAGGAAACACATACCCTTAGACCTTACAGTCATGCCATGTTCATCAAAGTGTACCTTGTGTTATCACCGAAAAACCGCTCACAACAATACAAGTGATGGCCAAAGAAATTACCAATGCAACACACCAAACAACATACCTCTAATATTAACAAAATCACAAAACTATAGAAATGGTTTCTTAGTGTAGTCTCGAAAAAGTAACTTCTTTGTAATATGTGTGGGCTATCACTACCAAATTCGTGCAAATTGCATAGACTATGCGACTTTCCTCAAATAAAATCACGTAGATGTGGAAAGGATGCATTTATGATTTTGGTTGAGCCTCACCCACTTCCATCTCAGGTGTACCATGACAAGATGCCCAGATCCAGGTCGAAATCTAGCCTTGGGGCCATTTAAGGACTAGGGAGGTAGCCACATGAGGGCCCCTATTTACACTACAAACTGGTTTTGTAAAATCTTGTATTAGTCCTATAAATACAAGATTGAGGTATGCAACAAAGTAAGAGTTTATATGTATTGTTATGATGTTGGAATTTCTCCTTGAGAATACATCTTTCTCATAGAAGATTTCTAGCATCCATAACAAGAGCCATTCTTCTCACCTCTTGAGAAGTTTGGTTGGTAATTCTTCACCATTATCATTTCATTGTAAGAAGAAAAGGAGCTCTATATTGGGGACCTTAAGGGCCCTCCCAAAGAGGAAGAGGGAACTCATAAGTTCCCTATATTTCTCCAAGGTGTTATCAATCAAAATCCTTTCCATTGGTAGCTATTTGTTGTTCCAATTTTTAGTTTTGTATTGTTCATTCATGCATGTTTAGATTTTTTATATTTCCCTTTTATTTCTTATTTTCTTTGCTTGTTGGCCCACTAACCAACTAACAATCTACTATGGTATCATGCTGGCTTGACAAGGTATCCTAAGTGTTGATTTTTTTCCACCCAAGTGAAAAAATCAACACAAGAGTTTGGCGACTCCACTAGGGATTGAATCAAAATTCTCCCCATTTAATCTTTTAGAGCTCTTCTTTTCATTAATTTGTGTATGCAGGTGTCAAAACCGGCCTACTCTAGCTTCCAAACTCGACAATTGGGCCTTTGTTTAGGAGATTTAAATTTGAATTTTCCTTCTCGCCATGGGCTTGTGTGTGCGCAGGTGTCGAAAGAACAAATGCGTAGACCTACATAATCTACACATTTCCTCTACACAATCTACACAATCTACGCACTTTGTGCGTTGTGTGCGACTGTCAATTCCAAAATAAATCCTTCTTCTCATTGATTGCAAAGATTTATGAGTTGGTCTCATCAAGTAGCTTTAGATTTTCATTTTCAACACTTTGTACAACAAAAAAATCACAATTAGATTTATTTCTTGCATAGATAGTTAGTTAACATAGACACTAAAAGGACTAAAAAGAATCACAACTCTTTTTTTTTTGTTGCCACATGGATGGCCTATTTGAGCATTTGAATTCTTAGTTAATTTTTTTCTTTCATAACCATTAATCTCTCACAACTAGGAACCAATTTTGACACCCTTAAGTATGCTCTTTCCTTCGCACCTTTGAGTGATCTCAGGAACTCAGAAAAGGGTGGTTGAAGAAGTTCCATCTCCCTCTAGCAAATAATAATTTAGGAGAGACCAAATCCCCCTTGGGTACTTCTTAGTTTTCATTGAAATAAACAAAATCAATCTTAAAATTATAAAGGGTTCATACATTCCCACGTGCTTTCAAAATTAGGATAGTTTCAAAGTTTTCATAAAGCTATCAAACAACCTAGGAAGTTAAGAGAATCATTAAGTACCCAATGTACACATGATTTTCAATCTAGGAGAAGTTTCAATTTTCTTACATTAGACAAAAACTTAGGGAGTTAAAGGATCAATTAAGGACCCATATGTCCACATTGCTAGTGATCTCAAGATTTTGAATTACACAAGGATTTTCTAAACATCTCTGGTAAGTTAAGTTAATCAAGATTTGTAACGGACCACATGATGTCCATGTATTAAAATCTTTTATTATAAGTTATTAAAAATATTTTTGACACCATATCACTTCTTGCACACAAAATCACTTGAACACACATGAAAATTCTCATTGGATACTTGAATTCGAAGTATTCTCTCCTCCCTGCGACCACAAGTGACCTAGGAGGATCAAAACAACTCAAGACACCTTCGAAAAGTTTCTCAAAACACACCTTTTTAATCAACCAGACGGGTTCATGACCCTAGTCTTCCAACCTATTTCATCATAAAATCAATCTTTAAAAATCCTTTAAACCTCCATAGGAGGGGAACAAAATAAGTTTGTGGTCTAAGTTAGGGTCTCATGAGTAGGCATCCAAAAAATCCCTCGTTATCATTTTCACATTGAAACTTAGAAGTTGATGAAATAGAAAACCAAAAATGCTCCATGTCAAGTGTTCTTACACCACAAGGCAGAGAGATACCCATGAAGGGTCGAAGGCCAAGGTCCAGTTGTTCTGTGTGTACCTCCTTGAGTCACCCAATTCTTGAGAGACTACCCAACCTATGACTCATTTCTTAGGACAAAAATCTAAATGTTGCACTTGACTTGTTGAAAAGTCAACAAGAAATGTGTGTCTAATTTATTTTTCCCTTAAATAAATTGGACAATAAATATTAATCTATTATCTCATAATTACTTGAAATAGTTAACTGAAATGGAAAATCAGTTAGCTATAGGAAATTCGAGTTCAAGGGTTGACTGGTGGGACATGGAAGTCGAATTAGTTGTAACTAAGTGACTTGAAGTTGTAATAGAGTTATAAGTGTAGTTATGTGAGTTGCAAAGTAGTTTAACTCAGTTAAGTGAGTTAAACTAACTTGTACTAGTTATAACTAAACTTACACTAGTGAGAGTTCAATGAATTAATTATTAATTAATTCACAATCATTGATCTCACATGAAACTGAAAATTTACCAGAGTTAACTACATGCATGTCAGATCCAGTGGAGACCCAGTTGAGAAAATAGGTGAATGAGACAGTTTGGCTATCAGTTGTGATTTGAGTGAAGTGTACTCATGCAATCACACACATAGTGGATGTGCCCATGAGTAATGCGCAACCTAAGAAAGATAAATTCGAATCAATTGTAGGGATTTCCATCAACAGGGATTGCGCAGAGGAGGCAGGCTGTCTGGGCGCAGTAAATTGGCACATGAATTTGCAAATTTTTGCACGACAATGTGAGACGATTGTATATTGTACTGAGAGCTCTTAGATTAGATTTTTGTATGATATTGTTTCATGATCCATGATATATACATAATATATGATAGTGGGGTTTTTAGCTTTATGATTTCCTGGTAAAAACATCTGTGTTATGTGTGATTGATCTTTCTTCTTGATATTGCAATTAGCGATCGTGTTTTAAATTCCGCAAGAATATTTGTAGAATTTATTCTGTATTTAACAGTGGCATATAATTGTTAGATCAGGAGAATCTAGTAAATACATAATTTGCATTAAAATTTCTACATGGTATCAGAGCGCAGGAGATTGCAGAAGCTGAGTTTGTGATTGGATAGAATTCGAATTTGCAAAAAGACTTTCTTGGTGTTATAGTTGATTCAATATTGAAATGGATTTCAATGGATTGAGTTTATAGAATTCACTCGAGGGGAGTTCAAACTACATTACTTGGTAGGACAGGATGGAGGCAGTACTCGAAGACAATGGCTTGAAGGAATTCATTGATAAAGATGTTCCTAAGCCAGATGTTGCAGACACTGCAAATCTTGATGCATGGAAAAATAAAGTGGCAAAGGTGAGGAGGATTTTGTTGGAGGGAGTATGAGACCACATTGTCTCAAGCCTCCATGGGAAAGCCACACCACATGCAATGTGGAATACTTTGATGAATCTATTCCAAAACAACAACGACCATAGGAAATTGGCGCTCAAAAATAAACTCAGGAAGATTGAGATGGAGAAGGGTGACTCCATTCCAAAATATCTCACGAAGTTTGTCTAATGTTGGGATGAGTTGGGGATTGTGGGAATAACAGTTGTTGGTGATGATTTGATGAGCTTGGCTCTCCTAGGACTTCCCAAGATTTGGCATTGTTATCAAGACTCTGTCAATGGAAGGGGAAAATTGCCAGATTGGGAACAACTATGGTTGGATCTAGTGCAGGAGGAGTTCAAGCGGAACACTAGAGATGGCTCTTCATAAAAACATGATGATGAAGAGGATTGTGATTTGGCTTCCAAGGCAAGGAAAGGGAAGGGGAAGAAATTCCATTCAAAATCCGAGTCTAAAGGTAAGAAGCTAGATTTGTCCAAAGTGAAGTGTTTTCATTGTCATGAACATGGGCGTCTCGCTTCTAGCTGTCCGCAGAAGAAGAAGAACAAGAAAGTTGTTGGAGATGCATATGGTGAGGCCCTTGCCTCATAATTTGAACTTGAATTCTCTTTGATCGTATGCATAGATTCAAGTGCATTGGGATCGGTGTAGTATTTGGATAGTGGTGCTTCCTTCCACATGATGAAATATAAGGATCTTTTTAGTGACTTGGAGGAGAAAGATCTCAAAATGCATATAGAGATGGGCGATGATGGGCGATACAATGTGACTAGCATTCATACCATTACCTTTCAGAGGGATTTAGGTAAACCATTTCAATTGAAAAATGTTATACATGTTCCGGGTCTGAAGAAAAACCTAGTCTCAGTCGCAATGTTGGAGGACAGAGGCCATGGTGTTGTTTTCAGTGATGGAAAATATTTCATGCGACATAAAACAACGGGTCAAGTCAAGAAGATAGGGATTCAAGTTAAGAATCTCTATAAGCTGGAGGTAGATGGTTGCGATGCCATGATGGGAAAGGAAGAAAAAGTGGTGAGTTGGGATGAGGGTGAATTATGCCACAGGTGATTTGGCCATATTCATCATGGATCCTTGAAGATCATGCATCAAATATCTACCAGACTTCCAATGGGAACACTTGCTCAGTTAGATCAGTGTAAGGGTTGCACCATGGGGAAGTATGTAAATTCCACCTTTTATGAAAAGGAGAATCGTGCTTTGGTGATCCTGGAAAGAATTCACACAGATGTGTGTGGACCATTCTTGGTTGCTTCAACAACAAAACATAAGTATTATGTTATTTTTGTTGATGAATTTTCTCGTAAATGCTGTATCTTCTTCATGCAGAAGAAGGATCACACATTCTCAAAGTTCTGTGAGTTTAAAGCATTGGTGGAGAAAGAGTCGAGGAAGCAAGTGAAGAATTTGAGGAGTGATAATGGTGGAGAATACATCTCTAATGAATTCAAAGACTTCTACAACAAAGAAGGAATTAGAACAGAACTTAGAGCGCCTCATAACCCACAACAAAATGGGGTCGCAAAGAGGAAGAACAGAACGATCGTGGGTGCCGCACGAGCGATGTTGCATGATCAGGGCCTACCAATGCATTTGTGGGAAGAAGCATGCAAAACTATGGTTTATGTGCAAAATTGTTGTCCTCATAGAGTACTTGGCATGAGTACACCTGAAGAAGCTTTCACTGGTAAGAAACCTAATGTTTCACATTTTAAGATTTTTAGCTCATCTGTTTATGTGCATGTGACCAAGGATGCCAGGAAGAAGCTGGAACCAACTGCTGAAGTTGGGATATTTGTGGGGTACATAGAAACACCCCATAATTATTGTGTGTATTTTCCTAACATTAAGATGATTGTTATGCGATGGGATATAAAATTCGATGAGGGGAAATCCATGTAGTTGTTTCTTGAGAGGGAGCTAGACTTGCATGCAGAGGATGAACTACTGGTTCCCAAAGATGAGTCTCAAGATGTGGATCAGCCACATGAGGAGGTTCCTGGAGTGGAGGAAGCCACTCATGTAGATCCATCCATCAGAAATGGAAGAAAGCGCACCACAGAAGCTGATAGATTGAGACTAGATGTTGCACAGAATGTAGGAGCCACTACTTCACAACACAGATAGAGACAATCTCCTAATTGATTTACTGGATACATGGCTCTCATGAGAAAATGTATTGTGATTGAACCATCTTCCTTTCAGGAAGTAGTGTAGGATCCCACTTGGGTTAATGCAATGGTGGAGGAGTATGAGTCCTTTGTCAAAAATAGTGCATGGGAAATTGTTCCAAGACCGATCGACAAATCAGTGGTGGAGGGTAAGCTTTTAATCATTGTTCTTTATGTTGATGATTTAATACTAACTAGTGATGAGCAGTTGATACACTCATGCAAGAAGGACCCTGAAAAGGAGTTTGAGATGAAGGATATGAGCCTCCTTCATTATTTCCTTGGATTGGAAATATGGCAGCGAGATGGTGAACTTTTTGTGTCTCAAGGAAAGTATGCAAGGGAGATACTGGGTAAGTTTCACATGGAGGGTTGCAAACCCATGGATACTCCTCTTCTAGAAAACTGGAAGAAAGAGGATGCTACTTTTGGAGAGGTAGTAGAAGCTATTGTCTATCAACAGTTAGTGGGTTCGCTAATGTATTTAGTGAATAAAAGACTGGACATTTGCTATTCGGTTAACTAGATAAGTCAAGCGATGGTTAAGCCTACCAAGATCTTTTGGAAGGCAAGTAAGCATGTCCTGAGATACCTGAGGGGCACATCTGAGTATGTCTTATGGTATAGATAGACAGATGAGATGAAGTTTCATAGCTTCACGGATGTAGATTGGGTGGGCAACCCAACGAACAGAAAGAGCACATTAGGGGGGATCTTTAGTATCGGATCTACAGTTGTTTCTTGGTACAGTAGGAAACAAAGATCCATGGCACTCAATTCAGCGGAAGAAGAATACATGGCAGTGAGTCAAGCTGCATGTGAGGCTATCTAGATGAGAAAGATCTTGGTTGTTTTGTTTGGTTCTCATTTAGATACGATAGTGATTCATTGTGATAATCAGAGTTTCATTAAACTCTCGATTAATCCTGTGTTTCATGATAGATCTAAGCATATAGATATCCGGTATCATCATATCAGATATTGTGTGCAATGGAATATCATGTTGCTTCAGTACATTCCTACGGAAGATTAGGATGCAGACATTCTGATGAAGGCGCTCACCATGAGAAAATTTGAATACCATAGAGACAGGATCAGGGTGAAGGATAATCCCTTTCTTGTTGAGAGGGAGTGTTGAAAATTCAACAAGAAATGTGTGTCTAATTTATTTTTCCCTCAAATAAATTGGAAAATAAATATTAATCTATTATCTCATAATTACTTGAAATAATTAACTAAAATGGAAAATCAGTTAGCTATAGGAAATTCGAGTTCAAAGGTTGACTGGTGGGACATGGAAGTCGAATTAGTTGTAACTAAGTGACTTGAAGTTGTAACAGAGTTATTAGTGTAGTTATGTGAGTTGTAAAGTAGTTTAACTCAGTTAACTGAGTTAAGCTCACTTGTACTAGTTATAACTAAACTTACACTAGTGAGAGTTCAGTGAATTAATTATTAATTAATTCACAATCATTGATCTCACATGCAACTGAAGATTTACCAGTGTTAACTACATGCATGTCAGATCTAGTGGAGACCCAGTTAAGATAACAGGTGAAAGGGATAGTTTGGCTATCAGTTGTGATTTGAGTGAAGTGCACTCATGCAATCACACACATAGTGTATGTGCCCATGAGCAATTCGCAGCCTAGGCAAGAGAAATTTGAATCAATTGCATGGATTTCCATCAGCAGGGATTGCACAGAGGAGGTAGCTTGTCTGGACGCAGTAAATTGGCACATGAATTTGCCAATTTTTGCATGACAGTGTGCGATGATTGTATATTGTACTGAGAGCTCTTGGATTAGAGTTTTTTATGAGATTGTTTCATGATACATGATATATACATAATATATGATAGTGGGGTTTTTAGCTTTATTCCTTCCCGATAAAAACATCTGGGTTATGTGTGATTGATCTTTCTTCTTGATATTGCAATTGGCGATCATGTTTTAAATTCTGCAAGAATATTTGTAGAAGTGATTATGTATTTAACAGTGGCATATAATTGTTAGATCAGGAGAATCCAAGAAATACATAATTTGTATTAACATTTCTACATGACTAAGGTAACTTAGTGTCCAAATCTCGATGTTTCTACCCAAGTGGAAATTGTGGGCTGCAATTGCATCGTAGCTAGATTTTGAACGACTATTGGGAAATATCGCCAATTTTTTTCGGTATATGCCTCATTTACCCTCATTATAACTAACTATTCACACCTTCACTAGTTCCTCTTCCAGTGGATTCATGATCCATTGTTAATTTCTTTTGGAACTTTTGGAAGGCCCACTGCCATTTTGAGAGGAAGGACGCTACATATTTAGGACACACGTGGATAACACTTACCCATCCTACATTGTTTCTTGTTTGATTGTTTTATGTATGATGTTCATTATTGATTACATGTATCTTTGAGTGATATTGTTATGATAGGATAGAAAAAAAAACACTGGTCCATTTATTCTAGATTCCTACTAAACCTCATCATCCTAGATTCCTACTAAACCTCCCGCTAATATTGGGAGGTATCCCTAACTTTGTAGACACATCGAATCAACCATCCCATACACCTGTGAGTGCAACAATTTTAGGATCATCCTTTCTTAGTTCTATTTTTCTTGGCACCAACATCCCAAACAACCCATCTACTAGTCCTTACTCACAAGGAGGAGGAGCTCAACCTTCCTCTCAAGGAATGAATTATCAACCTTCCTCACAAGGAACTAGTTCTCAACCACCATGAACCATGGTTGGACCACCTCCCAGCTTTCCATATTTGGCATCCCTAAACATTCCATATTCGACGAAACTCATGAATGACCCCATCTTGCATGATGCCACTTGGCCAAAAAATTCCATTAAATCACCTTTAGACATTGCTAAGTTTGAAGGGAAACCATGTGAATACCCTAATAATCACATCATGAATTTCCATCTATGGTGATGTTCTAAAAGCATCATGGAAGATTCAATTCTTCTACGATTGTTCCAGAGAACAATCATTGGTCCATCTTCCCAATGGTATGTGGACACGAAATATGGGTCTCATACAACCTTTGAATCATTGGCCAAAGCCCTCTTGTCCTTCTTCCAACTTCCTATTCGACATGATATTGGTTTGGATATTCTTTTTGAATTTAAACAAACCACAAGTGTTCACATTATAGATCATATTCATGAATGGTGTAGAAGGCGAAGCATATGCAAGTTTGATACCACCCCACAACAAAGAGAAGATTGGTTCCTTATGTTTTCCCTTGAGATGTTTGAGGTTGTAAATGGAATGATGTTGAAGCATCCTAAGATCTAAGACTCAGAGCGAGGCTTAAATCCATTCTTGTAACAACAAAAATTATGCAAAATTGTGGGTAAGTTTTTCTCTCTCTCTCTCTTATAAAACTCTTGGCCCTAAAACAACCCCGGACCAAATATCAAAACATTTTCCCTCAACGGGAATTTTTCCACAAGTGTTTTAGACAATTTGAGTTTAATTTGGCAAGATATGGATTTACAAGAAATAAAATATAAACATGCGAGGCATATTCAAGGTGAATCTCACAGTTTATGGAAAGAATAACGTGTTGAGCAATTAATAATATAGCAGTTCTAACAACTGTATCATATCATTAAATCAAACATCAAACTATAAACCTTTTCATACATTTAAATCCATGGAGGTACCCTTTGCATATCATTAAACACATCAAAAAATGACAAGAACCGGTCTTACATTTAGAGGAAATCACTTCAATATCATAAGCTATTATAGGAAAATTCCCCATACAGATAGGTGGATCTTCCCTCGGATTCTAAACCCCTAATACCAAGACAGAAAGATGCAAATGGACACTAACGTCCCTTTAAATCTAGTTAAGCTAATCAAAATAAAGAGAAGGAGAAGGTATTATGTACCTTGTTTCGAAGCTTGTCCTTGCTTAATTCAATCTAAACTTGGCCTCCAAGCTCTTTAGCAGGACGCAATACCTGCAATAAAATGGACAACGAAGAAAAAAAAAGAATTCCTACTCTACCAAGATTAGTTTAAACCAAATCCATCCATAATAGAAAAGTATATGAAATAATACACAAACTTGAAGGAAATAGGCCAAGCATATATTAATGAGAACATTAAAAATACACTTACAATATGTAGATGTAGTTGCAACAACCTGTCCAAGTCCTCCTTGTCCAACCTCTTGCTCAAAAGATCCACAATCAAAATGACAATACTTTTTTCTGATTTTTCCCCCCTTGTTCACCATGAGATGCCTTCCTTTATAGGCTTTGAGAGGCTCAAACACCTTGGTTAGATTTGGGATAAGTTGAGGATATGACTCCATCAGTTGTGGTATCTCCCTTAGATGCAGCCTAAAGCTTAGACTCGAGCCAAACCAACTTGAATCACCTCTAGATGTCCTTAGAGAAAAGGGGTATTTATTCCCATGATTTTCTCAACCAATAGACGCTCCTCCAAAATGATCAACAGAGTGTTGCAAGGCTCCCTTATAGATGGACAGAGAGCACTAGCTCTCCTTGCATATGAGAAGAGGAGCGTTGATATCCCAAAAACATTTCAAGATGACTAATTCCCATAGAAAAACACTTTGTTTCATCCATCAAATGATGTGGCTTCTCCTTCCAACATGTTCTATAGGATGTATCAAGTGTTTCCATGGTGTCGTTCACAATGTGACATACGCATAACAAAAATGCGACATTTACGACACTTGTGACAAAAGTGCGACACTTGCGACACTTGAGACAATGAGAATGTGACATTATTGAGGTGAGGAATTTTGACGTGTAACAGATTTCCCCCCAAAGTGTGAAGTTAGAATATGAAAGTTGATGACCGAAATGCTTTGTATATTTTTTGAAGCAAGGGTATGGAGTCAGAGAACCTGGTAGAAGCTGCACACAACCATCAAACAAATGTTATCATATGTTTCAAACCCAAGGCAGACATACCTATTCTTGGGTAATAAATGTCTTAAGGTATGGCCACCAAAAAATACACTGCGGATCCATGATATTGACTAAGGGTATGGCCACCCGTGATACAATGTAGATCTGTACTTCTATGACATGGAATGATCATAGCCATGCAAGATACAAAATGGAGCTATGAGATGAATGACATATCCACAAACCAATACAACATGGATCTATGTGACAACATAAGTATATCAATATCTTCAAATGATTTCCTATGCAGCCTGGGCAAAGAAGATAACATAGTGAATGCTTAAACTAGGGTCTTCGTACCAAGTCCAATGTGATACAAATCTAGCCATGTAAATAAATGAATTGATGTCAAACATGGTAGAAACCACTTGATTACTGGTCATTGATGTATACCATTAACAAGTACGAGGGAGATCACCAATGATGTCAATGATTCCCAAGGTATCCTAGTACATTCCAGCAAATGAAATAAAATGAGTTGAGGTCGAACATTCATGGAATCATCTAATCAGAGGTCAATGATGTAAACCCATTGTTGGAAGCAAGGAGGCATGCCATTGAGGCATGCAGGTCCCAAGGTAATAACTGGTTTCTAAGTCTAATTCTCGGATGATGTGTTGAAGTCGACAGGAAAAGACTCATCGAAGGAGGACCCTGATGTATCCCCCATCATCGACATGAAATTGACGTAAAAAGTGATGAGATATAGAGAATGAATTATGGACTAACACGAGTATAGAAACTGATGAATTTTTAGATGGTTGACTCTCGAGGGGGATGCTTCCCTTGAACACCAAGGCACAACACAAGACTTGGCATAAAAAATGCAGAGCGAACCAAAACATAATGAAGTGGGTGCTGTGACATTCTTTGAATGACTCAAAGGAGTGAAAAACTCATATGATTGGTTCAGTGCAAAGGTTTAGTGAATTATACAAGTGTTCAGGATGAAGATTAAAAAATGTGTCGTGTTCAAGGGAGACTGTAAGAGTGTAAAAAATCCTCAAAAACTTGACCCACTTCCTTCAATTTTTCCCCCATCCAGATAGATGAGTACCTCTTTTTATTTTAACAATATCGAGGAGGATAACACATGCTCAATATAACTCACCTTCAGTAAGCCCCTCTTCCTTTGTTTAACAAAATGGAAGAAGTAAGAGTTTGGTCCCATATGGGCCCTTCAATGTGTAGTTTTAGTGAGTCCAGAGAAGGAAAAATCGGTGTTTTTTCATGTTTAGAGACTCCAAAAAGAACTTAAAGGAGACTCCAAGTTTGTCCTTTTTCATAATTTTAGTCCTTGAGGTCCGAAAAAGAGATAAACTATTACTCGGAAGACTCCCTTTCGAGATCTTTTAACGAGTGTGAAAGGAAGCAAGATCACTCGACGATCTTTTCATATTTAGAGAGTCTGAAAAGAGCTTAAAGATGACTCCAGGGGTTTCCTTTTTCGTATAAACTTTACGAGTCTGAAAAATTTATAAAGTATACTCGGTTAGATTATCATGTTTTTTCAAGCGCGATAAAGAACAAATATTATGCTCATCAGTGTTTCAAGGTTGCCGAAAGATGTTGCTCGAAAATCCTGTAAAAATAAACTGTTCTGGGTCCAAAGCATTAGTAACTTCTCGAAAAAATATTAAAAACCCAAAAAATGACTTTATAATAAGGAGAAATATAAAAAATGAACCTATCAAATAGTGAAATAGGTCAAAAATGTATTTACCATTTGATTATTTTACCAATCTCCTCTGTATTTGGGATTTTCCATCTTTTGGAAGAATTTTTCAAGCGGCTATTGAGGGAGTTGTGAGTGATTTGTTCAATACTCGTTCGGATCAGGTTGGTCATCTTTCCATCCTCATCATTTTTTATGGTTTGTTACTATTTTAGCTTTTGTTTTGAGCGTTCTAGGCTCCTTAGGAAGCACTAGAACCTTGAACTAGATCAACACTCCCTCAAAAAACTAAGGGGAGCGTCGAACCAGATTGGTGCTCCCTCAAAGCAATGAGGGGAGTGTCACCCGAGACTTCAGTGTGCTGGTTTGCATAACTAAGGAGTGCTAGCGCTCTATAGGTGGTTTTGAGGGAGCGCTAGGCGCATAACTCAAAATTATTTTGATTTTTGGGCTAAATAAAGACAATTTTCTTCCATACAAATTTGACTAATAATGTTTAAATGTTGCATTTTCAGATTTCATCTATTTCTTAGCCATGATAGAGTGGAAAGAGAATGAACATGATTTCTATGATATTTCCGCTCTCCAAGACCCTCAATCGAGGGAAACTTTGTGAAACTGTTGGTTACTCAAGTACTTCAAGCTCCAAAATATGAAAAAGGAAGTACTGCTGATTGAGTACTTGATTGGCCTATGGGACGATGTTGAGCAAGCATTTCACATTGGACCACACATGCTTGAGATCTAGCTACATGATGTATATTTCCTAACGATGATATCAAGGAGAGGGGCACCCATTCTCTTGTCTGGACACCGGGAAACTCCTCAACCAACTGAGGCGTATGTTTTCGAGCATTCCAGACCAGGATTGGAGCTAGTGGGTGGTCGAATCATGATAAAATATGTAAGAGACTTGGCACTTCTATCCATACTATTCGCCATCACCAAATTGGCGGGTAGTAATAGTGCCCACTTGGCCTCAAAATCACAGATCTTGTATGCCCTACAGGTTTTAGAGCCTAGGTTGTTCAACTAGAGTGCAGCATGTTGGATCATGTTGTCATTGATGCCAAAGGATAATTGATTGATTAATTTCAAAGGATTGATGTCAAGGAATTGATTGATGCCGAAGGATGATTGATTGATGTCAAAGGTCAAAAGATTGATGTCAAATGATTGATGTTGATTGATTGATGAAGTATGCATTGTCCTTGATGTGAATTGATTGATGTCAAGTAGAATCATAGTCATATGATGTCATGCATATATGAATATGGATCAATGAGTTGTCATTGATAGATAATGCATAAATGAAGAAGGATCAATGAGTTGTCATTGATACATGATGCAAATATGAATATGGATCGATATGGTTTCTTTGATATATGATGCATAGTTCGATTGATGTAAAGATGAATCATCATTGTCTTATCATGGTTGATAAGGAGTACAAATGGATGAACTCCAAAGTGGTCCCCTTATGGTGAAATCCCTCATGGGAATACGCTTTGCGGGTTGATTTATCCTATAAGTATGGTTAGAGAACCCATGCTTAATTGTGGAATAATGAGATGAAGATCAACGAACTTGTCAGTGAAACTATCTTATATGGATAGTGCTTGTCATTCCATTTATGTTGGTATGTGGAACGTCACATAACTCCTCACGGCCTGACAGTTAAGTGGTCAAGTGGCTATTGGATACATGGACAAGTGGAAAATTGGGAAAATTTGAACATAAGTAATTATGTGGACAAAGTGGCTATGTGGGCCAAGTGACCTAGAAGATGATTCTAAGGAAGCTACTTGGAGAGTATAAATAAGAGGCAAGGGCCTCTTGTGAAGTGAAGTCTCTTAAGAATGTATTGAAGATATATTCTGAGAGAGAGATGATATGGAGGATCTCATAGATGCATCAAAGTCTCGATAAGTTTGAGATCACGACAGAAAAAGTTTTGGAAGTTCAGAAACCCTAGTTTCTAAGGTATACGCAGGCCGCAGTAAGCCAAGGCACGTACATACATGGGTTGAATGAGGACAAAGCGTGTACAGTGGATAAATTCATAAAGACTTGTATGTGAGTTGGTTCCAGGATCTTGAAGACTGAAGTGTGTTCCAGATATGCATTCTATGGGCTCAGATATGCCATAGAAACTCTGGTATGGTTACATTGTTGTCTTGATGGATACTCTTACTTGTTGTGTGGTGAATGCTTAAGGCATTCTTGGTATGGCTATTGTGATTTGGTTTGTATTGGTTGATGGAGTGAGAATCACACTTATGATTTAGTACTAATATGATTGCTATAGTATATTGGTTTCTTATACATGATTGAGTAGCATTCTTATTGTATGGTTGGCAAGCATGAGTAAGTTGTTGGAGAGATTGGATGTGTTGTGACTGGTTATGGTTCAGATTGGACAATGAAAGACATAAGACTGGTTTGAGATCTTTCCATCCAGATCATCAGTTTCAATTTTTAAATCCATATTATCTGCATATTTAATATGGCTTCTACAAGTAATCTCTTGCTTACCAGCAAAAACTACTTCCAATGGAAATATCATATGGAAGATTTATTAATAAGTAAAGGCTTGTACCAGATTACCTTGGGAAAGGAAAAATCACCCATTGATGATGATTAGAAAATGAAATGGGCTAATAGGAGTGATTAAGCATGTGGAATAATCAGAATGTCCATTTCTCATGGTTTAAGGTTTCACCTTAAAGAAATTGATGACCCCAATGAAGCTTGGGAAAATATTGAATCTGTGTTCAGTAAACTCAATATTATTTGAGCACAACAGTTAGAAAATCAAGTACTGACCTTAAGTCCATGTGATTTTTCTTGCCTTAGAGACTATCTATCTAAGTTTAAAACACTCATAATTTTATGTGAGGAATGTGAGATAGACATGGAGGAAGAGCGTTGCATCTATCTTATTCTTTCTAAGCTAGGTAGTTCAAATTATATGTTTGTATCTACCTTTTATGCCATGAGAGAGGCTTTAGGGAAAGCTTATCAAAAACCCACTCTTGAGTCCTTTTGTGCTGCTTTAATTAGAGAGGAAGATAAGCTTATACAACTTGGAGTGATCAAAACTGCAAGTACATCCAACAAAGCCTTAGTTTCCCAACAGAAAGATAAACCCAAGTATCCCAAGAAGCAACATCCTCGCTACAACAACAAGCAACATAAGGGTCCCAACCCGCTCAAACAGATTCAACACCTAATGGTGACAAAGGAGATACAAAAATAAGAAGACTGACAGACATTGCAACTTTTGTGATAAAGATGGTCATGATGAGTCCAAATGTTTCAACAAGATGACATCTTTAGAATCAGTGATGAAGAAGCACAACATCAGTATTGATTCTAACTTTTTCTTCTTCTTCTCATGGACATGCATTCTCCTCTTTTGGTTTCTCCTTCAATACAACTAATACTTCTACTTCTTTTGATGAGTGGCTTATTGATTCCAGAGCATATTATCATATGGCTAAGGATAAAGACATATTTTCTTCTCTAAATGAATGTAACACCAAAAAACTATTTGTTGGTGATGATAGATCTCTTAGTGTTGTAGGATCTGGAACAGTTCAAGTAGATAATGGTCATTTCAATGATGTATTATGTGTTCCAATTCTTTCTTGTAACCTTCTATCAGTATATCAAATCACTCTTTCAAGTGAAGGTAAAACTGTATAGTTTTCACCTGACCAAGTTATAATAAAGGATCTAAAAGATCCTAAGCATGTTCTTGCAACTGGAATTGCTAATGATATTACCAGGTTGTACAAGTTTGACAACTTTGGGTCATCATCTTTTTCATCAGTTTTTATTGCTTATAGCGATGACTTGAGCAAACTTTGGCATGCGTGGTTTGATCATCTAAACTATCGCTCATTTCAGCAAATGTGTAATCAACAGATAGTGACAGGTCTTCCTCCTGTTTCATGTAGGGATGGTGTTTGTGCCTGTTGTGTTCTCGACAAACATCATCAGGTTAGTTTTGACAAGCGTGCCTCTTGGCATGCCTCAGACCCTTTGCAGCTTGTTCACAGTGATTTGTGTGGTCCACTTTCTTCTCCTTCTTTTTCTGGGTGCAAGTATTTCTTAACTTTCATTGATGATTTTTCCAGACGTACTTGGGTTTACTTCTTAAAACTTAACAGTGAAGTTTTTGACAAGTTTTTGGCCTACAAGGCCATTGTAGAAAAGCAATCTCGACATCAAATTCAAAGGTTAAGAAAAGATAATGGAGGTGAATATGTGAAGAATAATTTTACAAGTTACTACACTACATAGGGCATCCAAATGCAACACATTGTTCCATAAGCACCACAAAAAAATGGTGTTGCTGATAGAAAGAACCGTACATGTTGGCCCTTGACAAAGTTTTTTGGATAACCTTGGTCATGTTGACCTATTTTGACTTCGATATCTAGTCGAAGAAGGAGCACAAGACGAAGCGGAGATCACGGGATCTCGACCCACTTCAGGTCCCTTTTGGGTTTTGGGGGAATATGTAATGGGAAAGGGATGTCGGCCCGTGGGTTTACCCACGCTTAGGCCTACTTTTGTAATATATAAATAAGAAGCTAGGTGATGTAGTAAGTAGATCGACATCTACATGATGTTAGGCTGAAAAGCTAAGTGCTAATAGATTTTATAAGTTCTTTTAGATTTTATAAGTGCTTTGTGCATGATTGTAAGAGGCTGAGTGCAAGTCATTTTAAGAAGTTGTAGAAGGCTTTATGCCATAGTGCAAGGAAGAAGGATCTAGCGAGCTGCGCAGATCTTTTGTCCTATGTGAAGAAGGGTTTGAGCCTCTACGTTGTAACTGACTATTGAAGACACTAATAAACAAGAAGAGTTGGTGGACATAGCCCCAAGGCGGGGGTGAACCACGTAAATCTGTGTGTTATGCTTTGTTCTTTGGTTTGATGTGTTTATCTCTTCCTTTGCTAAATTCTTTCATATATTTAGATAGATCTACTTATGCCTTGTGCTTCTTAGATGTGTATGAATGTTAGATCTGATATGTATGAAGATGCTTAGTGCTAATCTATTGGATTTGATCTGTTTTATTGTTGCTAAGTGTTGAAATACTTTAGATCTAAGTGAATGTTGTGATGCTCTATGTTATCTGCGAAGTCTAATAAGGATTGAATATTGATGAATGATCGATGCTAAGTGCTCTATAAGTGATGTAATCACAGATCTATGTCCCAGCTAAGGTTGCAGACACCTGAGTCTTGCAACCACCCCTGTCTCTACCTCGGGTGAGACTTCATCTGCTTCGCAGGTGTTGCCAAAAGGGATGGTAGTTAGGGTTTTGTTGGTGCGTTGTTGTAGCGTTGAACCCTGGGTATGCCCTTGTGCCAACAAATGGTTCCGTTTTTGGGACCTGAAACTATGATTACTGGGAACTAGAGAAGAAGAAGCTTTGTGCAATGATCTGATTTGAAACCATGAAATCTTTGTACGTAGATCTGTTGCCCTAGTGCACAACATCCTACTTGACCCGTGAAGCTTTGTGCCAAGAAAGAAAGGTCAGATATGAAGAAAAGAGGTTGATACTGAAGAAAAGAAGCAAGATCTGAATGCTTTGTGCTCTAAGAAAGGTAAAAGTGGAATATTCTTATTAAAAGAGGTAAGATATGTAAGCTCTGTGCTCTGATAAAGGTAAGAATAGTAGAAAAGTGCTAGATCTGAAAGCTTTATGCTCTGTAGAAGTAAGATAAGTGGAAATTTTTGTTTCTAAAGTATGGATCTAGGTATGTTTGATAGATTTTGTCCTAGCTTGAAAACTAGGGCATTCATAGATGAAAGAAGATTTGACATGATTATATCTAATAAGACTAGTGACAAATATGTTATACCTATGCATAGAAAGAATGTTTTGACTAACAAATGGATGTAAGATCCTAGATAGAATTTATTGTAGGTTGGCTCCTATGATCCTAGTGTGAAGTACAAAAGAGGCTAGGGATCATTTACAAGAAAAAGAGGATTAACCCTCTGTTACAGTTGCAGAAAATCGAGACATCTAGCTAAGGAATACTTTGGTGGAAGGCTTAGTTGTCTTTGTTGTAAAGCCCTAGACCATGAAGTATTGGATTGCCCCAGAATGATTGCTAGGCTTGAAAGAATGAATATGAACCAGGAAAACCCTAAGGCAGATCTAGAGATAGCAGAACCTCAGAAAGAATCAGAGAAAGTATTACTACAGATGAAAGAAACCCTGAATGATCACCGACATATTAGTTTATCAAAGATCTTTAAAGAGAAAGAATGCATCGAAGTGAGAATAGGGGACTTCGACATTGACTATGTTCTGGATGAGGAAACATAGATGGATATCATGACAGAAAGAAATTGGGAAGCTACAGGGAGGCCTGTTATGATCCCTTCATTAGGAGGAATAGGACTACTCAGAGGAAAATTGGTGAACCTATGTGGAAAGCTCACTCATATATCTATGAATGCCAATGGAACTTTGACTGAAGAAGATTTTGAGATTATTAAATTTATTGAGGACAACACCCCGTTTACCATGTTACTTGGAAAACCCTGGATTGATAGATTTCAAGCTAGACAAAAGGAAGAAAAAGAAGCTTTTGAATAGAAGAAACAAGAATTAAAAGATTTTCGTGACCAGGAAGCTTGCACAGTTCATCGAAGAACATGAGAATAGATTGAAGCTATTGGACACTAGAAACCTCGATGTTAAAGCTGAAAGAACATCAAAAGACTCGCATAAGATTGAATCACCTATCCTAGATAAAGAAGAAATGCTACCCATGAGTCCTAGTAAAGTATCTCAACAACACACAATGACTGTGCTAAAAGAAGATAGGAATCTGAACGAAAAAAGATAGACTGAGTTGAAGATTACTGGAAAGACGGATAGAAATCTAAGTAAGAAGAGGGAGAAGATTGAAAAGTTACAGAAGACCCTAGAGGGGACATCGCAGAAAGAAAACTTGCGGAATGAGAGCTTCGTTAGGATATCAGAACAATGACCTATGGCACTTCGTCGTGGCGAAGCAATATAGTCATTGGACCGATATACCCATTTGAATTCCACTCTGAATGGATGGAAAAGCATTTATGGATCACCACCAGACTGTTGGAACGCACCATAATAGATAGATCAACATTAATGAAAGCTTCATATCCGTTGCAAGAAGACCATTGTTGAATTTCTTATTTAGTCCATCACACCATGACCTGAGAACACTTTTTGCAACTGAGAAATTGAGCCCACAGATTACACTTATTGTGTACAGTGATCATCGTCGTGTTGCCATCTCCTTTACTATAGTATCTGACTTACTCCCGACCCCCATCTAGTTAACCCCAAGCTTGCATGTCGGATGAGCTTAGCATTGCAGAGAAGGTTGTTGAGGAAGTTATGATTGATTTAATGACTGAGAGATTCATGTTGGAGTGAGGGTTATCTACAGGTGTATAGGCTTCATCCATGAGGAATGTGCAAGCATCTCCCTCCACTGCTTGAACTGGACCATCTCGACCAGTCAATGAGAAGCGAACTAAGAACAAGGATGACCTTGTGAATGCTAAGCTGATCCTGAGCATCCTACCTACCTACATTCTGCCCCTGAGTGGCATGATTAATCGGGATAGTGTACCTAGAGACTCCGAGTACCCTTTGATCATGACGTACCTACCCAAAGGGATACGCGGAGTTTGCACAGATCAAGACAAGATTGCAGCGTTGAAGTTTAGTGACTTCAACCTTGGAAACAAGAAGTTCTACAACATGCTCACTCCATACAAGTACCTAACAAAGACAAAGGGAAGGAATTTGAAGATCGTCCCACAGTCTTGGACCCATAACCTCGCACAGTCTACATTGCTGAATGTTATGAAGATCTCTCACTTTGGAAGACACCAGGAGGTGAATGCGTGCATGAAGTTATTGCTATCTTGTTATCATGAAGGTTACTTATGGTTAAACCGTCGCATAACAGTGGATCCGATGTTGATCCATCGAATCACAAGGCTCAACATGCAAGGCCCTGACCCACAAGAGTTTTATCCTAGAAAGACCACAGACTGAGCATTAGCGTAGAAGATTAAAGAGACGTATGGTGATGTTGAGAAAGGAACGTGAGGCTACAAGGTAGCCTCTATCTAGAATGGCGCAGTGCGCCTTGCCTATCAGTTGATCGCAGCCAAGCTAGTTCACAAGAATCGACCCACCCAAGTGACCAGATTCGTAGTCAACCTCACAGGGAAGTGCGTGGAGGGTGTACAGATGAATTGAGCACAGTACCTTGTAAAATAGCTAGAGCTTGATTGCAGGGAAGAACAGGACCAAGGGTATGAGTTCCATTTCAGCTGGCTCCTCATATTGATCGCGTTCATTGCATGGGAAATGTCGGAAGGTGCAACATTCCCAGATATTGAACCCTTCGAACCCTTGGCTACGAAGTTCAGTGCCCTGTGGTACTTGAATGATATGACCAGGAAATGGCAGTCGAATGTCGTATTTCATGCTTAATACAACTAGTTGAAGCTATCCATTGAAGCTGAACCATGCATGATCCTGAACACACTCCACATATTTTGACCCTTGATGAAATTCAGTGAGGACCACCATTTTATTTACATCACAGTGTGTGTTGATGCCCATAAACAATAGCTACAGTATTACTACAAGTTGACAGAAGAAGTACTCAAAGAGATCACCAAGGAATGGTTGGCAGACCTCCACATTCTAGCGAACCCCGTAGAAATCTCCGACATTGAGTGTCCAGAAACTATGCCGGATACACCAGGCCTGAGCAAGACCAAGAAGGGTGAAGAGGTTCACGATGTAGACAGTGCCTCTATAAGAACTACTTCTATTTCACTAGATGAAGGAGGTGATGGTGAAGATATCGAAGGAACAGAGGTTGAACAAAGGAAAGGTGAGAAGGAGGATACTCCAAAGAAAAGAAAGTTTTCCCCACTGAGATCACGGGATCTCGGCCCACTTCAGGTCCCTTTTGGGTTTTTGGGAATATGTAATGGGAAATGGATGTCATCCTGTGGGTTTACCCATGCTTAGGCCCACTTTTGTAATATATAAATAAGAAGCTAGGTGATGTAGTAGGTAGATCGCCATCTATGTGATGTTAGGCCGAAAAGATAAGTGCTAATAGATTTTGTAAGTGCTCTGTGCATGATTGTAAGAGACTGAGTGCAAGTCGTTGTAAGAAGTTGTAGAAGCTTTATGCCATAGCGCAAGGAAGAAGGATCTAGCGAGCTGCACAGATCTTTTGTCCTATGTGAAGAAGGGTTTGAGGCTCTATGCTGTAATTGACTATTGAAGACACTAATAAAGAAGAAGATTTGGTGGACGTAGCCCTAGGGTGGGGGTGAACCACGTAAATCTATGTGTTATGATTTGTGCTTTGCTTTGATGTGTTTATCTCTTCCCTTGCTAAGTGCTTTCATATATTTAGATAGATCTACTTGTGCCTTGTGCTTCTTAGATGTGTATGAATGTTAGATCTGATATGTATGAAGATGCTTAGTGTTGATCTACAGGATCTGATCTGTTTTACTATTGCTAAGTGTTGAAATACTTTAGATCTAAGTGAATGTTGCGATGCTCTGTGCTATCTGCAAAGTATAATAAGGATTGAATATTGATGAATGATTGATTCTAAGTGCTCTGTAAGTGATATAATCATAGATCTGTGTCCTAGCTAAGGTTGCAGACACATGAGTATTGCAACCACCCCTGCCTCTACCTTGGGTGAGACTTCATCTGCTTCGCAAGTGTTGCCAAAAGGGCTGGTAGTTAGGGTTTTGTTGGTACGTTGTTGTAGCGTTGAACCCTCGGTCTACCCCTGTTCCAATAGTACATTAAAAGAAATGTCTAATTGTATGATCCAATCTAAGGGATTAAGTCTAAAGTATTGGGGGGAAGCAATCAACTGTGAAAACTACATAGTCAATCGCACTCCCACAAGGGCTCTTAAAAATATAACACTGGAAAAATTTTGGACTAAAATTAAACCATATGTAAGTCACTTCCGTGTATTTGGTAGTATAGCATGGGCTCACATTCCTGATGAGAAAAGGAAATCATTGCAGCCTAAAAGTGAGAAGTGTATATTTGTTGGTTATTCTGAAGATGTCAAAGGTTATAGAATTCTTCAACCACATTGTAATGAAATTATTATTAGAAGAGATGTTAAATTTGATGAAAATCTCTTGGTCTGCGAGCCTAATTCGGCGATTGTGCCTTCCTCGACCTTCTAGCCATCTTCGATATTTGTACCTTCTTCTATTCCTATTCTGGTTTCTTCTTCAGATGATGACAATGAGGATGAAAATCCACCTCTAGATGAGTCTTTTGAACCTGATCCAACACTAGTTCCATCACTTTGTAGATGGGTCTGTTCAACACGAGAAGCAGTTGGTGGTCTTGTCGGTGATCTTTCATATCAACGTTGAACACATTCATAGTTCTAGTGAGCCTCTTCTCTTTTGGCTCAAGTTTCAGAGACTCATGATCTAGAGACATTTGCAAAAGCTTCAAGTCATCCAAATTGGGATACAACAATGAATGAAGAGTATCATTCTTTAATGACAAATGATACTTGGGATCTTTTACCTCTTACAAAAGGAAGAAAACTTGTCAGATGTAAATGGGTCTACAGAACTAAGTATGCATCAGATGGAAGTGTTGAAAGACCCAAGGCTTGGTTAGTTGCCAAAGGATTTTCCCAGGTTGAAGGAATTGACTATAATGAAACCTTTTCCCCTGTATCCAAAATGAATTCCATCCGCCTTGTTCTTTCCCTTGCTGCCTCACATAAATGGTAGGTCCATCATATGGATGTTAAATATTCTTTCTTGCATGGAGATTTGTGAGAAGAAATCTACATGGAACAACCTCATGGCTATGTCTAGAATGAATCTAGCCTTGTTTGTCGCCTTAATAAATCTCTTTATGGTCTTAAGCAATCTCCCGAGATTGGTATGACAAAATGGACATCTTTCTTATTGACACTGGATTCTCTAGATGCCATTCTGATCTTAATGTCTATACCAAGAAAGTAGGAAGCCATCTCATAATCCTTGTCCTTTATGTTGATGAATTTATCCTTACTGGTAGTGACTCAAAACTTTTAAACCATGTGAAAACCATCCTTAAGAAGAAATTTGAAATGACAGACTTAGGATTTTTGCACTATTTCCTTGGCCTCCAAGTTTTACAAACCAATGAAAGAATTTTTCTTTCCCAGTATAAGTATGTTTGTGACCTTCTTCATCACTTTCACATGGATTATTGTAAACCAGCCCCTTCTCCCTTCCAGTCTGGAGTCAAGCTTACTGCCACCTGAACTTCTCCTAAAGTTGATGCCACCCTGTATCGTCAGTTAGTTAGTATCCTCTTATACTTGACTCATACCCGTCCTGATCTTTCCTTTGTTGTTGGTCTTGTTGCCCGATATATGCAAACACCCCATGAAATCCATTGGAAAGAAACTAAAAGGATACTTTGCTATGTCTTTGGTATAGTTCAGTTTGGGATACATTACAGTTTAGAGGGGACTCCTTTATTTGTTGGTTTCACTAATTCAGATTGGGTCGACGACCCTGATGATCGGACATCTATTGTAGGTTATGTTTTCATCCTTGGTTCAGGACCTGTCACTTGGGCATGTAAGAAACAATAGGCTATTGTACTTTCTTCAACAGAAGCAGAGTACCGAGCAACAGTAAATGCAAGTCAGAAATCCTTGTGGCTTCGACAGATCCTTTCAAAGTTTAGATTTGAGCAACAACATTCGACCATCCTTTGGTGCGACAATCAAAGTGCCATCAAGCTCGCCAAAGACCCGGTTCAACATCATCATATTAAGAACATCAATCTACACATGCACTTCATCAGAAAGATCATTCATGATCAAGTTATTGAAGTTCTTTTTTTCCCTACATAAGATCAAGTTGTGGAAATTTTCACAATGTCTCTTACAGAAGTGAAGTTTTCCAAACTTTGATCTATGTTAGGAGTTTAGGAAGTTGTCATTAAGAGGAGATAAGCTCTAATGCCTCCTTCCTTATCCTATTGTGTCAACATTGTAAATTCTTCAATCCTATCCCAAGTTATTGGTCCATGTTCTCTATTTAAAGATCATCGAGGTTCATTTGCAGATGATCAACTGTTAGAAACTCTCTTGTAAAATATCTCTTTAATATTTTTCTTTTGCATTAATAAACTGCTCCAAGTGGTTGCGTTGGCTGGGGCCGTGGATGTTTCCTGTAGGGGTTTTACCATGTGAAAACATCGGTGTGTTGATCTTTGATCTGGTTATGTGAGTAGTTAGTGAAGGTGTTCATCCTCTATTGGAATACCTGTGTTGTTGAACAGAAACTAAACCTTACCATATACATTTGTTTATTTTATTTTATATTGTTTTTTATTTGTACAATGAGGAATATAAAATATTTATTTCATCATGCAGATAGATGCACATCACATCTGGTAGAGATGCCAACATTGGGACGTCATGGAGACGCACAGGTAGTAGTTGAGGATGACATTGCGGTGGGAGGACTTCGAGAGGTAGAGAGGAACCTTTATGGTTTGACTATGGGTGTCCCACCCCTCAGGAGGAGAGATGTGCCTCTCCATTTGCAGTGACATACGGTTGGGGTTCCTGAGAGTCTCAACCATTTGCTTCATCGGGTGAAACGAGAAGTAGTGTGTTATGTAGAGCACAACTTGATACAGGAGGATGATTAAGATCCTCTATTGATTTTGTAGTCTTTATGACGATGTTATGGGCATGAAGGCCCAATCTTTTTTCCCTGTTATGTACATTTTGATGATGTATTTAAAAAAAAAATTTTTTATCACACACAGATATATATATATATATATATATGAGTTTTACAGTGCCTATTGATGTTGCATTTTATCTTATGTGATTTTTTTGTGTACAAATGATTTATGTTTTGTCTTTCAAAAGAGTTTTATCTATGCGCAAGATACCGATCCAACATGTAATTAGCTAACGATTCTGCAATTGTATTGAGTTCTCTCGGTATGTGTCTGTATTGGAGTAAATCAAATGATCTTTGAGATGATGAACCCTTAAGTGGAGATGTAGGAAAACTAGGTTGTGAATGGCGTATTCCCGAATAAGCTGACAGACCATGAGTTGGGAGTCTAGGTGAATAGTCAAATGAGTTAAACCTAGAGAAGAGGCTTTGGTTAAAAGTTTGATGATGGCATGATATTCTGCCATCATGTTATTGGTGGAAGATCCGAGGCAAATTCCTCATGAACTCATCAACTCGTCAGAGTGGTAGATGAACCAAGCTGTAGAAGCCATGTTTTGGGTGTGTCGACTAACGCCATCCACAAACCCAAAATAGATGGGAAAGGGAGATGTCATCTGCACATGAAATCACAAGAAAAAGTATAAGCAACTGAGACAAAACTCTTGCATGCAAAATAAAAGGAACACCAAGTAAAAAGTATATAGTACAATAATGTACAAAGCACACATGCGAGATATTCTATGCATAGTAATTTTTGAGGTAAAGTCCATTTTGGGGCTCACCTAGAGATATTCTATCATAGTCGACCAAATCATAGGCACCTCTATGTAGAACACGTTTTATGATATAAGTCCCATGCCATGACGGTTCTAACTTTCATGTCCCCAATTTATCATGAGATTGATCATAAACTAGGACTAAATATCCTTATGCAAAAGCACAAGGTCGAATGGATTTGTCATATTGAATTTTCATTCATTTTTTATACGTCTCGTTAATGAGAGTGGCATCATGACAAGTTTCGTCCAACTTAGTTAAATACAGGAATCATTCCTCTTCAGCGGATGTGTGAGGTAGAATTTCTACCATAAGTTTCAACGAGGGGATATCACATTCGATTGTTAACATTGCTTCTATATCGTATACCAACTAGAATGGTGTGAATCCAGTTGTAGTTTTCACTGAAGTGCAATAGGACCAGAGTGCGGAGAAAAGTTGAAAGTGCCAAGAGGTTTTGTTTGTTCCCACCATGCACTGGAGCATGGTCTTCAGGACTTTGTTGATGGCTTCAACTTGTCTATTTTCATGAGGATAATAGGGGGATGAGGTTTCATGGAAAAAACCCAACTTGACGTGAAACTCACTCATCATCTGATTCTAGAAGTGTGAGCCATGATTGGTTACAATAGCTTGCGAGACACCGAATCAAGTTATGATGTGGTTAAAAACAAAGATTGTTGTAGTACGACCATTGTTGATAAATGTAGGCATAGCCTTAGCCCATTTAGTGAAGTAATCGACGACAACGATGATATAAACATGCCCCCCCCTGGCTGAGGTGGGATTACATTGCATAAAATCAATGCCCCATTTTGCACAGGGGCCAACGAAAACAATGAGATGCAGCAGACCAGGATGGGTACGTGATTTTTTCTGAAAGATTTGACAGGGTGGGCATTTTTTTACTGCCTCGATACAATATTTTAATATAGAAGGGAAAAAATAACTACACGTAAGCTTTTCTGGGTTGTAGCCATCCCAAAAAGATGACCGCCACAAGCTCCAAAGTGGCAGTCATTTAAAACTCTTTCGGCCTCATTGTAAGTTAAAAAATGTTGTAGGACAATATCAATGCCACGACGGTACAAAGTGTCATCGATGATGAGGTAGCATTTAGAATGGTTTTAGATATGACAATGTTCATCATGGGAGATGTCGGGATGAAAACGTTGGGTTTAGAGATAGAGAAGAATATCTTCGTACAAAGAGTCAGACGTACAAATGAGAAATAGGGATTCATCGGGAAGAGAATACCTGGGCTAAATATTTTAATCAGTATAAGGAAGATCACATATCAATTCCACAAAGACCAACGATTTTTTAGCTTTTGATTTGGTAAACTTGAGATCGATCTCTTGAAGAATAATGATCCATTTGGAACATTTTCCCCCAAGAACTTGACGAGTCAAGATATGGTACATGGGGTTAAATTTTGCGATGACTGTGGTAGTGCGCAACAGGATGTAATGGTGAAATCTTTGGAAAACAATAACTGCAGCTAGAGCCAACTTTTCAACATGAAAATATTGGAGCTCAGGACTAGATAGACTCTTACTCAGATAATAGATCACATGTTCATCACCGTTAGTTTCCTCTTGAACTAACACCATAGAATTGGTGGTAGTAGGGGTCGCCAAATAAGGGTATAATTTTTTTCATAATCAGGTGGGTGAAAAAGAGGTGTGTTTGTTAAGGCATGCTTAAGGGAATCAAATGAGCATTGAGAAGTGTCATCCTAGATGAAAGGAGTGTCTTTATACAACAATCTCATAAATACTTTAGTGATTTTGGCGTAATTAAAGATGAAACAACAAAGAAATTTTGCCTTCCCTTGCAAAATTTGTAGTTGGGTCAGATTGTTGGGAGGGGAGTAAAGCAAGAATAGCTTTAAATTTTAAGGGATCCACCCTAATCCCATATTTGGAGACAACGAATCCAAGGAGTCGACCTGATTCAAAAGTGAATATGCATTTGTGAGGGTTCAAACGGATGTGATAAAACCAACATCAGAGAAAAATGGCTCGTAGGTGATCGATGTGGTTTCGTCAATGAGACGAATGAGCAAGTAAATCATCGAGGTAGGCTTCCACAATATGCTTGATATCGTGGAAATCATATGACATGGCTTGCTAGAAGGTAGTTCTATCCTTTTTAAGACCAAAAGTTAGTTTCCGATAAGCAAACGTACCCAAGGGTATATGAAGGATGTTTTATGTTGATCATCCGGTAGAATGTCAATCTGGTTGTATCCCGAAAAACCATCCATGAACGTAAAAATGACAGTTCCAGCGCAATTATCGATAATTTGGTTGATGAAAGGTGTAGGGTAATTGTCTTTGGGACAAGCCTTATTAGGATTCCTATAATCGACGCAAACACAAATGGTCCCTTGTTTCTTAGCAACCAAAACGATGTTAGAAACCCATTCAGTCAAAGGGATAGGATAAATAAAACCATACTTCAACAGTTTTTCAACTTCTGCCTTTATGGCCATGGTTTTCTTAGGATGAACTGGGCGAAGTTTTTGTCATACAGGTTTAATGCCGGGGTAGTTTTTTATTTCATGCACAATGATCGATGGATCGATCCCTGGCATTTCTTCATAACTCCAAGCGAAGATGTTGCATAATTCTTTGAACAAAGCGGTATAACTTGCCACTTCTTAAGGTGAACAATTCACACCTAGATGAACTTTTTCCAAAATACCTTCTTTGTTCGAGATGTTGATAGAAATAGTAGAAGAGACGTTGCCCAAATTCCCCTCAAATATGGTGTCCTAGGTGAGTATTGGAGATTGGGGAGAATAGACAATATCAATAAGAAAAGATAGAGTTTATATCCTTCTCAATTTCATCCAAACTAGGAATAAAGAATGAACGATGGTGGTTATCATCCTAGTGTGCCTCTTCGATACTAAGCATTTCCATAATAGATTTGTCCGATGGAAAAATATAGAGGACGTAATCGAAAGTAGAGGAGAGGGAATCCAACCAAGACAACAACGAGTAAGCGAGGGACGCCAATAGATGTTGGTAATTTGGTGAGGGAGAGGAAGACTGGATGGAATCACAGGCAGCCTCTACAGAACTAAGTGGCATAGTGTGACCTAGTATGTCAAACTCTAAAGGACTAGGCATGATCCAAGGATAAGATGATTCGTAGGATTGATATGCCATAGTCAAGATCATATTTATGGTTGAAATATGGTGTGATGTGGGAGGAAACGGTGTAGGAAAGGTGCCCATAAGTGAAGATTCGTTCAAAAGACCTACTCCTACACTTTCTTAAGTGATTTTGGAAACTCCCAAACATGAATGTTGTTGGCTGCGGGAGTGCGAGCATCGGGGGTGCATTAATCCAACTAATCGATAGTCACAATTTTACCTTGATAGGGGAATTGTACACATCAAAACACTGATGAAGTGACGACGATCATGGCATAAAACCAACTTCTTCCTAACAATAATTTGTAATCAAGTGGAGCATAGACTACCTAAACATCTACTGAGACAATCTTTCCTCCCAATTGAACAACTAAGGACAAAAGTGCATGAGGACAAAAGCCTCACCCATAAAATTCTTGTAACATAATAGGGGATTGATTAAGAATAGGTGATTTCAACCCTTTCCAACAAGCTAACGACATGACACATGTGGAGGCTCCCTCATCTAGGATCGTGTGATGAATATGTTGATTGTGGACAACAACATCAATTTGGAAAGCCAACTGGTGAGAGAGTCACAACTTGAAATGATCAAGGTTAAACGTGATATTATTAGACAACTCAAGACCTATCGCTCCGATGGAGGTTGAGAGAGTTCAACGTTGACTAGAGAAATGTTGTAGAACTTCGATAAATGGCATAGAATATGGTTCTTGGTCCAAATTTTCAAAGATGTTGTATTTTTGGGTGGCACATGAACTAGGATTAAAATTTGACTTCCAAATAGTGCTCTTGGGAGGACGTATGATAGAGTCGAAAGTAGGTTTCTCAATCTGGAGCGTTCCAGATGGAGGAGTAATGGTGGTATATGGTGGATCGGATGTAGTACTATTTGCAACCTTTTCTTTATCAAGTTTAGCCGGAGTGTCATATGTTGTAGTACGAGTGGTTAAATTGATCCCATTAAACATATAAATATGGGCACTCGATGAAGCTTCCTCACTAGGAGGGTGATTTGGATTGCTACCTGTCAGAGGGGCAGGGGCTTGTGAAACCAAGGATTGTTGCTGAGGAAAAGGTTGTGTCAACACAACAGGTTGGGAATTTACTTTAAAAAGTTTTGCAACTTTGTCGCGATGAGGACCGTCTCATGTGTAGTGATCGTCACCACAAATGAGACACAAAAATTTTAGTTTTCACTGTGGTTGTTTCTCGGTAGAAAAATATTGTGTTGGTGTTTTTGGATTTTTATGTTGATGATTGTTCTTCCTTGTTTTATTTTTCATTTTCTTCTTCCCCCCCGATTGTTGTGGAGAAGCAGATTGAAATTCATTCACTTCAGATATTTGAGTCAGAGGGGAGGCAAATGAGAGGGAATTTGAACCATTAGTGGGTGCATGAACTGAGTGATTAGCCGAGCCGGTCGACTATGAGGGAGATTGGGTTTTGATGGAACCAATAACTCCATCTGCATGAGTCATGGAATATGGTTTGGATGGATCGGTTGACGTGCGAGGAACATTTGGTATCAATTCGTACAAAGTACCAGATTGGGAATAAACCAAGTCCAGGTACTAGGCTCAAGCAATTGCTTCATCTTCTATGACATCACCACCCATGTAAATGTCATGACAAATTGGAGGTAAAAGAGATTTAGTGAACCATTCAACCAATAATTCATCAGGAATGGTTTCTTTGATCAACCTTCACCATCGTCTCCACTCATGAATATGATCAGAGATATGTACAGAGTTAGTTTGATGAAGGGAGGTCAGGGTTTTGTACCAGTCTTGTAATGGATGGGTAATTGAAAGTGTGTGAGAAAATCCATGGCCAGGGAATTGAATTTTTGAAACGTATCGCGTTGGAGCTCAATGTACCATTTGGTTGTTGAAACTGTAAGTGTGCACTGGAAAAGACATAACCGGATAGAATCATCCATAAGTTAGTTTGAGGAACACCATAGATGAAACGTCATAACATGGTTGTTAGGGTCTTCGCCAGGTTTACTGTCAAATTTCAGGATGTCAAAAGGTAACTTAGCATGAATAACTCGCCGAAAAGGAGAATGTAAGATGGGATCATTTGTCAATCGTGATAGATTTGGTAGATCTAATATGGCTAGGAATGATAGTTGTCGATTGACCTGAGGATGATACTGGTGTAGCATGGGGACGCCAATAGGGCCATAAACTTGTTGAGATGGATAGTTGTAACTAGTAGGCCCTCCCATGTACTGTTGTTGTTGACCAGTGTAGGGAGGATTCATCTGTGGAGGAACGTTCGTGAAAGGAGAAGGGAAACTCGTATGGACCTGGGGAGGATAACCAGTATAGCTCATTTGAGGATAAGTCATTTGTTTAGTCTGAGGTGGATAAAGGGTTTTCCCTTGTGGGGGGTAAACAAGTTTTCCTTGGGGAGGGTAAATATGTGGCCCTTGAGGAGGATAATATTGTTATCCTTGAGGACCCCAAGTGGGATTTGGGACCCCTGGGAAAGGTTTTCCAGAATGTAATCCAAAAGGATTAGGATTCAATATTCCTCCTTGTGGGTTGGGATATAATGACCCTCCCTAATATGATTGATGAAATATATCTCCTTGGGGTGGTCCCCAAGATTGTGGAGGGTTTCTAGTGGAAGAAGGGTTTCCCCCTATCATTGATTGGGTAACAACTGGGGTTTGATCAATAAAAGAGGGTTTCCCCCCAGTGGGTATGTGAAAGGGAAGTTGTCCCCTAGTCGATATTTGTCCTACAGTTGAGTGTATGTGCATAGTAGGGTTCTACATTCTGTGATGCACAAGTGTCCCAATAGGGTTCTCTGAAATATGAGGAGTTGTGGTTTGAAGAGGTATAGAAGGAGTAAGTGTCAAGGTACCTTGCATTTGACTAGGCCACATGATTTTGGTTTTACTTTGAACCGGTACTAATGTGGCAGTAGGATTTACTACTTGTTCGATGGGATGGTCAATAGTCTGACTTGACAGTCTTGCCTCAGCTCCAACAAAGGTAAGAGGATCAAAAGGGGGTCGAATAAAATTGATTTTTTAGTAAAGTTCATGTCCCAATGGAGTTCTCCATATAGAATGAACAGGACTCTGTTGTGGATTTACCATGTCAGTGGAAGGAACAAGAATCATGTACTCGTCATTAAAATTCAGTGGTGTGGATTCCATATTTGTCTCAGTATATGGCCTTGACGAAAAGCGAGGGTAATCTTCTTCTATAATGTTTCCAGAGGAGTCCAAACAAAGAAGGAGTGGCTCGATAGGAGCTTGCAAAGTCGAGTTAATAGGAAGGGTACCTTTCTCAGTCATGACCAAATCTCTTTCAGGATTTTTTAACAAAGGAGTAGCAACACTCCTAATGTCTAAATGGTTCTCAACCTCTTCACGATAAATGTCAACGAGTGAGTTAGGAGGTAAGGGTTCGTAGCCTTCTGGAGGAAACCCTTGCATCCTACGTGGTCCACAAATATCTTTATCATCTATAGTCTCAATTTTTAAATACAGTCAAGTAAATAAACATCACTTGCTAAAAATCTAGAAAAACCAACAGGCAAACAATGCCTTCTCTCAATGAATGTACTAGTTAGTAATGAAATCCAACATCGTGTGATCAAAGTGAGAAGGGGCTAGGATAGGTGTGGGTGGATTAGTTACGTTGGCAACCTACTTAACGGACTTACACCTTAGTGCAAGCTTCCTCACAGTTTGATGCTTGGGTTACCCTCCAAGGATCCCGAGTGAGTTTGACCAACGTTTGTTCCAGGTACAATGAAGACTTCCCTTCACTATCACCTCGTGTAAGGAACCTAAATATTATGGCTACTAAGGACACCAAATCACAGTAAGCCTCTAGGCAGGTACAGTCGACAGTCAAGTTAGAACGTATGGGATATCAAGTCTGAAATCCTTCAAGGTAACTGAGGACAAGTGGATCGGTAAAACTCCAGAGGAACTTGAACAGATTCAGAATTCACGAAGCTCCAAGACCAAATGAAGACAAATGAACATGAAGAAGAAACCCTAATATACGATCTGACGACTACAAACGGTTAAGCCTCGAAGGGATAATCTTTGTTTCTCTCCCGAACACAAACTTGTTTGTAACCCCTGTGTGAGAGGGGGATCCCAGCTATGCTTATACGAAAATTGGATTTACTCTCCCTATCGCAAGATTTTAATTTTTTCTTGAATGCTTTGGAGAGTTATTCTCACAGCCTATTCCAAAGTTCTAGTCCTATTCTATTGTTGGTGTAAAGACATTAAACAGAAAAAAGTTTCTAGATTGGTTCTAATTAACGTTGATTTTAGTGGTTGTACTTTACACAAACTTGAATGAGAATGAAACTAATGATGTTGTGACTTGAATCCCAAAGAAGTAAAAGAATGATATGCAAAAAAAAAATAAAAAAAATCTTTCGATGAACTTCTATTTATAGGAGGGAGAATAGTTTCTTTCTTTCACTACCAAACACAAGAATGCAGAAATTTCATGTAATTGTTTTCAACAAGAATCCAATTAAGTTCTAATTTGTAAATAAATCTTTTTCGATATCCGAAAACCAAAGAAACAAGTATCCCTTCATTTGATTGTAAATGTGAATTGAATGATACGTCTAATGCTTCTTGTTTCAATAATAAAAAGAGACTTCACTATTGTGGCTTTGAAAAATGGGAAGCAAAATCAATCACATAAACAAAAGGAACTCTCAACAATCAATAAGAGACATAAAAACAAACAACTGATTTAAATAAAAACACCAAAAACAACAAAACACGCTTAAGAAATCTTTCAGAAATAGTAAAGAGGTCACTGAGTTTCCTTATAACAATCTTTAATCGATCAGATGAACAAAAAAAACAACAAAACAAACCCAAGATTGAAGACAAAAGGTTGATTTTGCGACAAGGAAAGATAACACAAAATACAATCAAATATTTAAAAAAATGAAAAGAAGCAAGTTGTAAGCTAAACAAAGGACATAAACTGATAGAACAAGATTTGAGTTAAAGAGAAAAACCAAAGAATCACACCCAGGAAATAGACAGTCAACAATTTTTCAAGGTAAGGAAAAATCGATGCTTTGGTAATAACAACACTAGAGTGCTACAACACTCCCTAACACACTCTGGGGGAGCGTCGATCAAGAAATAAATGATTTGAATGTAACTGGAGAGGGAAAGGTTTATGAGAAAAACTTGGGAAAAGCCTAGAAAAAATCAAAATCTCAAGAAGTTCGATCAAAAACATTGTAAGACAACTTTAGCAAAGACAACAAATGTATGGATGGATAAAATCAACAAATGGGATCTGAATATGGACAAAAGGAAAAGACAGACCAAGGAAATCAACCAAAACTAAAAGCTTTGATCCCTAGTGGAGTTGCCAATTTCTGTTATAGGAAAATTCCCTCTGCGGACAGGTGGATCTTTCCACGGATTCTAGACCCCTAATATCGAGACAGAAATATGCAAATGGACATTAACGTCCCTTTAAATCTAGTTAATCTAATTAAAAGAAAGAGAAGGAGAAGGTATTATGTACCTTGTTTTCAAGCTTTTCCTCACTTAATCCAATATGAACTTGGTTTCCAATCTCTTTAGCATGATGTGATACCTGCAGTACAACGGATAGTGAAGAAAAACAAAGACTTCCTACTCTACCAAGATTAGTTTAAACCAAATTCATCCATAATAGACAAGTATATGAAATAATACACAAACTTGAAGGAAATAGGCCAAGCATATATTAATGAGAACATTAAAAATACACTTACAATCTGTATATGCAGTTGCAACAACATCTCCAAGTCCTTCGTGTCCAACCCCTTCCTCGAAAGATCCACAATCAAAATGACAATACTTTTGCTGATTTTTTTCCCCCTTGTTCACCATGATAATGCCTTCCTTTATAGGCTTTGAGAGGATCAATGATCCAACAATGGATCCAGAGAAGGTTAAGACAATTCAGAACGCACAGAAAATACTTAGAACATTTAGAATGGCTTTAGCAAACAACAAAAGGGAAAAAAATTCAAAGTTCATAAAACTTAGTTAAAATGGCATAATCGCGAAGAGCGCATCACAAGATTTCTAACGGTGCAAACGGCTCGTCAAACAGAGTTATGGATCAAAAGTTATAAGTGGTCAAATTTCAGTCAAACTTGGTCAAAGAGGCAAAAGTCAAAGTAACACGTGGCACCACTGCAAGGGTGACACATGGCATAGCTAAGTTGGTAAGATGACATGGCAAGGATGTAGACATGTGGACAATTTGAGTGATGACATGTGTCAGTTTTCATGGGCGAATCATGTGGTGACAAGTGGTAGATTTTGTGGACCAATTATATGGTGCCACGTGGCACCCCTCCAATCGCTGGAATATGCAAAAGATTATTCGACTTCGCTAGAATCGAAATCATGACCTCTTAGTAGAACAAAGGCCCCACAAGTCTGCATTAACCATTAAGCCATACAATATTACTTATCTGTAATATGGTTCAGTTATTATTTAAATGTAAGGTCTGCACTAATGCACCAAAAGGAGGGGCTCGGCCATCGACCCAGCCCCTGTCCATGTGTTATTGAACCATGTGACCACACACCAACAAATAGCATATTCCACCCAACTATCCACCAAGATTCACGCGCTCCATAACTATATGCTATGAGTTTATGCCACAAGTTAGACTTTGGATAAGTGGGTTTTACAACAAACCACACTCATTAAAAGGTATGCCACGAGAATGGGTTATTGACCATATTGTTATGTCCTACACGCTATTTTAATGGGGTTTGTTTTTAATATTTATTTTATATATGCCTATTTAAGCAATGGCTCAAACAAACCATGCCATACTATTGGAACGAATGGCCTATATGCTAAACAACCTTATCCAAGTGGATTTTGAAAAAGGGGTTGTAATTAGTTATTTTGTTATGTAAAGATGCCCCTTTTGGGTTATAAAAAGGGGGTTCCTCTCTCATGTATGGGGGAAGTTCTTGTTACAAGGTGAGAATAACACTTGGTGATGAATTCTTTTGTATAGATATTTATGCTCATTTGTATAAGTTAGGAGGAGAACCAAGGGTATTTACATACAGAAGAGGCATGAATTTCAAGACCAAAGCATGAAATTCGAGGTGAGATTTTTCTTGGGTCTGAAAGTGTCTGACTTGGATTGAGGCGTGGAGATAGTCATTTTTAGGTGAAACGATGCCACGAATGCAGTGATGGTGTTAATTTTCTAATCTGAGCAATGATTTTGTGGCTTAACTCCAGAACAGGTATACTTATGTATTTTGCCCAATTCTTTTGTGGAGTTAATAAAAAGACCTACCCATCTGAGAGCAGGACCCGGAGATATAATCCACCAGGGACGAACTCCGTTATCAAGTTCTTTGTGTTCATATTTCATGATTATGTCTCTTTCTTTTTAATATTTTCCTTATTTATGGTGTACTTTTGTTTATGCTCATTTTATGCAATTCTTTAATAAGTCACCAGACGAAAAGATCCTGGATCATGTTGGTATCAGAGCAGTCGTCTTTGAATTGAATTATTGAGTATGAATGCTTACTAGGGCCAAGCATAAGCAGGGTTAAGGAACTCTTAATACATTCAATCCCGAAGTTGGTCGTACATCCCAAAGGAAAAAGATGGCAGAAGAAGACAAGCATGATGAATAGGAGAAAAACTTTCACATGGTGTTCTATCGCATGTCAGAAATGGTCGAACGAATGTATGGAGATTACGAGAAGAGGATGAAGAAGAAGGAGAATAAAAAGGAAGCACATGTATATGATGATGCTTCGATAAACCAAGGGGTTGGAAGAGATCTTCCTAAGCCTCTGTCTTCGCCTTCAAGTTCTAGTTGTTCTTCCTCTGAGAATTTTCATCACTCTCAACATTCTAACCATAAAGCCTCTTTTAAGAAACCTTTATTAAAGATTGATGTAAATTTTTCTTTACCTATGTTTAATGGAGATGCTAGTCCTAAAAAGTTAGACAATTGGATCTGACAGGTTGAAGTATATTGTCGTGTTCAACATATTGACAAAGAGGAAGTTAAAGTGCAACTAGCTTCACTTTGGTTGGAAGGCATCGCTCTCGTATGGTGGGAGAGAAAGGTACATGACATAAGTAAGTGTTGTAAGATTCTTTCCTCATGGTCGAATTTTAAAACAGAGATAAGGAAGCAGTTCTATCCATTATGGTATTTACATAAAGCAATGATGGAATGGAAAATGTTGAGACAGAGTAAAGGTGAGACTATACAAAGTTTCATAGAAGAATTTAGGAAGAAAACTTTAGCATTGAATATTCCTTTGGATTCTTATGAAACTTTAATGAAGTATATTGGTGCACTTCATAGTTATATTCATCATACTTTGCTCTTGTTTAACCCCACTAGTCTTCACGAAGTTTGTGTGTAAGCCACTCACCTTGAGAACAGGGAGAAACATGTTCAAGAAGATCCCACGAAGAAATATTCTAATTTCCCACAAAAGACTTTCAATAAGTTCAAAAGGAAGGGCAAGAATACCACTATAGTAATGAGAGAAGGAGAAAAACCATCTTGCACTCATTGCAAGAGGAGTGGTCACGATGCAGAACATTGTTGGAAACTACATCTGGAAAAGAAACCGAAACAGTTTGCTAGAAAGGGGAAGACACAGATTGTTGCTACACTACAACAAGATATTGGTTCTCAATCAGAAGATGAAGGAAAGATCACAGCAGCTGGAGTACAAGGTATAGATTCTCTTCATGCTAGTTCAAGTTCCACTTATGAATCTCATATTGATGAACGAAAGAAGAATGAGTTATTTCACATAAGAGTTTTATCTAAGCATACTAAGATAGATACATTATTTGATACGGGTTCCCAAGTAAACTTAATATCTGAAGCACTTGTCAAGAAGATAGGTCTTGTAACGAAATGACATCCAAAGCCTTACCCTCTTGGTTGGGTATGTGATAAAGCAAAAATTAATGTCACCAAACAATGTAGGGTCAGATTTGCTATTGCTTCAAAGTTGATTGATGAAGTAGATTTAGATGTTGTATCGCTTGATATATGTGGCATAGTGTTGGGAAGTCTGTATCTTTATGATAGAAAAACAGTCTTCTTTCATCATGAGAACAAATACCACCTTACAAAAGGGGGAGTGGAATATATTGTTAGGGCTCACAGCATGAGGGTAAATATGACACTTGTCAGTGCAAGGGAAATGAAAAGAATGATAACCACTAATAAGAGATATGTACTCATGGTCATCAAAGAGAAAGATGTCGAGACATCCAACGCTTTCCAAGGATGTGATCTATCTCATAAAAATGAATTAACTGATATTGTTTCTAAGTATGATGATATTTTTCAGGAACCAAATGGATTACCTCCTAAGAGGGAAACCCAACATGAGATACATCTGTAATAGGATTCTCCTTTGCCTAATGTAGACATGTACATGATGTCAGTTGTGGAGATGACAAAGATCAAGGAGCAGGTACAGGGCTTATTGGATCAAGGGGTCATCAGGCCCAGTTCATCTCCTTGTGGTTCTTCGATTGTGATGGTGCCAAAGAAAGATGGCACATGGCAAATGTGTGTCGATTACCGAGCTTTAAATAAAATCACGGTGAAAAATCGATACCCTCTTCCTCGCATAGATGATTTACTTGTTCAGTTAAAGAATGTTGTTTATTTCACTAAGTTGGATTTGCGCAGTGGATATCATCAAATCAGAGTTGCAGAACATGATGCATGGAAGACTACCTTTAAGACCAAACAAGGATTGTTTGAGTGGTTAGTTATGCCGTTTGGGCTTTGTAATGCTCCGACAACTTTCATGCATGTGATGAATGATGTATTCAGGCCTTTCCTGGATGACTTTGTGATTGTATATTTAGATGACATTCTTGTTTTTAGCGGGACTTGGGATGAACATGTAAGGCATGTGAAGCAGGTATTGGATACTTTGCAAAGGGAAAAGTTGTATGTGAAAATGTCTAAATGTGAATTTGGCAAGACTGCACTTGTGTACTTAGGTCATATCGTGGGGGGAGGACAATTGAAGATTGATCCTTCCAAAATTGAAGTAATTGTGAAATGGTTGGAGCCAAAAAGTGTGACCGAGATCCGAAGCTTCTTGGGTGCAGTCCAGTATTGGAGGAGATTCATTCCCAACTTCTCCTTTATTGCAACTCCTTTGCATGCCTTAACCAATGTGAAGAGCACTTTTCAGTGGAAATGAAAGAAACAAAAAGCTTTCAACATTTTGAAGGAGAAGATTAGTACCGCACTAGTATTATCATTGTTGAATCTTCAATAGTCGTTCAAGATCGAGACAAATGCCAGCGGATACGCCATGGGTGCAATATTGATGCAATATCGTAAGCCTATATGTTACCACTCTGGGACTTTTAACCAAGTTGTTGTTAACTATCCTACATATGATCAAAAGTTGTATGCATTAGTTCAAATCATAAAGAAATGGAAGCATTACTTGTTAGGGAAGGAAACCATCATACATACAGAGCACTAGCCCTTACAGTATCTTCAAGCATAGAACAAACTGCAACAATCTCGACACTACAGATGGATGGGTTTTCTACAACAATTTCATTTGGTATTCAAGTACAAGAAATGTACAAGTAACAAGGTAGTCGATATGCTTTCTAGACCTCCTATTGTTGCTTCTATTATTTTGAAGAATACTTTTTTATCTCATGATAGCTATGTAGAACAATATGCCATTGATGAAGATTTTAAAGAAGTATATGAAAAGCTAACCCATGGTGCACAGATAGAGAATTATTGTCTGTAGGGAAAGTTACTCTATCATCTTGGGAAGTTGTGTATTCCTACAAGTGAACAAGTCCGTGTGATATGAGAAGCTCACACTTCTCTTATATCGGGGAATTTTGGGGTAGGAAAAACTATGGCTCATTTGCAAAGTTTTTTTTACTGGCCTCAAATGAAATTGATTGTAAGTAAATATGTAAAGGGGTGTGTGATGTGTTCTACTTGTAAGCCCACTAATAGAAAATCGGGGCTATACTCACCACTTCCTATTCCATCCATCCATGGGAAAGCATTTCCATGGATTTTGTAGGTGGTTTACCCATGACCAGAGGGGGTCATGATTATTTGTATGTCGTAGTGGATAGGTTTAGCAAGATGTGTATCTTGATTCCATGTTAAAAGTAGATCATTGTTGAACAGACTGCTAATCTATTTTTTCAGCATGTTTGGGTTCACTTTGGATTACCCACGTCGAATGTCTCGGATTGAGACACTCAATTCCTTGGGGATTTTTGGACTAGCTTGTGGAGAATGATGGACACCAAATTGAAGAGGAGCACTACTTTTCATCCACAAACCGACGGACATATAGAGGTGGTAAACATAACAATGGTACTTTTTCTTCAAGACTACTGAAGCAAGCATCCTAAGTTATGGGATAAACAGATACCTTATGTACAACATGCTTATAATCGAGCTTTACATTCATCCATGCAGAGTTCACCTTTTGAGACGTGTTATGGGTACCTACCAAAGGTTCCTTTAGACTTGATGTATGGGAGAGATGTCGATGTGAATGAAGAACGAACAGATGACAGAGATCGCAAGTTCATCGAGAGGATTTAGCAAATACACCAGACAGTCAGGGAACTAGAGAAGAGCCAAGCATAGTATAAAGATCGACATGACAAGCTGATGCAGGAGCATCCCTCATGACAAGAGAGCCAACGTGGAAGCGGAAGATAGCTGGAAGACATCCAGCACAAGTATTGAAATTTTCCCTTGAAGCTGATGCGCCAAATATAAATGAGATCATTTAATGAAGGTGCCTTGGTGAAATGTATTCAGACCTTGAGCGCCCCGCTCTCGTCTGATATAGACAAAGGCATTTATAGTAGTAAATGTAGGTAGGTAGAATTGAATATTAGATTAGACAGTTGTAGAAGAAAGAGGGAGAATGAATATATACACCCTCATTGTATATTGTAACATAGTTCAGGAATAGTTAGAAGAGTCCAGAGCATAGAGAGAAGCAGAGAACTGTAGAAGAACATACATGTATAGATCATGAATTAATAGAAGAAATTGATTTAGATTCATGGTTGTTGTGTTATTCTCTGTGTATGTGTGTTGAATGATATTTTTATGAGTATTTACTCCCGGTTATGCATTTGCTGTCATGCTGTGTGTATGATTTCATGTGTTGAGATTGAAATTTGAGAGGAAGTGGAATGAGCTACAGTGGTTTCTCTATCTGAGCAAGGATTCCTGCAAGGAGTGCAGTTGAAGTTGTCTGCAAGGAGTGCGTTGACAGAAGGCTCAGATAGTTAGCTCTTGTTCTCATTTGACTAGGAGTGAAATTGGGTTATACGAGCCGTGTAAGGAGTGCGCAGGCTAAATAGAGTCTTAGTCGTGAATCTGAGCGAAATATTAAAGGACTGCTGCTGCAGGTGTGCGTAGGGTCGAAAGAACTCAACACTTAGAAGTGTTTGAGGATTGTCGCGAGGGGTGCGTCCAAGAGTCTTCGTGGAGACTCATAATTGTGTGAAAATCTCAGGAAGGATAGGCCTCTGAGTTGCTAAAGATCAGCATTGGAAAGTGTGACTTAAAGTTACAAGAATGCCATAGGTTGGCGAGTAGGTGAACCAATCTCGTAAAGAGACATTCAGTCATCCCGTGGATTTATGAAAGGAGGAATGGATGGAAAAAATCCTTTGAGTAGATTTTGCGAAGTCCCATGAGCCGTTGGATCTCACGGAGGTGCAAGGAGGTTACGGCGAGAATGTCCAAAGGGTTCCAAGCTTAGGAGGGGTGGAGCTGTCAATTTGAACCACGAGGGTCATTGGATCTGAGTGCATATCGGAAAATTGGAATTTTCAAGAACAAAGAAATATTGCTGCTTGGAATCATGATCTGCGATATCCCGACAAGACCAGAACCGTTCATTGTGGAGGATGCATGTCAGTAGATCCAGGAGGGTCAGATTTCAGAGCATTGGGGATTTTGAAGGAAAGAAACCCTTGCAGTTTGGATTCGCGATACGCAAAATTTCAACGGGAGAGTAGTGTGGGCCACAGTCAGAGCTAGTGGAGGACAGGTGTCAGGAATCCGGCGAGAGTCGGGAATCGGCATATTGGATTTCCTGAAGGCAAGAAAGTTGGAACATCACAAGTCCCGAACCTCGGAGAAATTGGGACCCTCCATCTAGAAGGACGCGTGGCAGAAATCAACGTCATCGGGGAAAGCCCCGATAGGGAGTTATCCATCGGTGTTTGGGGTCCATCAGGATATCATGGATTTCGGTGACAAAGTGTTCATGCACTTTGGTTTCATGAACCACGAAATCTCGATGAGGAAGAAGGTGCAATCATGCGACCAGTTGTCAACACGTCAGGAAGGAGGAAGGTGCCATAGTGGAAGCCAGCTATCAGCCTGATGGAGAATTGGGAAACCCACGGTTAAGTGTTTTGCATCGTTTGAAACCCCGTAGCCCCAACGAGGATAAGACCATGGTCACAGGTTAATGGCCATATGAGCCAAGGCCTATAGCCAGGAGAGCTATCGTGGAAAAGATGATCGGGATTCAGGGAATCGCAAGTCCTGAGGAAAATTGTAATTTGACATCGGAAAGTCCGAAACTCCAATGAAGGGATATAAGGCTGAGGTCTTATAGAGAGTGGTCACGTGGACTGAAGGCTTGGCCAGGTGGGGCTAAGGAAACGAAGGATCGCATCGGGGATTGGTGATCCACGTTACCAAAAAACTCACGGGTGTCAAGATCCTAATAGAAGGAACCCCGATAGAAGGAGGGGAGTCCCTGAAGAGATTACTGTGGGTGGAATATTTCCCAATAGGAGAATAGAGAACCTTTGAGTTCTTCGGGCTGAGAAAGAAGAAAACATCCTATGAGCGGACGTGCCCTGGGTGGTGCGCATGCGTCACAAGCACATAGTTGATCATCAATTCCAGGTTGGAGACCGGGTATGGCTTCACATTAGCAAGGAATGATTGAAGGGTGAAGGCAATAAACTCAAGCCCATCTGATATGGACCCTTCACTATTTTGGAGAAAAGCGGAACTAATGCTTTTCGTTTAGATCTTCCACCTTATATGCAGATATATTCAGTTGTGAACATAGAGAATTTGAAACTTTTTGAGCCTCCCACGATCATGGATCATAATGAGGAAGTTTCAATACCTTCAATTGATGAGTTTGCACCTGATTACTTGGATGAGTTACAAGAAGATGTCATCCTGGATAGAAGGATGAGGACTTCATGCAAGGGTGATGTTGATTATCTTCTAGTAGGCTTAAAGGGCACACATCCAAGCAAGGCAAAGTGGATTAAGAAAGATAAGGTGAGGGAACTCTTCCCTCACTTACCAGTTGATTAATGAAATCTTTTGGTGGTCCAAAAATCTCTCAATGGGAAGGCGTGATCCAAAAAAGGATCCAGAGAAGGTTAAGACTATTCAGAATGTACAGAAGCAACTTAGAACGCTCAGAATGGATTCAACAAACAACGAAAGGGATAAAATTAAAATTTCCTAAAACTTAGTGAAAAGAGAATAATCGTGAAGAGAACATTGCAATATTTCTAATAATGCAAATGGCTCGTCAAACGAAGTTATGGAACAAAAGTTATAAGCAGTCAAAGTTAAGTCAAACTTGGTCAAAAAGGCAAAAGTCAAAGTGACACGTGGCACCACTGCAAGGGTGACATGTGGCATAGCTGAGTTGGAAAGATGACATGGCAAGGATGCATACACGTGGACAAGTTGAGTGATGACATGTGTCAGTTTTCATGGGTGAATCATGTGGTGACAAGTGGCATCTTTTTGTGGACTAGTTATATGGTGCCACGTGGCCCAATCATGGGCTGCCACGTGACAGCCCTCTAATGGCTGGAATATGCAAAAGGTTTTTCAACTCTCCAAGAATCAAACTCATGACCTCTTAGTAGAACAAAGACCCTACAATTCCACAATAACCATCAGGCCATACAATATTACTTGTTTGTTATATGGTTGAGTTATTATTTGATTGTAAGGTCTGCACTAATGCGCCAAAAGGAGGTTCTAGGCCTTCGGCCCAACACCTGTTCATGTGTTATTGAACCATGCGACCACACACCAACAAATAGCATATGCCACCCAACTCTCCACCAAGATTCATGTGCTCCATAACTATATGCCACGGGTTAGACTTTGTATAAGTGGGTTTTACAACAAACAACACTCATTAAAAGGTATGCCACGAGAATGGGTTATTAACCATATTGTTATGTCCTACGCCCTATTTTAATGGAGTTTGTTTTTAATATTTGTTTTATATATGCCATATTTAAACAATGGCTCAAACAAAACATGCCATACTATTGGAACGAATGGCCTAGATGCTAAACAATCTTATCCAAGTGGATTTTTAAAAAGGGGTTGTAATTAATTATTTTGTTATGTAAAGATGCCCCTTTTGGGTTATAAAAAGGGGGTTCCTCTCTCATGTATGGGGGGAAGTTCTCATTACAAGTTGAGAATAACACTTGGTGATGAATTCTTTTGTATAGATCTTTATGCTCATTTGTATAAGTTAGGAGGAGAACCAAGGGCATTTACGTATGGAAGAGGCATGAATTTTGAGACCGAGGCACAAAATTCGAGGTGAGATTTTTCTTGGGTTTGAAAGTGTCTGACTTAGATTGAGGCATGGAGACAGTCATTTTTAGGTAAAACGATGCCACAAACACAGTGGTGGTGTTAGTTTTCTGATCTGAGCAAAGCTTCTGCATATTAACTCCAGAATGAGGTATACTTATGTATTTTGCCTAATTCTTTTGTGGAATTAATAAAAAGACCTACCCATCTGAGAGCAGGACTTGGAGACGTAGTCCACCAAGGATGAACTCTATTATCAAGTCATTTTTGTTCATATTGTATGATTATGTCTCTTTCCTTTTAAGTTTTTCTTTATTTATGGTGTACTTTTGTTTATGCTCATTTTATGCAATTCTTTAATAAGTCACCAAGCGAAAAGATCCCGGATCAATCAACCACCTTGTTTATATTTGGGATAAGTTGAGGATATGACTCCATCAGTTGTGGTATCTCCTTTAGATGTAGTCTAAAGCTTGGACTCGATCCAAACCAACTCGAATCACCTCTAGTTGTCCTTGGGTTAGAGGGGGATTTCTTCCCATGATTTTCTCAACTAGTCGACTCTACTCCAAAATGGCCAACAAAGTGCTACAACGCTCCCTTATAGATGGATAGAGAGCACTAGCACTCCCTGCATATGAGTTGGGAAGTGTTTATTTGTCAAGATGACTAATTCCCATAGCAAAACACTTTGTTTCATCCGTTAAATGATGTGGGTTCTTCTTCCAACATGTTCTAGAGGATGTATCAAGTGTTTCCATCTTGTCGTTCACAATAAGACACATGCATAATGAAAATGTGACATTTACGACACTTGTGACAAAAGTGCGACACTTGCGACGATGAGAATGTGGCATTATCGAAGTGATGAATTTTGTTGTGTAGCATAAGCTAGACAACTCGTAATTACATTGAATATGTCATAAAACTTGTGTAGGATTACCGAGAGGGGGGGGTGGGGGGTGAATCAATAATGAGCAATTTATAGCAAGTCATATATGCCACATCATTCATAAGCTATGTGTTGATGATAAAAATAGCAACGAGGAATTTCTCCTGCAAAGTATTGCTAGGCCTATTATTTAATTATGCTAATAATATATAATACGAGTAGGTTGGACACCCTTGTATACTGGAGGGTCGGAGATAATCATATCACATATTTTTTGTTGTTGTTTTAATGTTGCTTGCAAGGTCTTATATGGTTGACGATGCAGTCTTGGTTTCGTTTTGACATAGTGACAGGTGGATGATGCATTTTATGGGATGTTGTGTTATTCGAAGCTTTAATTTTATGTTATGATTGACATATATTTACAATTTCTATGTTGATTCATGTCACCATGATTATTACCTGGCTACACATGCATAAGAAATATGTTAGTAACAATGTAAACAAAAGAAAAAGATGAAAACTATAAAAAAAAATCCTATAAGAAAGGATCTATGTTATGTTATGCTAGGAGTTATGTGCAATTGAAATGAAAACAAGTTAGTGTTAATCCTAACTATTAATGGTTGGTTAGTGGCTATGCGATTTTCATTTGAGTTATATTGGGTGCATTTGATATGGAAATACATATGGTATGGTATGGAAGTTTGGCAATGGTTAATGTGAATGTTTTGGGTGGCCCATTTGGCAAGCAATGTGGTCGTTGATTTCAATGGTTTTGAAATTAATGCCATGGTTAAATGTATTAGTGAGTGTTGGTTGTTGTGTACTTAAAAATTGAATGAAGAGGAGATCGAAGCGGTGTGCAGTAAATGCACATCACTTCATAATCCCCCCCATCGGGCCGTCAACCTAGTATGGTTATTGTTGCATTTCTACTTGTTGGTGGTTAAGCTCTGAGATCCAAGCTTGGGAAGGAAATGCTCAGCAAACTCACTCCTTTTAAGATATCGGTTACAGGTATGCTTCTTTTTCACCCATCCATGAATTACGCTCTATGAATGAATGACTGATGGCTCAGTAATGCTTTGGTTTGTGTTTTCCTGAGATTTGGAACTGTGTAAATGCATGTTTTTTCTCTCTGGAATGACTGTGTGGTTGTTCTATTTGCAAGTAAAAGATTTGGTTTGGTTGAGTTGTGCATTCACTGGTTGTTCTGTTGGAGAAAATCGTAATGGATCTCTGTGGTTTTTGAATGGATATGGGTATTATCGCTCTGTGTTTTGGTGGAGGGTTTCACTCTATTTATCCTTGCTGGTTGCTTCCTCATAGTTATGAGGGTAATCCTATCTAGTCGTATTCAGACTGCCATTTGGTTGTTGTGTATTTTCCCAGACTGCCATTTCGTCACTGTGTTTTTCCACAGTCATGGTTTTGGGTTTATTCAGATCGTCATGGGTTTATCCTCATGGTCTTGGCATCAAAATATCTCATAAGTCGGTCTTAAAGTGGCTACAATGCTAAGATATATGCTTTATGGTTGTTGGGTGATATAAGTTATGCCTCGGGTCTGCATTCCCACTGGCATCGTTATCCATTGATTCAGCTCTTGAGAAATGGACAGAGGTTATACCTTTGTGTGCTCTGGGTACTTGTCACTGTATAGTTGAAATTCACTTCTCCTCTGCATTGTTTTCCTACTCTACCCATCGTTGAACTGTTGCGTTGTTGCACAGACTGAGAGTTATAAGGAACCCTGTGTTTCTACTGTGCCTGTATCGAAGGGTCTCTGCCTATTGGTCGATATGTTTTAAGGCCTCCATTCTCTCTGTGTTATTGATGACCGAGTGAACTCTTGATTACTTCTTTGTATTCGTTGTTATAGAGCCCAATTTTAATAATCCTCAACTGTTATTACTCTTGTCTGGAATCTTTTGATTGTCATAAAGTGGTTGAGTGGTTATGACAGTTGCATTAAGTACTTATCTATCTTTGTTTGATTAAATTGGTTGAGAAGTTGTGATCGGGGATGAGTAATAATACATAGTCAAAGGGATGCCTATTTTTCGTTATGCTTTGGATTGTTGCGTTCTTACAACATGGTGTTAATTACAAGTTGGTGACTACTGTGTGTTTCACTAGTCCCTATCGGGATCATAGCGAGTTATGAAATTGATGATTGTGTTATTTCATTATGTTCACTATGTATCTATTATGTAAGTATCATGCATATTATAAATAATTTCATCAGCAATGATGAAGCTCATATTTTATATTGGTTCCATTGCAATTTTTTATTGGTTGATATGAAGAGGAGTGTATGAAATTGGGCATGTTTTAGAGGTCTATTCAATATGGAAAGGGACCTGTGCATATTTTGTATTTGACTGATTGTAAATTGATGGACAGTGAATGATATTTTTATAGTATGGAAAGAGGTGGAGCAATGATTGTTGTGTGTTTTCTTTTGATTCTTTAAATGAAAGGAAATAAATTAGAGACCAAGCACTCTCTTAACAGGACTGTTCAAATTTGTTTCAATTCTGAGTATGATTGCAGACTATGTTATTTTGAATATTTTGAATGTGGAACAATGAACAATTTTGATACACAATGATTATTGAATTGGAATTGGTATGTTTTGTATTGAGTATAGAGTTGTGTTTATGGATTACTTGATTTGTTTTATGAAAAGTATTCATTTTTTCCCTACCATTGTCTCACTTTTTGCACATTACAAGTCCCCTAGCCTTCCCATATTCACTATCCATTCCCTGTTCTTAAAATTAAATTATAGGTAAATAAAAACTTTGTATCATATCAGTTAAAGGATGGCACAGGAATGAGTTACAATGATATTTTTTTATTTACAATACAATTGATTATTCGATGATTTGTTGAGCAGTAATCATGATTGATTCCCCTTCATTTTACCACTTTTGTCTTAATACAATCCCTCATATATTCCAGAACCCCTATTCACCCCCTTCTCATTGACAAATATTAAACGATTTTATCGATTGGATTGCATGAGTTTGATGTGTTGTTGAGACAAACTTTGTTTCATATTTAAAGAGATGTCATGTATGGTTGTTGAAGAAACTAGTTTCTAATAAGTAATGAATACATGAATGAGCTTTTTTAGCATATGTAGCCATGGTCATGGTAACAGAGGAATGGGATATTGGAACAGGGGCCCTCGAAGGCCAAGGTTTTCTATACATTTTGATGCAGACTCGCAAGAATTGAGCCAGCTATTTCAAGCTGGATTTTTTAACTAGATTGTCAAGGAGTGGTCTAACCTAGGCTAGAAATGCCTCCTTTCCAATCCCCACATGTCCCTGGTATATTGGTTCCCCCTCATGTATCATTACAACCTGAAGTCCCTAAAAATGACGGATGACAAGAGATTTTCCACTCGACAATCTCCCAACATCCTGGCTGGCCCAACTTGTCTCTACCTGCTCCTCTACATGTTAATCAAATTGTCCAATTTGCCCCTTCCCACTCACCAGTACAGTCTTCCCATGCAAGAAAAAGGTTAAAAATCGAGGCCCACCATGCTCTTGATAAAAAAAAATCCACTACTGCCCCCTCCTCTCCCTCAAATGACTCTACCAAATCCGTGTCATTCCGCATGCATTTGAGAGATGATTGCTCTCATGTTATCAGTGAAATTAGGCCTAAAGGCTCCACACAGCCTAAGGAAAATTTAGAGATATCAAAGGGAGATAGAAACAACAAGGGGAAGATTTCCTCCTAGAGTGGAAAATATGGGTTTTCAGTGTTTTTATTTATTTATTGTTGAGAATAGTTGATTTCTGAAATTTTGGGACAATACACTATTTTTTTGGATATGTGGATATTATATTTTTGGATATAGTTTCAATTATCATTGATATAAATTGTCAAATTATGAGAATGATGATGGGAGCCACAAGGAGAGATGTGTTTGATTGATCAACTAGTTGTGTTATGCTTGTTAAAGAAATTAAAGGGAGTCACAAGGGGTCCCACCTACTAGTTATTATTTATTAAAGACCCTTATTATTATTTTATTACTTTCCCCCCTTAACTAAAAAGTTGGTTGAGTTTTAGTTAACTTAACTAAAGAGGTAGTATAACTACTTCAACTAATTATGATTTCTTAAAGGTAAAAAGAGAAGGAGGAACAAGAGGAGAATAGAAGGAGAAAGCATACTAAGGTCTGCTCTTGAGTTTTATTGAGATAATTCAGTTTTCATTCATTATTTAATTCATTGAAAGCCTAATTCTCTTTTATGATAGTAGGGTCCTATTTTAGACAACAAGATTCAACGCTGAATTACATCATTCAGACACTTGTTTTTTAGAGGTGTTGATCTATCTTTGATAGTCTGTGTAGACTTGTTTGTTTGTGAATTAAATTTCATGACTGATAAAGGCTATTGTGCAGAATCGAGTGGGCAACAATCTGTGGCAAGATGATCCAACTTTTAAAGTTCAGTTTTTTTACTTTATGTTAGAATTCCTTTTGTATGGTTTTCATTGGGGACATCTAAGTTTGACTTTGGTCCAAACTTCCTCAGGGAATTTTGTAAAGAGAAAGATTACTTTGATAAATTGGAATGAAATAAATGATTACTTTATGTCTCATCTATTTTGATTATTGACTTGGTATTTTTTCTTCTGTCTCTACATTTATTTCTGCATTTGTTATATTCAAAAAATTACATAAATATTGAATTTTTCAGCAACCTTTAATTTATAAAAAAATCAGCCTAAGAACTTGTAACCAATACTTGTGGATTAGAAAACAACTTTTTATGGCTATAAACATAGGTTGATATTCCCGTCTATCTTTCTTTAGCCAAGTAAGATCTGAAAATGCTTGAGTAAGATCATTTCATATCTTTTCCTCAACACTATGTACCAACAATAATTCTAGCAGGTAAGATCATTTCATATCTTTTCCTCAACACTATGTACCAACAATACTTCTAGCAGGTGCCTCTAGCAATGTACCAAATATGTATCAATCATGTGTCACCACCACTGCTAACACGTTCCTCTAACAATGCATTAATCATGTACCAATAATGTGTCAATAAAAAATCCAAACTATGACTCATCAAGACATATCAACATCACCATTCCATACATCAACTATATGTCTCAACATGTACCCAACATGTACATCAGCTAAATATCAATGGCATACACCAAGATATCCAACAAATAGTCCTCTAACAATACATCACACTGCCATAAGCCAAATACCATAAATCCTTACACAAGACCATGTGCCAATAATATGTAGTCAACATGTACCAATAATCTCCTCAATAGATCTTATCTAATAACATAGGGCTCATACTCAATATCACAAGAATATCACTCAAACCATGTGCATCTATATCTCTCTAGTCATGTGCATACAATCATAATTATGTGTAACAACCCTCACATGGACTAGACATCAAACCCTCACTGATATGCAACCTCAAACTACACCAACAAATCAAAACCAAATACCCTCAACCATGTACCAATAAATACAAGATATACCTCAACAATCAAGCTAACAAGATGTAGCAATGATAAATACCAGACATACCAACACTGTAATTTTGTAGATCTTACTCATACAACAATTTCCATATAAGCATCAACATCTTTAGGGAAAATACTCAATCTTCCATAACCATATCTTATGTAGACAACAATATCTAACTATACATAAGAATGTGACATACCTTTTGAACCTGTAGATAGATCTATTATACTTGATCATTGTAGGGATTCCTGGGAACTTGCTTTTAGACTCTGGATACCTAGCATCTTCATCTACTAAATATTTCATGGAATTTCCCAATTTTACGCGACCTATTCTTATTCATCCTGCATATGTACATGCCCTAATCCATTTCATCCTATTTATGTACACAACTTCCTCCATTGTAACATGCATACAACTCAAAAGCTAGGGTTTTTTTAGTAATTCTGCAACTCCAAAACTTTCATTGTCAACTCACCTTTTCTAGTTAAAACTTGCATAAATTAAGATGTATCAATGAGTACCTGCAATAAAATTTTCACAAATAATAGATATTCAATGTTCTCATTAGGTGCAAATAGGAGACCCTTTCTCTCTTATTTATACTCTCCAAGTGGCTTCCTCAAGGGGTTATCTTCTAACTACCTTTACCCAACTTCCTTATTTTAAGGATAACCCACTTCTAACTACTTTCTCCACTTACAACCAATTTATCCACAAATAGTAAACTCACCACTTCTAGTTGCAACTAACTTTATTATTTAATTAATTTCTTTTCCAACCACTTTGACTTATCCATAAATAGTAAACTGACTACTTCTTGTTGAAACCACTTTATTATTTAAATAATTTCTCTTGAAACCACTTTACCATAATTAAAAAAACTTCTTGTTACAATTAATTTATTTTTAATTATTTTCTTAATGCAACAACTTTACCCATGATTAACTCCTAGTTACCATCAATTTGACTAGTACACTTCTTCTAGGAGATTCTAGAATAATTGACTTCTTTAACCTTATAGGGGCTTCTATATAACTCATGAGGGTTCTCCAAATTCACTAATCCATATCTACTTAACTGTGAGGAACTACTTGATGTACCACATATCACCTGAAATGACATTGCATGTATTATCCATCTAGAATAGTCTTACCTGTATATTCACTGATATTCATGACTTTATACCTCAAACAAACTTGGTTCCCTTACCCATACCTTTGTGATATCATAATTCACTACCAGACTTCTCCAAGGGTTGACATCAATCTACAATATCACTCTCCAAGGGTTGACATAAATGACAACCAACAATCCAAACCAACTTTCCATCAATCTAAACCAACTGTCTAACAATCTGCTCCTTTTTCATTGATGGAAATGTAAATGTGTTAAGCCTGCACATAATAGATCTAGATAAACAATAATACACACATTTGCAGAGAGAATTGGAGAAGGAAGAAGAAGGAGAGAAAGAATGGAAAGAATTCTCATTAACCATTATGAATAATGAATAATTTACACATGATATACTTTGTATATCTCAATGAGTTCAACTTGAGGTGAAACAAGTCACCATAGTGGTGGTCTAGAGTGATATGGAAACACACCAGTAGTTACGGGAGTGAAATTCCACCTATTCTAGTCTTTCAGGCAGTTACAGGTGTGAACTACCACCTAGTTGAGTTAACTAGTCAACTAGTCTTCAGTTAACTGACTGAACATAGAGTAGTGAGGAGTTAACTCATGGAATCAAGGATAATGCACCACTTTTGTGATGATGCCAAGGAAAGGTCGAATTAGCATGGTAATGATTCCAATGCAAAATCTAAACTCAACTCAACTAGTCAAACTGAAGTGTCAAGTGAAAGAGAATATTCTCCAGGTATAGGAGACTAGATAATGACTAATTATGAATAGTAAACAAGGAATAACCTTAGGAAAAAGAAATCCTATGTGTGTATGAAGTAACTCCAACACCCCCCCTGAACATCACTATGGTGAAAATAAAGATTGGGTCCCAGTAACGAGGCCATGTTAGGTACCCAAGTACAAAAGATACACTGAAAATAAAGTGAGGAAAGAGGGAAAACCTCATGGGAAACCCCCCCCCTCAAGGTACAATATATGTAAAAAGAAGAACTGCAGTTGTTAGGAAACTGTGTCCTTCACTCCAAGACAACCTCGCAGAGAATGGAATTTTTTCTTAGTGAAGGTCTTGGTGAAAATGTCTATTGTCTGTTCTACTGAAGGACAGAACTGTAAGTCGATGATCCCCTCGTGTACTAAGTCTTGGATGTAGTGCATGTGGATCTCGATGTGTTTTGTCCACTGCCTCTGAACTGGATCTCTGCAGAACTTCAGAGTGATCTAGTTGTCACACCAGATGACAATCGGCCGATGAAACTGAATGCCCAACTCAGTGAGAAAATGTTGTAGACACATACCCTGAATAGTTATGTTAACTACCCCTTTGTACTATGCCTTGGTTGAAGATAGAGAAATGACAGCTTTTTTCTTGCTCGACCAACATATAGGCCTGGAACCAAGATTGAGTGAGTAACCAAATGTGGACTTGCGATCAATGTTATCGCTAGCCCAGTCGAAATCAGTAAAACCAATGAGATATAATGTAGAGTCTGTTGCATAATGAATCCCAAAGGTGATGGTGCACTGTATGTATCGAAGGATACACTTTGCATCTTTCCAATGTAGCTCATGCGACTCCTGCATGAACCTGGAAACTGTGCCAACTGCATATAAGAGGTCTAGTATAGAGTGTGTGAGATACAACAAGCTCCCCACTAGCTGTCTGTATAGTGTGTTGTTGACCAGTGGAATCTCCCCGCCATCCTCAAGTTTGACTCCTGATAAGAAAGGAGTCGGAGCAGACTTGCAGTCTATCATGTGAAATCTCTCAAGGAGATCTCATGCATACTTGGCCTGAGACAGTTTGATGCCTGATGCATCTTGACTGATCTCAACTCCAAGGAAGAAGTGTAGCGAACCCATGTCCATCATCAAAAACCTATCATGAAGAATCCTCTTGACTGCAGCAATCGCTGAAGTCGAGCAACCAGTGATCAACAAATCATCAACATACAAAACTAAAAGTAGAAGTGAATCAGTCGTCCTGAGCATGTATACATTCGAGTCTGATTTACAACGTACAAAGTTATGTGACAATAGGTAGGAGTCCATCTTGGCATACCATGCCCTCGGAGCTTGCTTGAGGCCATAAAGTGACTTCTTCAGTCGACATACCAAAGATGAGTCCTGCATAAATCCCTGGGGATGCTCCATGTAGATCTCCTCAGAGAGATCACTATGAAGAAATGCATTCTTCACATCCATCTGATGGACCTCCCATCCTTTGGCTACTGCAATGGAAAGTGCCAATCGTATTGTTGGTTGTGGAGCCTGATTATCTTCCTGATGCAGAGGTCCTTTGCTTTCAGCCATGTCTATACCCCATGAAGTATTTACACCCCAGAAGTATGTACACTCTTCCACGCAGGGGAGTGAAGAGGGGGGGTACCCCCTCTGCGGGGTCCAGGGGGTCCATCCCCCCCCGGCTGGGGTGTCTAGGGGCAAGCGGGCCCCTAGCGGGGGTTTGGGGGTGAAGCCCCCGAAGCAAAAATTGCCTTATAAAAGTATATTTTAATTTCATTGTAAATCTGGACCATTCATTATAAGGTCACAGATATAACGGTAGAGATTATGTTAGGGTTTTTTGCCCTAGAAGGCAACCCTCTTTTATGAGGGAAATGTATTGCGGCTATGTATGAGAGTGAATATTGTATTCTGAGAGAAGAGACTGTGAGAGAAAGAAGAGGAATTTATAGTGGGTTTTGCTGTAGGTTGTATCCCTTCATTTGCTGGATAATAATAAAGGAAGGACCTGGCAATTTCTCTGGTGGACGTAGCCCACACTGGGTGAACCACGTAAATCTGTGTCTCTCTTGTATTGTGTGTCTTCTAT